>CM059186.1:132893448-133238963 GCA_030323885.1 Branchipolynoe longqiensis
TATATATATATATATATATATATATATATATATATATATATATACATATATATATATATAGTAAATCCTCTCTAATCGACTACCTCCATGGATCGACCACTCCCTTATATCGATCGCTTTATTTGGGTACCAAACGATCACCCATACAATACCATTGTAATGATAAATAAAACCTCCCTATCCCGACGACCTCCCTAAGTGGACCATTTAAAGTCAGTCCCTCAGTCCCATGGTCGGTTGATTTAAAGAGGTTTTACTGTATATATATATATATATATATATATATATATATGAAGAGTTCACGCGCAAAACCCTGTAAAAACCATTCCAAAAATTTAGATAAACATTGGAATCACACCTTCAGAAAAGTCATTTTTGTATATTCCTATTTTTTAGTTCATTGCTCCATAGCAAGTTCTCCACAGCCACTGTGGAATTACAGGGAATTAAAATTACTTTCAGGTAGATTAAAACAGATTTAAGTCAATTTTTGGATTGCCGTTTACTGGGTTTTGCACCTGAACTCTTCATATATATATATATATATATATATATATATATATATATATATATAGTATAGTTATACGAGTCTTACCTTGGTACAGATGATGGATAACTGTTGTTTTACCGAGGTATAAGCCTCGGATAGATGTGGGCTAGGGAGAGGTAAGCACGTCCGGTACCAGCAATCTTAACCTACTTATTGAGGATAAAAATGACTTTCAAACAATGGATACTATTACTTTACCGAAAAGGTACACCAACGGAATAGATGTGGCAGGGTGTGGCGGGAGGGCCCTAGCCCACATCTATCCGAGGCTTATACCTCGGTAAAACAACAGTTATCCATCATCTGTACCAAGGTAAGACTCGTATAACTATACTATTTTACCTCGGTAAACAGCCTCAGGCTAGCCTCAGGCTAGGGAGACCTTTACATAATTCATTTTTATCCTTAATATCATTCTTTCTTATTATTATAACATTCTAAATTTTTGTTCTCACCTATTCTTGTTAGTTGGCGAGAAGACGCTTTGCAACGCCGGTAGACTTTTCTAGTCGTTTATTATAATGTTTTGCGAACGACTTAGCCGTCTTCCAGCCTGCATGCGCTAGTATTCTTTTCACAGAAATACCAAGCACCCGTGCCTTGGAGACCATGGCTCCTCTAGTTGAGTGAGAAGAGTATTTACTCGTATCCACTCCAGCCAATTTCAACACCGTAATTGTCCATCTGGCAAGTGTGTCTCGTGAAATCGCCTTATGTGGCTTTATAAAGCTCACTAATAGTTGTTGTGATGCACGTAAATCCTTTGTCTTGTATATATAAGCCCGTATGGCCGACACAACACATAATTTCCGATCATTCGGAAAACAGTCTAAGTGAACCGTTGATAAAGGGTCACCTAACGTGTTCGATTTAAGCAATTTTTCTAAATCAAACGTAGCTTGTTCCTTGTCTATTTCTAATCCAGTTAAGGATAAAGCAACAATCGTCTGTCCTCTGTGTCCGGTTACTAACAATAACAGGACCGCGACCTTAAAACCTAACTGTTTTATATCTAACCACGAGTTGTGAGGCCAAGCCTGAAACAACTTAAATACTATAGAAACATCCCAAAACCGACTATACTTTGGTTTTGGAGGATTCCTTTGATAAATTGAACGAAGTAAATAACCAAGAACATAATGTTTTCCAACTGTTTCGCCATCAATTCTAGGTAATATAATTGATAACACACACCTCGCCGCATTAATCGATCCAAAGGAAAGTCCTTCATCCTCTAGAGAACGAAGAAACCGAGCTACTTGTGAAATCTTTGGATTTGTTGGCTTAACTTTCATTAACAAACAATGTACACCCCATTTCTTTAAATAGGTTGTATACATTTTGACAGTTCCTGGCCTCCAGGCATCCGATACTATCCTATCCTCAGTAATTCTGTCCAATCCAAATTGCTGTAGCTGCTTCCTTAGAAAAGGAATGCCAATAGGGGCGTCGTTGACACGTCGCCGTGAACCACTAGCGGTCCGTGGTGCGTCAGATTCCCGAGTTTTCTTGGGAATCGTATATGATCTTTTGCCAGTTGTGAAACTGCTGGCAGCCAAGGTTGCGTGTCCCAATCGGGCACCACCAGTATCGCATGTGTCCCTTCCAAGCCGATTTTTCTCACTACTCGGCTGATAATGCTAAATGGTGGGAAAATATAAAAATTATTATTTTCCCAGGTAATAGCAAACGCATCTACTTTCCAAGCATCCGGTTCAGGATGCCAAGAAACATAACAGGGTAACTTGTTATTATTTCGTGATGCAAATAAGTCAACTTCAGGTGTACCCCATTTTTCACAAACGAAGTTAAACAAAGGTGTAGAGAGAGACCACTCTAAATGGTCATGGAAATTTCTACTTTTATAATCTGCAAGTGTATTTTGTGACCCTGGAATATGCGCTACAGTCAGCCAGACTTGTTGAGCCTGTGCCCAGTTCCAAATCAGTTCAGATAACTGATTGCAAGACTTTGATTTGGTTCCACCCATGTTACGAATATATGCCATGGCAGTAGTATTATCAGTTAGTATTCTAACCTGTGATTTATTTATCTTTACTAAACTACGTAAGCCCAGATAAATAGCACGCAATTCTAGTGCATTAATATAGTCTGATTTTTCATCATCAAGCCATCTACCTCCTGTTGTGACCACATCTCGATGAGCTCCCCAACCTTCTAACGAAGCATCAGTAGTAATTACTGTATTAGGTTCCGCCATGCGGATTGGATTTGGTGAACTTGCTATATGTTGCATCCACCATCCAATATCCTGTAACCCTTCTTGCGAAATAAACATCTTTCGCTCAAAATTGCCTTTAGTTCGTGTTAACGCTAAATTGTTATCTATTTCTAGCGACTTAATATGGGCCTTCCCATATAACACAGCAGGTGCATATGATGTCATTATGCCAATAAGAACAGCAACCTGTCTAATTTTTGGCTTTGATAACTTAATAAGCTGAGTCGCTGTAGTCATAAACTTAATTAGTTTTTGTTCTGTTATCGACACTGTAAGGGACTGTGTATCCAGAATAAACCCTAAACATTTGAGTTGTTTTGTTGGTTTAAACACTGACTTTTGTCGATGTACATAAAACCCCAATTTAGTGAGTAATGCACATAAATCCAAAACTGCATTCACACAACCAATTTGTGTTGATGCTATAATAAAAGAATCATCTATGTATGGAAACATTATGTGACCCTTCCTCGCCATTACCGAGAAAACAGGTTTAAGCAATTTAGTAAATAAACGAGGCGCACAAGCTAAGCCATTCGGCATGCAGGTAAACTCATAGAGTTGGTTATCCCAAATAAATCGAAGAAATTTTCGGTATTGTTCCATTATGGGAAGCGTATAATATGCATCTTGTAAATCAACACTAGCCATCCACGCATCTGGTGTAATCAGATCTCGTGCCGTATCTAGAGAGAACATTTTAAAATGTCGATATTCCACCCTTTTATTAAGGATTGTTAAATCCAGGATCATTCGAACATCACCATTAGGCTTCGGTCTCGAGAAAATGTTTGAAATAAACTGTCCTGAACAGTGTGTCACTTTTTGTATAATTCCTTTCTCAAAGAATTTATGTACCTGTTTAGTTAGTGCCTCTCGTTCAACTGGTTGAATGTTATATGGAAAAGGTATTATACTTTGTACAGGAATTTGTGTAAAGGGAATGTGAACACCCCTAACTATTTTTAAAATTTCTTGGTCACTAGTAATTTTGTGCCACTCAGAAATATGATTACTAATATTACCAGCCACAAAGTTGCTTACAGTTTGTGTGTTTTTAGAGGCCTGCAGGGACTTGTAAAGTTTGTGTTTGGACCTCTACTTGGACCCGCCCCTGGGGAAAGGTCTCGACGAGTTGAACCCTCGGCCTATTGGCCGTGCGGTGTTGTCGGTCCAGCCTGGGCGAGCGCCCCGGCCCCGAAACCCTTGACCGAAGCTTGAACTCGGTCTGGTTCCTCTGGTGAACCGTCGTGGACGAAAATCCCCTCGTGACTTTTTGAAACGAGGAGCTTCCTGTTTCTTCTTGCCATCCATGTTTTTGCCACTCTTGGCTGCAGTCTCTACCTCTTTATAGAGGTATTGTAGTTGACCGCCAAACATCTTGGTGTTATCTAAGGGTTTCCCTTTAATCGGCTCTGGAGCAAGATAAAGCGTAAACTCCTTCCCCTCATTATCAGTAACCTTCTTAGAGCGAGCCACTTCCTTGCCAGCATCTGTGCAAACTGACTTGAAGACATTTTCATATCTTCGATACGACAGGTAATTACCTGCCGCCGCTAACACTGCAATGCCTTTGTCCATTGTCTTAGCCAAAGACGAGAACTTATTTTCACTCTGCATCCTATTAGCCACAGGAACAATAGCTGTTAGGGTAGCCAACACTGCCTTATGCACTGTGTGCAACACATCCTCAAACTTCTTACGGTCATCCGTCATATTGACATCCCGATCCATTTCTTTAATGATGGAGTTGGGAACACCCTTTATGCCTGTTAACTCATCTCTAACTGGAGAAACCTCCGCCGGTTTAAACGTGCGGAAATGACCATTCACGGTCTCGCGCATAAGCGTAGTGGTTTTAACCCGCTTAGCCTTTGGCTTCTCCACCTTCTTAGCCACTTTAGTGCCAATGTCCGCATAGACACCTTCATATATGGTGTCTGAGTCTGATTCCGTAGAAGTAGACTCAGTGGACGAATCAGAAGAAGAATATTTCCTCTTCCTCTTCTTCTTTTTGGACTTAGTCTTCCGCTTTTTGCGAAAACCAGTCTCTGCCCGCTCCTTGGTGAATTCATCACCCGAAGAAATCACCTGTTTCTTCTTCTTCCTCCGTTTAGGAGAAGGAGGAGGAGGAGCCTTAAGCTCCACCGCTGAGTCTGTGTCCAAGAAATCCTCATACGAATCCTCTTGGACACTCGGCCTACGCCGCTTCCGAGACACAGGCGATTTGGAAGTCAAGATGTGGCTTTCCAACCGTGCAAAGCGAGCCTCCCAATCTGGAGGCGCAGGCACATCAGGCACTGCGTCCTCGTCCGGGTCGGAGAGGATATGCGCCCGGGGCTGTGTCGACGGCCCTGCCGACAACACAGGTGAGGAGTCGTACTCCTCGTCCACTCCACTCGGAACACGCCCCTCGGCTGCTGCTGCACCGCGCTTACTCCGCTTCGTGGCCATCGGGAGCTGAAACAAAGATTTTTGGTCAGTCCCGGTATATATATATGTCACAATATGGTTGTTTCAAACTCATTTGGACATCTATTGGTGTTAGAGAACGTGTTTATACCGTTACAACACAGGCGTAATAAGCTAAATTTGTGCGTGGGTTGTGGGTCAAGCCCAAACCTTACGCGGGGTCGGGACCAGTGTATCGGCCCGCCCATCCCTCTGTTCCGCACACTTCTCCCACCTGTGACTACTACGTCAACAAGTTGGAGAAAATGCTACGAAACTCGGAGAAACGCCTGAAAAAGTTTTGTCTAGGGGAGTCTATAAAAGAAACCCAGGAGCATCTCCAACATTACTCTCTATTAGAGTACGAGAGAATTTCCACATGAGATAGGGCGAAACCCACATCTCTACCCATAGTCACACGGTGACCCGGGTGTTGACAGAACCGCTAATGACCGGTTTGGTTCCTTCGAGAAACCCACTCGAGTGTTCTATCCTTGGTTGTTTATAACCAAATAACTCGTCCAAATTGGACCAACGAAAGTCTAAACTTTCCATATTGATGCTCTAATGCATCATAATTAAGCTAACCACAGTTTTTATTATACTTACTGCGTATTTGCTTGTATGTAGACTAATTTTGCCGGAGCAACCCAACGACACGTTATCCAGTCGTGAGTTGTATATGCTAATTGCTGGTACCGGACGTGCTTACCTCTCCCTAGCCTGAGGCTAGCCTGAGGCTGTTTACCGAGGTAAAATATATATATATATATATATATATATAGATATATAAAAGAAAAAACCTGCTACTGCTAAAGTCAGATATAACAGATCAGTTTTAAATCGACATGTGTAATAATGACGTCTTTGTGTCAATAGTTTTTTTTTTTAAAGACTCACTTTCATTGCAGCGTGAACAAAAAGGACAGAATTTATTTCAAGATGAAAAAAATATAGCGCTGGTCCTTGTACGCTCAAAGGACACCGTCAGATCAAAGGTATCGGAGACAATTAAAGGAGCATCAAATAGTCCTAAAGGGTTTATTATACCTTGACTAGATTTTCATACTAGTATTTCCCACACCAGGGATTTGGGTAATGCTCCCCCGCCCCCCTCCCCCTGCGCTATCGGGCTAGCCACAATCCTCTGCATCTACACAATGATTCAGTAAGGAACGGTTGGTTGTTGGAGTTTTACATCCTGGCAACATCTAATATCATATCAGGATGGGTACCGATTTGTGACATCTATATGAACCAACCAACCTCACCTCCTTAGTTGCTTCACGGGAGTGTCACTGTCAGCGTAGGGGACGGGTCACCTATTTGTACTCAACAAACAGGTGGTCATGTGACCAAACCTCCCCACATCCCTGCGACAGATGCCTCGGGTGTCAGTTCATGACCAGAGCCGATGGTTGGTTGTTGGAGTTTTACGTCCTTGCAACATCTAAGGTAACATCAGGACGGGTATCAACTTGCGACAGTGCACACTCATAGCAACTTAATAGTGCTGCCCCACTGGGAAATCAGGCTGCCAGCACCATGTCCCAATATCCCACTCAGTCACATTATTCTCACACTGAGCTATCCAGTCCTCGCCCTATCCAATTAATGCCAAGCGCCAAGCTAGGAAGCGACACATATCAATTTTGTAAGTCATTGGTTTGACTCGAACCAGGAATTGAATGACCGATCTACCGTACGGGACGCTAGCGCTCTACCGATTCGGCGACCACGCCTGGTATATGTCAATTGTAATTAGCAACCTAAAATATTAGTCTCATCATCTTCAACGTGCTGTCAGTCGCAATGAGACAAAGACTGCTTTCATTACTTAACCGCCACTGTCCATTTAGTTCTCTGCTGTGAGAATGATTCTACCTACTATCTAAAACTTAAGGCCCGGTCACATACACATCAGCAGACATAGTTCAACGTAGTGGAGGCTGACGTAGTTGAAACGTAGTTGAACGTAGTTGAACGTAGTTGAACGTAGTTGAACGTAGTTGAACGTAGTTGAACGTAGTTGAACGTAGTTGAACGTACTGGCATCTGTACTTCTCCATCAGGCTAACTTGGTAATAATGTGGGTGGGCCATGAGTTCTGATTTAATCTTCGGACATGTTCAAAATAGCGCTACATTAGAGGCTAACATACTGTGGCGAAGTCTCCATACTCTTAATGTACTCTAGGATACTCTAGCATACTTTAGCATACTTGGATGTAGTTGAACGTAGTTGACCATTCTGGAGGCTAACGTACATTGAACATAGTTGAATGTAGTTGAACGTAGTTGAATGTAGTTGAACGTACTGGCATCCGTGCCATAACATATTTATCTGTACCAAAACCAGCTGTACCTTAAAGTTTTTCGCCATAGTTTAACATACTTACACCACGTTTGACCCACATTAATCTATCCTACGTTCAACTAGGTTCACTAACATGTATGTGGCCAGGGCTTAAAACTTTTGCATCTCCCCAACTTATATTCATGTTTCTGCATTTGCCTCCTATAAGAGAAATCAGAATCTAATCACTGTAACAAACTGTCAATATGTACCTACACTAAACAACCTGTCGTGCGACTGACATCCCACATCACCATCATAAATCAAAGAGTACCAATGTACATGGTTCATTACTCATCACATTCCCAGACCTCAGTTTAGTCATAATTAAAATGATTTATGTAAATGGCTGCCAGTGTTTATCGCCGGGAGACCAGTGCCTCGGCACTTACCCATTTATTATTCTGAAGAATAAAACTTACTTACAAAAAATAATCCATGAAGAAATTCACCGAGGCAGATGTATCCATAGACAAATGAATGACTTGCATGAACTGAATTTTATATACAATAAAACCTCTCTAAATGGACCCACCATGGGACTAATTTAAAAGGTCCATTTAGGGAGGTGGTCGGTTTAGGGAGGTTTTTTAATCATTACAATGGTATGGTATGGGATCGAAATAAGCGATCGATATCGGGGAGTGGTCGATCTGTGGAGGTGGTCGGTTAAAGAGATTTTACTGTACTGTCATCGGCCGTGAGAGCAGACGACATTTAGTTCCAGTTCAGGAGTGAAAAAGAAGGATGGTGATTACGTCAGAGGATTAATTAACACGAGGGGGATCAGTCACGGAACTGAGGTGTGTAGTTAGTTAGCTGTAAGTGCATGGTCACACTGCTGTTCACACCTCGTCGTAATTAGAAAGTAACCAGTTCGGAATGAGTGAGCTAAGCACGGTACATTAAAATTGAAACGGGCACAGTGGGAGAATTTGTCGCTTTCATGTTTGGCAGTGGGCATCGTGCCCCGCTTTAACTGCTTAACTGGGCTGATTACGCGAGATGTGCTTCAATTCTCATTCTTCCTAGCCAATTGTCTGGTCTATGCTAGGTAGGTCATGTCATACCCACTGGATGTTAGTGGCATATTTAAAGGGAGACGGGAATGACACAAACAATAAGAGCCACTTTATAAAAGTTCTAGGCGCAAGTGACAATGTTAGCGCCGGAAGTGTGGTTGGGCGGTGGTGGAACCACTGGTACATGTACGAGTAAGGAGCAAATACATGCAGAGAGCCCATTGGCTAATAATATTGTATCGGAATAAAATAATATAATAAACAGATACAAAATCCCTTATGTGGCTTTATACTCGCATAATGCTTATACATCATATAGGAAAGAGAAATGAGGAGAGTTGATATATATATAGTTGCCCAAATATATAGTTGTCCAAATATATAGTTTTCCATGTATATAATTGTCCATATATATGGACAACTAGATATATACATGTGGACACCAGACGCGGTAGCCGAGTTGGTAGAGCACAGGCTACTCGTGTCAAAGGTTGGGAGCAGAAGCTAGTCCATCATATATATATATATATATATATAAATATATATATATATATATATATAAATATATATATATAAATATATATATCTGTATATAGGCCCTATATATATGTGTAGATAAAGTGAAGGCACGTGACGTGAACGTACACCAGCGGGTTATATGAGTAATCACACGTTGGTCATAATCCATCCTGATATGACCTTATATGTTGCCAGGACGTAAAACTCCAAAAACCAACCAACCGTTAGTCATAGCAACACCCCGTCCCCCAATCACCTCCCACCTCCACACCCACCACCACCAAACGCCCACCCTGCCCTACCCCTCCAAGCATGACCCTCCTGTCGGACTAAAACAATGCAAGCTTATGGTGATAATAACGCATTTGTGTAATTTATTGTGGTGGGACCTTAACCCCCGGGGGCTCGTTAATCGGGGGAGGGGGAGGGAGGCGGACGCGCCGCACATGCGGGTGGTGGTGGTGTGTGTTGGGGGGCGGCGGGGAGGGGAGTGTAGGGGGTGCGGGTGTGTGCCTGGGGGAGGTGGTGGGAAGAGGGTTGTGACTGCTACATAAGTGCGACAGTTAGCTGAGTCATTGAGTAACGTACACCTGGTAAGCGCCCAGGGCAGTGTGTGTCAGTAGGAATGATGCTGTAGCTTTGGGTCTGATTCATTAAAGGAACAGGTTCGATCCCTGGTAGCGTCAAATCCAATGACTTAACAAATGTATACTTGTCGCTTCCTAGCGAGGTGCTCAGCATTATTAGGATAGGGCAAGGACTGGTTGGCTCAGTGTCAGGATAATCAATGGTGACTGAGTTGGATATCAGGTTTTGTCCCTGGTGGCCTGGTCGCATAGTAAGGCAGCACTATAAAGTCGCCATGAGTGCGGACTGTCACAAGTCGGTACCCGTCCTGATATGACCTTAGATCTTGCCAGGACGTAAAGCACCAACCAAGCAATTAGAGGAACACACTAACCAACAAGTGCTGTCTTAATCCACGTGATGGAGTCCTTCTCTCGCTCTCTCTTACCTTGCCCACATTTGCTCTATACCTAATTTTTAATTTGATAGCGGACCAGACCGGATGGCTGAATGAGTTGAGCGCCCCGCTTCCCACGTGCCAGGTTGTGGGATTCATAATGTGGGAGGTGGGGGGGCCGAGGGGGGGGGGGGGTTAGTACTCAAATATGTCCAATCCGAGTCATTACCTAGCCTGGCAGTCGGCATTAATAATATTAAGAGGATGAAGAAAGACGTAGTATAAGGTGGTATAGAGGATGGCAAATTGTCCAGGTTTGAAATTACCCATGCTTAAAGGTGCATAGTCCGATGGTTCTGAGTTTCTTTCATTTTCTGAGATAAACATATCAGGTTGTTCATTATAATCTACTTTATTTTAATTTGAAGTAACTTTTATTTTAAATTGCAAACTTTTGAGATATTTGAAATGGAAACATGCTAAATTAATTTTGGCAAGCTTGCCAAAACTCTATCACCGTAGGCTTCTGCAGTAACAGGTTCTGTTTAATTGACTCAGTAGTCCATTCTATGTGCTGGTAAATGTTTAATAAATGCATCAGTATCTAAGGTAGACATGTGAAATCAAATCTAGATAATTGTTTTGGTTTTGAAAATTTGATGTTTTCATCGGATTAGGCAACTTTAAATAAAGTTGCATAGTCCGATGAAAACACACTTGCTATCCGGACCGCACTTCGTCCACCCCTCTCTCTATCTCCTCTCTGCTGGCCATGTTCCTCCTTGATAAGGTCTGAAAAGAGTTCCAGGAGGGGGAGCCCGCCAGCATTTCACTTTCTACTCTTACTCTGTCCGTGTGTTTGGCTTGCCAGCTGGTCACCATAGAGCAAATAGACATGGTCCTTTGACTCAACTCTCCTCATATCTTTCATATACTCTACTACCCTTGTTTCCCCTCCCAAGCTTACTTTTACCCCTGATCAAGGGAGTTGTTTGCTTGGGTGGGGCCCTTTACCTTATCATTTCTCTCACTTTGTTCTTGTTGCTGGAACTGCTGGACCCACCTTTACCCATCCCTTCCTCCTAAACACTTGCTGCTGTCGACTGGATATGAGTGCTGTGCTACCGCCGGACCGGAGTGATTTGGGGCCGCCCCAACAACTCGTCGTTTAATTGTTATAAAGACATCCCCAGCTTCTACAACCGTCCCACCAGAAGATTAATCTTCAACCAAAGATTGGACCGATTTATCGGTGCGTCTCTATATCGCTGCAGTTCTGCAGCCGGTAACCGTCTTATGGCTATGAACCCCTAGAAGTCGATGAAAACAACAAATTTTCAAAATCAAAACAATTATCTAGATTAGATTCTACATATCCAACCTAGATACTGGTGCACTTATTAAAATCTAAGGTCATGTCAGGACGTAGTTACAGAGGAAGCCGATAGGGGAGCCACATGTTAGCTTACTATCGAGAAAATGCAAAAGACAACAGGAAGAACCCAAACTTTTACTCATTTATAAATTATACTCATATAATTAATTATACGTGACATGTGACATATATGTTTTAAAGGCAAATGTACATGAAGCTATAAATAATTATATATATGTTCTGGATAAGTAACTATGGGAATATAAATAATGTATCGATCCAGCATTACGTGTTCATCGGCCTGTGTCCGAGCTGGATAGTACAGTACTAACTCAACACTGGCTGCGAATTCCTGCCGATTTTAATGTAGTGGAAGCAGACGATACAATGAAGCTCGTGCTGAAAGGACTTTTGGCACGAAACGACATGGTACCGGGAGAAAGTGTCCATATGCAGATTCACTGCCACCTCATCACCAAGTGACGACAATCAATCCCCACAAAGCAGGTGTCCTATCCACCGTTGCACCACTTCGCCTGACTGCATCTATGTACCAGACAGACGAGATGGCCTAGTTGTACAGCAGCCAAAACCAATGTGCAAATTAATAGACCCGACACTTGGCCGAGTCAAACTGAATGCATAAAACTAGATTGGCAGTTAAACGTCACTACCTCACCTGGTGCTGGGTGCTATGCGAGGATAGAGCATGGACTGGTTGGTTTGGTGTCAGGATAACCTGACTGAGTCAGATATTGAATTTAACAAACATGGTGGCTGAATCGGTAAGAGCGCTGGCAGTGACTTTTTATGTGCCGTATAATGGATTATGTGAATCTGAATATGCGGACGTATGATATGTGATTATTTTACTGATTATGTCCAGATTATTATTATATTAGTACACCCTGCTCTTAACGGCACCTATTTAAATTGCATAGTCCGCTTTGCTTTTGAATTAGATTACAGTGACATTTGTCTAACAATTATTTTACACAAAATATAATACCACTTCCTGTATGTATGTGTAGCAATGAGCACCGTTGCAGTGTGATCTACTGCTTCCCAGCACCCGTCCTGATATGACCTGGGATGTGGCCAGGCCGTAAAACCCCAACAAACAAAACAAATTCCGCAACCCAGTCATGACCTGAGTGGTGGCGGTGTGGACACCAACTTTGGTATTTCGGAAGTGATGCATTGAGATATACAGTAAAACCTCTCTAAATGTACCGACCAAGGGACCGACTTTAAATGGTCCATTTATGGAGGTGGTCGGTTTAGGGAGCTTTTTTTATCGCTACAATTGTATTGTATCAGTGATCGTTTGCGACCCAAATAAAGCAATCAATATAGGAGAGTGATCAATCTGTGGAGGTGGTCGGTTAGAGAGGTGTTACTGTATATCAGAGACGCTAAGTAATATCGGGGAGTGAGAAAAAGTAGAAGAGAATGGTGGCTTTATTTACATTCACATAATGTATTATAATATATGACATATTGTTAAAGCGCCAGTCACACGTCACCGGATTGAGTAGCGGACACCACCGGACAAAGAATTTTGTAGTCCGGTGGTGTCCAGTGACAAAATGTTTTGAAATGTATCGAAATGGAGCATAATTTGGTCAATTGCCGCCGGGCCACCGGACAAGTACCATACATGTACCAGACAAGAACTGGACGAGAACCGGACGAGAACAAGACATGTAACGGATGGGTACCAGACAAAACGGACAAACCGGACACCAACCGGACACCAACAGATGGGTACCGGACACATACGGATGGATACCGGACATGAACCGGACAAACCGGGCACCAACCGGATATGTCAGTCCGGCGGTGTCCGGTAGAAGTTTTGTGCATGTTCAAAACTAGTACCAGACACCGCCGGATGGGTACCGGACATTGCAGTATTTCACCGGACACTGTCCGGTTCCCCAGTCCAGTGAGGTGTGACTGGGCCTTTACTAGAACCATCCCCTCGGGACTATACCGTTATGGAAATATGTGGCTGGGCAAGACATGCAAATGGGTGTGCATTGCCCGTGAGGCGAGATTCTACAGGAGAGGCAAACACTGGCCCGAGGCGTGCAGGTCGACGTCTGTATGTAAAATGGTAATGAGGCTGGCAGCTATCCTTATGAGTTAAGCCCAACGTCAAAGACCAAGTCACACCTACCCGGACGAGGCCCGGATTTTAAGCCGGACCACCTCCGGACCATTCCCCCGGACTGTCCCAGACAGCCCCGGATAAAATCGCTATTTTTGTCGTTTTTGGGGTCGCTCTCACACCTACCGGACGAGCCACTGTCTAGCCACAGACCAGAGGCCGGACCACTCGGTGTATCCATGGATTGTCATGCATGGATCAGTTCTGGACTTGCTCCTGCTATATATATATACACAAAAACGGGGCTCATCCTGGGCTGATCCGTGGTAAACTGGGCTATCCGTGGTTAATCCGTGGTCATCTAGCTTGTCCGGGTCTTATCCGGGCAGTCCTGGAGTGGTCCGTGGCTATGTCGGGGCTAGTCGGGGCTAGTCCTGGGCTGGTCCGGGTTAAACCATGGCTAAAACGTGGCTCATCCAGTTTAAAAAAACCTGGACTGCCCCGGACTGCCCTGGACGGTACACGGACTATGCCCGGAGCACACCCGGACTGCCCAGACCACCCCCGGATTACACCCGGATGATGCCGGATGATGGCGGATCGAGCCCGGATTGCTATATTCCCCAGATTGCCCGGATGTTTTAAACATTTTAAAACATCCGGGGCCGACCCCAGATGAGGCCGTACCAGCCAAGGATCACCAATGATCAGCCGCGGATGAGCCACGGATCATGTCGGCTCGCCACAAACCATGCCGGATCATGGTCCAGGGCTCATCCGGCCCCCTGATCCGGGTAGGTGTGACCTAGGCTTTACTGCCCCAACTGCCCGCAAGACAGTTTGTCGGTAAATGTGGGACTGGTGTTAGAGGTGGCCAACTGGTTTATCGCACATAACAGCCTGAATGTGGGGATTAATCTAATGAATCTGTTGGCGTTTACTGTCTATTGGGATCAAGTGCAAATTTGGGTAAGATGGGCAAGACCAATCAAATGTTGGCAGATTTAACAATTAATGGGTTTGGAGCTAGTCTAATTAAATTAGCTATTCTTAGCTTGATTGATTGATTGCTGACGGTTTACCATCATATCTGGAAGAAGGCCCATATTCATTGTGAAAAGATAGTGGTATCTAATCCTGTCAGTATTGTCAATCACATTCACATGCAAACCTTGAAATTTACACGAAATTCTGAAATGGCCCTGACTATATTGCACATTAATTATTCATACATAGTATACATAGAGTGTATGTCCATTGTATATATTTAATATGTTAGATATTGTGTGTGATTATATAATATAAACATAAATATATATATAATATATGCAAAATATAATGTAATAAATATAATTATTGTATTATCGCACCTAGACTGCTGCTAGGATCCCAACAAACAAACAAAACAAACATCTAGATTACACTCATATCGCATATGTCCATAGCCATGGGAAATGACCTGTAGTGTGACAATAATAAACATTTTCAAATTAACTCCATTGGTTAGTATTTTATAACATCATTAAATAGTGATTGCCTAGTCAAAACAGCAGCTGTGGGACATTTACATCTTGTTGTTATAGGTGCTGGTTTCCCGCGTGGGTCACACATATATTGATAATATATATATTATATAAATATGCAATGTAAATCATCTAATATTGCAACTGGTCTAACTATATACTTAGATTAAGCAAAATATTGTTATTTTTAATTCTTAAATATAAGAAATTTCACTGAAAAATGCTGCATTTGCTATGACTTGCCATAATACTGCAGACGACTGTAATTGAGCCGAAGCAGATGACACTATGAAACTAGCGACAAAATGATCCAACATAACACTGAGGAGAAGGTGTCTGTATGCAGAGTCACTGTCACCTCATCACCAAGTGACGGCAATCAATCCCCACAAAGCAGGTGTCCTACCCACTGTGCACCACTCGGCCTGACCGCATCTATGTACCAGACAGACAAGATGGCCCTGTGGTACATCAGCCAAAACCAATGTGCAAATTAATAGACTCAACACTTGGCCGAGTCAAACCAGACAAAATTGGAACAAGTCGCTACCTCACCTGTTGCTGGGTGCTATTCCAGGATAGGGTATGGACTAGGTTGTCTGGCATTAGGATAAGGTGACTGAGTCAGATGTCTAATTGAGTTGATGGGACAACCGAATCGTTAAAAGCCCGGCCTGTTTTCACATATCATTCAACCTAGACTGAGTCAAACTTATACAAGTTATACCAGTCGCTACCCAGCCAGGCACCCAGCATTAATACGATAGGACAATTACTCGTTTGCTCAGGATCAGAATACTATGACTGAGTGGGAAATGACTCATCAATTGACAGGCAGCCTGGTCTCCAATTGGGGCAGCACTATACAGTCGCTTTGGATGCACACTGCTACAAGTCAATACCCAACCTTAGTTGTTGCACGGACATAAAACACACATATACAAACATATATTGAATCGTGATACCAGTCTAGATGCAACTGCAATATGATACCTCAGAACAACAGCACTATAAGTACAATGCCATCAGGAGTGTACAGTGCCACAATTCAGTATCCACAAGTGATTTTCTGAGACTTTAAATCCCACCCACTTCCAGTTGCGTGTTATGTATATGTCATCCTTATGTTGTGTTTTCTTGCTATATTCTAGACATGCCTGGTAGTCTGTGTCTTAAACGGAATCATGACGTGTGACCTCCAGGGTCTGGTAAAAGCAACAATGCCATCCCATGTCTGCTCTCACCTATTTCTCATGAACCAAGTTGTATGGTGCAGGACTAATAAAACAGGCCCCGATGTAGCCTGACTAGTCGTCATTTCTCTACAATCGTGTGTTGTTGTTTTACTTCCTAGCAACATATGAGGTCATATTAGGACGGTTACCGACTTGTGACAGTGCGCACTGATGGCGATTTTATAGTGCTGCCCCACATGGACACCAGGCCACCGGCACCATGACCTGATACCCACACAGTCACATTATCCTGGTAACTGTGCTAACCAGTGCTTGTCTTATCCTATTAATGCCGAGCGCAAGGCTAGGTGGCAACAAGTATCAATTTTATAAGTCATTGGTTTGACTCGGCTGGGATTCAAACTCTCAACCTTCCGCACGGGAGGTCTGCGCTCTACCGATTCGGCCGCCGCGTCCAGTCTCTACATTTGTTGTTGTTGGGACATTTCAATTAAGCATAATTGGTTTGACTCATTCAACTGCTTCTTGCCCTATCATAGTAATGCCAAGCGGCCTTGTAGGTAGCGATGAGTATAGATCTTTTAAGTCAGTGGTGTGACTCGAGCAGGCTTCGAACCCAATGACCTACCAAAAATGGGAGGCGGGCGCTCAACACATCCGGCTATCCCGTCAGGTCATTGGGTTCTGCATTCTGTACCTACTAATTGCCAGGGCAAGTTACATAGGGTACATAAAACACAGTAAATTGTCGTCTGGTTCAATTATCTGGATTGACGTTAACAACTGACAGATGTTTGGCGGGGAGCCCGCTAGTAGAACAGGGACATTAATTGTTTAATCGGACACAATTGTCAGGTCTCATTTTGTCGGCTAACCGCGGCTTGGTTAATGCCAAGCATTAGGAAAGATTCGAGACATTTTAGTGGTAGCGTGCCACGTGACTCATTTATCTAGGTCAAACATCGGAGTCAGTTTAGGAAAATAAACCATCCTATTAAGTCAAAGCAACACACTGCATAACCTCTACCACAATCACCGGCTTAAATAAAGAAAAAAAATCCTCTGGTGTGAGTGACGGTTTTCCGCGTCCGTTAGGGACGGGGAGAACCGGTGGTGGCGCCACCAGTCACGACGTGAGGTCGAGGAGCCAGAACCTAGAATAATCGGTACAATATTTGTAAACAAGTAGTTCCCTTCCGTGCATTCATACTCGCATAATATGTGATGTATCACATATATTAATCGCTAAGATATACAAATATACATAGATATTATATATATATGTATATATATATACATATATATATATATATATATATATGTATATATACAGCAAAACCTCTCTAACCGACGACCTCCATAGATCGACCACTCCCCTATATCGATTACTTTATTTGGGTCCCAACAATACCGTTGTAACCATATTCTAACTCCCTTAACCGAACACCTCCCTAAACTTAAAGTTAAAGTCGGTCCCAAGGTCGGACGAATTAGAGAGGTTTTAGTACTGTATATATATAAACAAGTAATTCCATTCTGTGCCTTTATACTCGCATAAATCATTATACATCACACACACACATATATATACGGGTGAAATGCATAACTTGCAAATATTCTTTAAGTGTGAATTTTATAGCGGAGGATCAAAAAAGAAAAAAGTTGTTTGGAGGTGGCACTTGTGGATTATACAAAGACCCGCTGCTTGGGTTGTAAGACGCTGATGGGCTTATGGTGGAGGTTTTGTGGTGTGCTATTCTGTCTTGCTGCGATGTGGAGTGTAGGTGAGTGAGGGAAGCGCTGTCAGGCTGTCGGCAGCTGTGAGTGCTGCTTTGTGTAGCTCCTTCCGTCAGCCAGTGTCCGCCTCTCTCCAGGCGTTGTGTATTACTTACCCAGCACCCGTGTATCTGTCACTCCCCTTAAGTAGGTGCCACTCTGTTAGCAAGCGTCTGCACCACTGTGTTACCGTTAGCAGCCAGTCTGTGCCACGGTGTTTGTTACCAGTCTGTGCCACTGTGTTAGTAGCTAGTCTGTGCCATGGTGTTTGTTACTAGTTCCTGGGGTCGTGGGTTCGAACCAGGGTCGCGTCAAACCAATGACTTAACAATTGATACTTCTTCCTTCCTAGCCTGGTTAGGATAGGACAAGGAGTGGTTGGCTCAGTGTCAGGATAATGTGACTGAGTGGGATATCAGGTCATGGTGCTGGCATCCTGGTCTTCCAGTGGGGAAGCACTATAAAGTCGCAATGAGTGCGCACTGTCACAAGTCGGTACCCGTCCTGATATGACCTTAGATGTTGCTAGGACGTAAAACAACAGCAAACAAACAAACTTCCGGTTCTGCCCCGCGTCGTCTGTCCTGGTGTGACCTTTCTGTCAGACATGTGTGCACGGTAAACCAGGCAGGTCAATAGATCGGAGATGTGCCTCGTGCAAGTCACATGACTGCCCGTCACAGGGTTGCCAGGCGGAGGTCACACGGCTGCCTACTGGGCCCAGGTCACAGGGCTGCCGGGCCGGCGCAGGTCAAGCAGTTGCCTGCCGGTTCAGGTCACAGGGCTACCAGGCGCAGGTCAAAGGGCTGCCCGGCATATGTCACAGAGCTGCCAGGCGCAGGCTACAAGGCTGCCTGTCATATGTCACAGGGCTGAGGGGCGCAGGTCACAGGGCTGCCTGCCGGGCGCAGGTCACAGGGCTGCCCGACATAGGTCACAGACCTGCCGGGCGCAGGTCACATGGCTTCCCGGCTTAGGTCACAGACCTGCCTGGTGCAGGTTACAAGGTTGCCTGTCATAGATCACAGGGCTGCGGGACGCAGGTCACAGGGCTGCCTGCCGGGCGCAGGTCACAGGGCTGCCTGGCGGAGGTCACGCCTGGACCTCCAGTGGGTGTGCACTGTCTGTGGGGAGGCGCCTCCTGCTCATCGCTCCAGGGTGGCACGTCTGTACCTTTGTGCGCCCCTTTTGGCACGTGCCCTTATTTACCAAGTCACCAGCCCGCCTCTTTCTGGGTGAGCGAGTCAGTGTGAGGAGCCTGCTTTGTACTCATTCACATCTGTAAAGCAATCTTCCTTAGTATCTATATTGTTGCCCACTCTACCCTCGCACCACTTTTCTTAAAACATTAGTTAAAAAAGACAATCTTTGGGCCCCCCCCTCTCCACTCCGCTGCCCGGCCCTCATTTATGAAACAATTTTTGGAAAATAATTGAAATTGACAATAAAGATTATCCCCACAAATTGAAACCGACAAAACAAAATGCCCCCACCCCGCCCCAAATTGAAATTGACAAACAATTTGCCCCCAACATTGAAATTGACAAAAAAAAAAAAAGAATTGACCTAACACAATTTTTAAAGTCACACACACATACACCGATACTCGATTAATGGGAGTGTGGTCAGACGTGGCGAGAGGTGACTAAGCGTGGCTAGACGTGGCTAGAGGCGGCTGGTGAGGCCAGTTAGTTCCCATGGGGGGGGGGGGGGGTTGATAGCACCAGGTGCGTCAGACATTCACTTGGTATTCCCACTTGACACCTGATCCACGAGAACAAAATATACACACACACCCCCGACCTGGACACTCGTATTAAAAGAATGATAGCAGCTGTTCCTGCTGCTGTTGCCACCAGCGAAGTGCTTCCAAGTAGCGATAGTTGTTTTAACTGGTGGTGGTTAGTTCTATAGGGAATAGTTGTTTGCATCAGCAACAGTTGTTCTAATTAGTGGTAGTTATTAACACAAACGCTAACACCAGTTGTTTGCACGTACAACAGTTGTTCCAACTAGTGGTATCTATTCACACCAACAGAAGTTTATTTTCCACTTGCCACAGTTGTCACTTCCAACAGTTGTTTTAACGAGTGGTAATTATTCACACCAACAGCAGTTGTTTGCACTTGCCAACAATTGTTCTCACTAGTGGTAGTTATTCACACAAATGCTAACAGCAGTTGCTTGCACTTGCACCAGTTGTCACCTGCAACAGTTGTTCTCACTAGTGGTAATTATTCACACTAACAGCAGTTGATCGCGTTAGAAACTTATTCACAAAATGAGTAGATTGTTTGCATTGGTACCAACTGTTTAGTTTAACGGCAGTTGCTTCTAGCGCCACCTTTGCCAGTTGTTCACACTAATTGTAATGTATGTTGTTATACGAACACCCCCCCTCCATGTAATGCCACGTCACGATCGTCATGGAATAAAGTTAGTTACAAACTAGAAAAAAAAAATGCATTCATTAATTTAAATATGACATGTCGATATATCTATTGAACTGCTATACAGTAAAAAAAACAAAACATTATCGGTCAATATTATATATATATATATATATATATATATATATAAATATATACATAGAGTAAAACCTCTCTACATCGACCGACCATGGGACCGACTTTAAGTGGTCCATTTAGGGAGGTGGTCGGTTTAGATAGTTGGTATTGTTGGGACCCAAATAAAGCGATCGATATAGGGGAGTGGTCGATCAGAGGAGTGGTCGGTATAGAGAGGTTTTACTATGTACTTAAAAGGGGAAGATGTAATGTATGTTCTTATACGAACGCACCCAGTGCAATACCACGTCACGATCGTGGGGAATGGAAGAACGTTACGGAATAAAGTTTCAAACTAGAACTCCTGGTGTCCTCTCCGTGGTCTATTAGTATTACACTAACCACAATGGCTGCCATTACCTCGTTACTGACGACAACCACAATCAATCTCAACTAGTGACCAGTCTTCCAACCAGCCACAGTTGTTGCCAATAGCCACATTAGTTCCAAATATTGGCAGTTATTCTAACTAACTCCTGCTGTTGTTCACTGTAGCGACAGTGCTTTGCGCTAGCCTGCTTTCTGAGGTTTTGTTTGTTTGTTTGTTCTTGTTTTACGTCCTAGCAACATCTAAGGTCATATCAGGACGGGTACCGACTTGTGACAGTGCGCACTCATGGCAACTTTATAGTGCTGTCCCACTGGGAAACCAGGCCACCGGCACCATGACCTGGTATCCCACTCAGTCACATTATCCTGACACTGAGCACACCAGTCCTTGCCCTATCCTAATAATGCCGAGCGCCTGGCTAGGAAGCAACAAGTATCAATTTTAAAGTCATTGGTTTGACTCGACAGGGACTCGATCCCACGACCCCACGATCTACCAGCACGGGAGACGGACGCTCTAACTCATTCGGCCATCCCGTCTGGTCCCGCTTTCTGAGGTAGATGAATGTATAGCTGCTAACCGCAATTACAGTAAAACCTCTGTAAATCGAGCGACCCACTTTAAATAGTTCATTATGCGGAGGTGGTCGGCTTATGGATTTTTTTCTCTCTAAATCATTACAATGGTATTGTATGGGCGATCGTTTGGGACACAAATATCGCGATCGATATAAGAGGGAGTGGTCGATCTGTGGAGGTGTTCGGTTAGAGAGGTTTTACTGTAGTTCCAACAAGAGATGGTTAAAGTCCGACTAGTCTCGGTTTGTCCAACTAGTAGTTTCAACTAGTCACTGTAGCTCCAACTACTGACACATGGCCCAATTAACGACAGTTGTGTAAACAAGTAGTGGGTGTGCCAACGAACATCAGTTCATTCCAACTGGGTACTGTGTGTTTCAACTAGCGGCAGTCACACACACTAACCACAGTGATTATGAATAACCACAAACCGCAGGAAATAGCTGAAAACACCGGGGTAAGATAATTAACTCTACATAGCCCGATGAAAGAATACAATTCTCAAAACCATTTCACTCATCAAGTTTTGATTCTAGATACCCAACTCGAATACTGATGCCCTTTTAAAGACATTTCTTGCTGTATAGAAGGGAATAATTACTTCAATTTGTTTGAACGTGTTAGTACCAAAGCGCATAGTGTCAGAATTTTAGCATGCAGGCCAAAATCAATTTGGCATGTTTTCACAGCAAATATTTCAAAAGTTAGACATTTACAATAAATTAAAAGTTACTTCAAACTAAAATAAGGTAGATTATAACAATCAAAACCTGATTATATAGTTATCTTTAAAATGGCACAAATTCAAAAGCATCGAACTATGCACCTTTTTATGTGGGTAAAGTGTAGGTAACCAAAATCCGTGTAAACAGTACGTGTAGTCACCTGTGTATGAACCACGTACATCTGTGTAAATATCTGTGTATGCATCTCTTCACGCATCCATTCATTCATTCGTTAAGGTATCCGTATAAGCATCAGTTTACGCGTCCATTAACCTATCCATGTATGTTTCTGTGTGCATCCGTGTGCATATACATCTCCATATCCGTATGCGTATTCATGGCCAGGTGCGTACCCATAACACCATGCATATCCGTATCCGTATCCGCGTGCGTATCACCAAATATGCGCCTGTCCGTAACCATATGCGTATCGGGTACCACATCCATGTGCGTATCCCTATCCGTGTCCGAATCCACGTGCGTGTCCGTATCCGTGTGCGTGCCCGTATCCGTGTGCGTGTCCGTAGCGTCCACTACACCTCCGTGACTGACAGTGACACTGGCTACTGTCGCGCCGCTACCAGCACGCCGCCGCACCAGCGGTGACGCCCGGCGCGCCGAGTGGTGGCGCTGCGTAGCGACTTGCCGTGGAGGCGGGGCGGGGCGCCCCCTGGTAGAAGGACGCGGAAATATACTCCGGGGTCCTCAGGTGGCGGCGGGCCCTGCCTGCGTCCAGGTGCTGGAGAAGGACAGCTCCCCCTGGAGGCGCTGATACCTTACTGTCGGCGTTCTCTCAGCCTCTCCGTCCCGGCGTGCACTGAGGCCGGTGATTGTTTTGGGGACACTCTCCATCCAGACTGGGACCACGCTCTGCCACTGGTGCCAGTCTCAGGGACCCGCTTCGGGCTTGGACTACACTAAGCCTGTAGCAGGGACCCTCTCCGCAAAGGCCGGTTGTCCCGGGGACCCTCCCTATACTGCCGGGGCCTGTTCCGGGGACCTCTCCGTCCTAGTTCTACCGGGGGTTGTGTTCTGCCTGTCCCGGGATCCCTCTCCGCCCTACCGAGCCTGTGGTCTGCCTGTCCCGGGACCCCTCTCCGTCCTACCGGGCCTGTGGTCTGCCTGTCCTGTGGACTCTCTCCGTCCTACCAAGGCCTGTCTGTCCCGGGGCCCCTCTCCGTGCTACCGGACCTGTGGTCTGCCTGTCCCGGGACCCCTCTCCGTCCTACCGGGCATGTGGTCTGCCTGTCCCGGGGACTCTCTCCGTCCTACCAAGGCCTGCCTGTCCCGGGGCCCCTCACCGTGCTACCGGACCTGTGGTCTGCCTGTCCCGGGCCCCTCTCTGTGCTACTGGGGTCTGTGGTCTGCCCGTCCCGGGCCCCTCTCTGTGCTACCAGGGCCTGTGGTCTGCCTGTCCCGGGCCTCTCTCCGTCCTGCTGGGCCTGTGGTCTGCCTGTCCCGGGTGCTGGAAGCAGATTGATGGGGCGCGGACTACCTTCTCCCCGGTCGGTGTGATGTTTCAGCCGGTGATCACGAAGCGTTAAGCAATCAGCCAATTGGCATGCGATGTCACCATAGTCAGATTCACCCCGCAGGCCCCCACCCGCCGCTCCCCGCCACACACGCACACACATCGGGCTCTCTCAATCACACCCCCACCTGGGACTACCTCCCAGTCCCACCTCCACCCTGTCAGTTCAATCACTCGTCTAGCCTACCCTAGATATAGCCATATAACTCCGCCATTAACCTTCCCAGCACTCCCCCCACACACCTCCACAATCATTCACACCCCACCCAACACCCACCTCCACCCATCACCCACCGACCTCCACCCATCACCTACCCACCAACCACCCACCACGCACCCACCTCCACCCACCACACTCCACCAATCACCCACCAACCACCCATCTCCATCCACCACACCCATCCATTCATCCATCACCCACTCACCACCCACCTCCACCCACTCACCTCCACGACCAGACGGGATGGCCGAATGAGTTAGAGCGTCCGTCTCCCGTGTTGGTAGATCGTGGGGTCGTGGGTTCGAACCCTTGTCCAGTTAAACCAATGACTTAAAAATTGATAATTGTCGCTTCCTAGCCTGGCACTCGGCATTATTAGGATAAGGCAAGGACTGGTTGGCTCAGTGTCAGGTCATGGTGCTGGCAGCCTGGTCTTCCAGTGGGGCAGCACTATAAAGTCGCCATGAATGCGCACTGTCACAAGTCGGTACCCATCCTGATATGACCTTAGATGTTGCTAGGAGGTAAAACAACAAACAAACGCACCTCCACCCACCACACTCCTCCACCATTCACCCACCAAAACACCCACCTCCACCGATCACCCACTCACCACCCACCTTCACCCACCACACTCCTCCACCCACCTCCACCCACCACACTCCTCCACCCACCTCCACCCACCCTCCACCCACCCCCACACTCCTCCACCACCACCCACACTCACCCACCCACCACCCACCTCCACCCACCACCCACCTCCACCACTCACCCACCACCACTCCACCCACCACCACCACCCCACCCACCTCCACCCACCTCCACCCACCCACCCACCCACCTCCACCCACCACACTCCTCCACCCACCTCCACCCACCACACTCCTCCACCAATCACCCACCAACCACCCACCTCCACCCACCACCCACCTCCACCCACCACACTCCTCCACCCACCTCCACCCACCACACTCCTCCACCAATCACCCACCAACCACCCACCTCCACCCATCTCCCACCCACCAGCCACCTCCATCCACCACACCCATCCATCCATCACCCACCCACCACCCACCTCCACCCACCACACCCCTCCACCAATCACCCACCAACCACCCACCTACACCCATCACACACCCACCACCCACCTCCACCCACCACACCCCTCCACCAATCACCCACCAACCACTCACATCCACCCATCACCCACCACCTCCACCCATCAATACCTCTCCTTTCACCCTCCTCTCCTTTCACTCTCCCGTCACCCCACACACACACACCGCACACCTTCCGCCATGTCCCCGATGTCCACCCTTACACTACCCGGACTAACCCCTCCCCGCCTCACTCCACCCCTGCATACCGGCACCCTCTCCCACTCTCCCCCACAGCCCCCCCCCCCCCCCCCCCCACCACGTCACCCACACAGTCTAGTCTTCCACCAGACACAGAGTTGGCATGATATGACTCCCGTGTAAACTTGAGCCACAGCGGGCCTTTATCCATGTCTCTTTTTCCCACTGCCACCCCCACCCCCACCTCCACATGTCGCACTACCGCCCCCATCCCCACAACCCGCACCCCCCCTCCACCCTCCCTCCGTAGCACCTTGGCTGTATAAACGCTACCTGCCCGTACTTTCCCATAGCTTCCTGTGCTTTGTGCATGTTTGTGCCTGTCCATGCCTCGTGTCCATTTGTGCCTGCCTGTGTCTTGTGTCTGTTTGTGCCTGTCCGTACTTCATGTCTGTTTGTTTATGTCCGTGCCTCGTGTCCGTGTGTGTCTGTGCCTCGTGTCTGTTTGTGTATGCCCGTTCCTTGTGTCTGTTTGTGACTGTCCGTGCCTCTTTGTCCCACAGTGTGCCTCTGCGTGCCCATTTTGCACACCTGACCGGGTGCCATAGGTTGCTTTAAATGTCTCACGCTGATGACGAAAGTGGACAACAAGCACATACTAGGCACATATAGATCCACACAAGCACACCCAGAAACACAGGGGTACACACATGCATACAAACACAAAAGGGCACACACAGGCACAGACAGGCATACTCAACCACACACAGGCACTCACAGATCCACAGAAGCACAAACGGACACACGTGGGTACACACAAACATACAAACAGAAAATGGCACATACAGGCACACACAGGCACACACAGGCACACACAGGCACACACAGACATACACAAGAACATACAGGCACTCACATATCCACAGAAGCACAAACGGACACATGCGGGTATACACAAACATACAAACACAAAATGGCACACACAGGCACACACAGACATACACAAGCACACACAGGCACTCACAGATCCACAGAAGCACAAACAGACAGACACAGGTACACGCAAACATACAAACACAAAATGGCACACACAGGCACAGACAGACATACTCAAGCACACACAGGCACTCACAGATCCACAGAAGCACAAACGGACACACGTGGGTACACACAAACATACAAACACAAAAGGGCACACACAGGCACACAGACATACACAAGCACACCCAGGCACTCACAGATACACACAGGCATACAAACACAAAAGAACACACACAGGGACACACATGCACACACGGACATGTGTACACAAGCACACACAGACACACACAGGCATACAAACACAAAAGGACATACACAGGCACACACAAGCACACACAGTTACACACATGCACACACAGGAAAACAAAGGCACATACACATAATCACATAAGTTTAACCCAGCGTTCCTCCCAGCATCCCGCCCAGCGTTCCATCCAACGTCCCTCCTAACATCCACCCCAGGGTCCCACCCAGTGTCCCTCCCAACGTCCCGCCTAGCATCCCTCCCAGCTTCCTTCCCAGCGTCCTATCCATCGATCCTCCCAGCATCCCTCCCCGCGTCCCTCCCAGCGTCCTTCCCAGCGTCGTCCCACCCAGCGTCCTGACCAGACGGCGTAGTCGAATGAGTAGAGCGTCCGTCTCCTGTTTTGGGAGATCAGGAGATCCGAACCCATGAGTTTGTTGGTTCGAATCCTGATGGAGTCAAACCAATGACTTAAAAATGTATAATTGTCGCTTCCTAGCCTGGCACATGGCATTATTAGGATAGGGCAAGGACTGGTTGGCTCAGTGTCAGGATAATGTGACTGAGTGGGATATCAGATCATGGTGCTGGCAGCCTGGTGTCCCAGTGGGCAGCACTATAAGTCGCCATGAGGGCGCACTGTCACAAGTCAGTGCCCGTCCTGATATGATGTTGTTAGGACGTAAAACAACAACGAACAAACAAACCCAGCGTCCTACCCATAGTCCCACCCAGCGTCCACCCCAGTGTTCCGCCCAGCGTCCTTCATAGCGTCCCGCCCACCATCCCGATTCCCCTGACTTGACTGCTGTGACTGTTTAATTATTATCTAAAACCTCCTAAAGCAGTCAGGACGATGGTGCCCAGTAGACCGAGACGACAGCCCTGGGCAGCCAGTGCAAGTCGAGCAGCGTCACTGTCAGCAGTCAATCGGCGAGTTGACAGCTGACAGCGCTTCCCGCCATGCACTGCATGTGCTAGTAGTGATAGAGGTTTGATTCACTGAATCATTTGCGTATTGCAGCTTTAGATCACAGCAACAACTAGGCCTAGGGTCATCTTGAATGAGATAACCTACCGACTTGAGTGTGCGCTCTTTGTGGCTATATAGTGCTGCACAGACTGACTTAGCCTTCCGACAGCCCCATACCTCTCAGCCATTCAGTGAACATGTATGACAGCTTTATAGTGTTGCACACACTGACTTAACCTTTGGCTAGTGCCATCATTCCATATGTCGGTTAGTCATTCAGTGAGCATATATGGTAGCTTTATAGTGCTGCCTAGACTGCCTTAGCCTTCCACCAGCACTGCAATACCTCAATCAGCCATGCAGTGGACATGTTTTGCAGCTTTATAGCGAAGCCCCACTAGGACGTAGTAACTGTGACACTAGCATCATGATGTGATCTTCCATTCAGTCCTAATGCTTAGGTAACCAGTTTATGCATCCTCTATCCTAGTAATGCAGTGCGCCAGGTTAAGTAGCGACATGTGTGGGTAGCAATTTTGTGGAGTTTCAGCTTGGTTCAGCTTGGTTCAGCTTAGGAAACTTTGCTTATGGGAAATGGAATTGCGCTGTCATCTAGGCCATCCTGCTTGGTGTTATCAAAGACCCTATAATACTAAGACGGCTCACTCCGTATCTCTCCCATGCTAATGTAAATTTTGCAGTGCCACCTTGTGGTGCGTTTGATCAGCCTGGCTGCTGGTTGGTGTTTCACATGTAAACACATACAATTATATTACACATGAGATAGGTAAGTATGAATACACATCAATATGAAATTGCTATGAACAAATACCCATCATCATCAGCATCATCATCAGCATCGCCATCATCACACACCCTAGAAAATATGTTTCAGAACCTGAAAAGCATCGGAGTATGCAATTTGTTAGTAAATGGTCCCCAACAGCAGTTCCGAAGACAAATGTTTATTTGTAGCCACGCGGTGTTTATGAATAAAATTTACTTCAGACTAAATAAAATGGATTATCAACCTAATAAATCTATCTCAGAAAAATATGTGGCAGAACCTGAAAAGCATCGGAGGATGCAATTTGTTAGTAAATGGTCCCCCACAGTAGCTCCAAATACACATGTCTATTTGTATCCATGTGGTGTTCATGACTTTACAGGAATTACCTATGGTCCCAGTGCCGTGCTGCCCTCTGGTGGGTTGTTTGTTGGTTTAGCTTAAAGCTCTCAACGAGCTATCTCTTTTTTCCCCCTTAACCACTGTTAACGCCCTGAAGGATAATGCCTGTGCGTTGAACTGTGCTATTCTCATTATGCTGCCTTATAATTAGGCTGTGCATACTGTTATTCATTGGACCTCTAGATATCCATGACAATTTTTTTAGGAATGTTATGTAATGTGTGCATGTTGTTGGTATAATAATTTCATTACGCAATATGTAAGAAGGTGAGATGATACAGTATTACAGTCAACTCAACTGCTGTCAACTGTCCAGAGCTGTGAATAGCTGTTAATTGCTGTGAAGAGCAGTCAACGGCTGTGAACAGCTGTGAACGGCTGTCAAAAACTACCCAACTTACAAATTATGAGTAAATTAAATATCAACATTTTATTCTGCGATAAACGTTTACATTACTGATCTCCCCCCCCCCCCCCTCCCAATCGTACGCTTTGTATGACCGTGAAAATATTGATAACTTTGGACGGCCCCTTAATGCAATACTTCATGTGTGTTTGTGGTCCCTTACCACTGTGACGGGTAAGATAGACGTCATGGCATCAACTGGTAGGCAACAGGTCTTGTGACAACGGTCGGCGCTGAAAAAATGTATATTCTGATGAATAAACTGTTTTACCACAACAAAAAGGTGGGTGACACCAGGCGTGGTGGCCGAATCAGTAGAGCGCGGGCCTCATGCTTGTGAGATCGGGAGTTTAGTTCTCGGTCGAGTCAAACCAATGACTTATAAAATTGATACTTGTCGATTTTTAGCCTGGCGCTCGGCATTAATAGGATAGGGCAAGGACTGGTTAGCAAAATGTCATGATAATGTGACTGAGTGGAATATTGGGTCATGGTGCGGGCGGCCTGATTACCCAGTGGGGCAACACTATAAAGGCACCATGAGTGTGCACTGCCACAAGTCGGTACCCATTCTGATATGACCTTAGATGTTGCCAGGGGGTAAAACTCCAACAACCAACAACCAACCAACCAGGACCTCGTAGGCAGCAGGGTCTGTGACAACGGTGCGACAAGAAAGATCAGCAGTTAAGTAAAGGGATAGAACCAGACACTTCACTATTCGACGTCAGAACAAACAAACAAAACAAACAAATAACAAACAAACAAACAATGCAAAGATAGACATAGACAACAACAAAACCTGAACAAGCACCAAAGAAACAACAAATATATCCGGCAATATTTGACCTGGCGGGGTCAGCGCCAGTTTTTCAGCAGGGATCCTCCCCGCTAGGTGTCTCTGTTGCTGGGCCGGCGACAATGGCATTCCTCGTCACGTGATACCACACCTGGGCACCCAGGAGCTGCCTGCAGGGTCTAAACACGTGTATATGTGCGCTCACAATGCCGCAGAGGTCATAGGGGTCAATCTGGGGCTCACCTCCCTGCCCCTCATGTGATAGGTTTATAGGGCGCGATGGTTTGTTTTTTATTTGTGTGTGTGTGTGGCGAGGGTATATTGGTTCATAATTCACGAAGTATAGGTGATTCAATTGGAGGGGAAGGTGAAGGCTCTGCCCTCCCTCCCCCGCTACCCCCCCTCCCCCCGCCCCCACGCTACCCCCCCTCCCCCTCCCGGTCCTCCACCCTCACATACCCATTCTGCACCCCCTCCCCACCCCACACATTCTGCTTCCGCATACACTCAAATGCATTGTCAACGGCCGTGAGCAATCTTCATACAGAAAAAGTGAACCACACCACCTAGAAACAAATCGCTTGGTACACATATAGAAAACATCTTTACCAAAATGATTATATTAAATCTATAAGCCACGCTTTTGAATAAAAGTAATGTTTTGCACTGCGCGTACCGTCAAACTCAAGGCATTGTCATTGATCGTGAGCAATCTTCATACAGAAAATACAGAAAAAGTGAAATATCTCTAAAACCACACCACCTAGAAACAAATCACTTGGTACACATATAGAAAACATCTGTACCAAAAATATAATATTAAATTTATAAGGTTAGTGACCATGCTGTTCGATTTTGACACATGCGCAGAAGCGATGCGTACCACGGAAACTGGCGGACTGCGGAAACTGCGACACCAGGTCCCAGCTTCAGTCCTTCATGAGGACCAGCATAACTGGGAATACAGTAAAACCTCTCTAACCAACCACCTCCGCAGATCGACCACTCCCCTATATTCATCGCTTTAGTTGGGTCCCAAACGATCGCCCATACAATATCATTGTAGCGATAAGAAAACTCTCTAAACTGACCAGCTCCCTAAATGGACCATTTAAAGTCGGTCCCATGGTCGGTCGATTTAAACAAGTTTTTACAGTACCTGTATTGTATCTGCACAAACTGTCACCCAAGTACCATGTTCATACTACATCTTATGAAATACTGTCACACTTAGTACATCAGACACCTACCTATGATGTAATATTGCCACACCTATTGCATCAATCTGCCACTTATTACGTTACACTGCTGCGCCCATCATTTCACACTGCCACACCTATTACGTTACACTGCGACACACATTACATCACACTGCCAGACATTCATCACATCACGCTGCCACACCCATCATGTTAAACTTCCACACCCATTACACCACACTGCTACACCCATTACATCACACTGCTACACCCATTACATCACACTGCCACACTCATTATATCACAGTGCCACACTGGTTATATTACACTGCAACACCCATTTCATCACACTGCCAAACCCATTATACCACACTGCCACACACATTACATCACACTGCCACACCGGTTATATTACACTGCGACACCCATTACTTCACACTGCCACACCCATTACACCACACTGCCACACCCATTATATCGCACTGCCACATCGGTTATATTACACTGCAACACCCATTACTTTCCATTGTGACACACATTACATCACACTGCCACACCCAATACACACTGCCACACCCATTACATCACACTGCCACACCCATTACATCGCACTGTCACACCTATTACATCACACTACCACACCAATTACATCACACTCTCACACCCATTACAACACACTGTCACATTCAATACATCACACTGCCACACCAATTACATCACACTGCCACACTCATTATATCACACTGCCAACACCGGTTATATTACACTGCCACACCCATTACTTCACATTGTCACACCCATTACATCACACTGCCACACCCATTACATCGCACTGCCACACCCATTACATCACACTTCCATATTTAGCTAAAACTGCCACACCTGTTATGTACCACCGCACCATACCTGCTGAATGAAACTGCCATACCCCTTATTTGACACTGCAACACTCCTTATGTCACATTGCCACGCCCACCACATCACCCTGCCACACCCATCACATCACACTGGTACACATAGTTTGTCACACTGCCACTCCATCAAAGTTCCACATCCGCTAGACCCGCTATATCAGTACAACACCCTTTATGTCAGACTGTGGCAATGTTCCCTCGACCGACCATGGGACCGACTTTAAATGGTTCATTTAAGGAGGTGGTCCGCTTACGCAGTATTTCATTTCATTACAATGGTATTGTACGGGAGATCATTTGGGACCCAAATAAAGCGATCGATATAGGGGAGTGGGTGATCAGTGGAGGTGGTCGGTTACAGAGGTTGTACTGTATACCGCAACATTACTGAAGACAGAAACCACTTCCCAATTCGGAAATAAACACCCTGTAAACAAGAGGGAACAAACAACAAAAACAGCATAAAAACAAAATGGCGGGCGCTGGCGACTTGTGCATGGTCCGTGCACATTATTACAGATGTTATCAAATTTCTGGCCGAATCTTACCTCGGTTTTGGTACAGCCGTGTGCCAAGTTGGGTTAGATGCCAGTGGAGATTTGTACAGCGCGAATTGTAAGGCTTATTGCAGGTAGTTAACCACCATTATGTTTTTATAGCGGTTTCTTGCCAAGTGTAGCCGAGCACACAAAGGACACGGCTCGCAGTATGGCTTCCATCTTCTCTCCCTTTCACAGACAGAGTTACATCCATCTCGTGTGTCAACAGGATCCTGGCGGCCAACACTGTGATATGGGTGTGTACTCAGCGAACCAGTGGAGCTCTCCAAGTAATCATTATATGAGTGTGAATATCGTAATAACAAGGACGCGGGACATGTTACAAATGTATGTGTTGAGTAAATAGAATGATCCCAGATAGGATGGTTTGAAAGAGTTGAGCGCCCACTTCATGTGTGGCATATTATCGTCTTAAAAACTGGCCGAGTCGAAGCAATGACTTAAAGATGTATACTTGTGATATGTCACGGCCCACCAGCAGGACGCCCAATAGAAGGTAACCATGCCAAAAGTAGCCAGATAACACACCACACAGCTACATACAAGCCTATGATATGTAAATAGGAGCAGGCTAGTCTAGTACTAAGAGTAGAACAAAATAAAATAATACATATATGCCAAGAAATAAAACACACAAAAAACATAGGCTACTAACCATACCAACCAATTATCTATCTGCTACTGCAATGCAGGCAATCAAATACCTTATCAGCAGCTACTGTGTGGTAAGATAACACAAACACTACAACTGGCCAGCATTGAAAACAAGCCTCGGTACCCAGGCTTATATGCTATGGACAGTATAAATACAGCCTCAATAAAAAAACATTAAAAAAACACCAACAACAAAAAAAACTTGTCGCTACCGAGTGTGGTGCTTGGCACTACTAGGATAGGGCAAAGAGGAGGTGGAGATAAGACCATCTGTCTGTGATTGAAATTTCTCCATGCTTAATCAATAAATGTAACAAATATGTGCATAGTAGGTTGGTTGTTGGAGGTTTACGTCCTGGCAACATTTAAGGTCATATCAGGACGGGATATGTATAGTGATACTCACATTATCGCCGATAATGATCGTGAATGGTCTGCTAACCCTCCACCCCCATCTGCGAATGGACTCAACCGTCGAGTTGGGTGCCTCCACAGACGCAATTACTCACCTCAACATTCTCAATTTAATTACAATAATAGTAACTAATAAATAGACATATACCAATAACAGTATTTGATACATCAGACACCAGCACTAAGCCCTAAGTAAGCCAAACAAAATATGCTACGTATAATCTATTATGGGAATATAAATAACGAAAGATGATCCATGTTAACAGATTACTCTTACACCAGATCTCGACGTTTGGCACCATGTATATAAGTTATTAATCTCAACATAAGTCAATGATGGAGAAATAAACAAAGATGGCTGCAGCAAGTAATATTGGAGTGTAACATGTTATGTGGCAAAGTGCCACAGGTGGCGCTAGTATCGGACAAATTTGCACGACATTGAGCTGACAGATTAGAGAATATGCAATGTATAAAATATATGTATAAATGTATAAACGTATTAATTGATTGCTGATAGCTTAATGGCATGTCAGCAGCAAGGTCTGTCTTGTCAATCACATGCACGCGCCTACATTGAAATTGACATGAAACTCCGAAATGGTTCGATCCGTATCAATCGACAGGAAGCAACATCTCTGAAGCAATTTTTAAGTGGTTAGACCTGTGTCAACTGAAAGGAAAATTCAACTCACAAAACATAGCCAAAATTACAGGAGGCAATACCACCATTATATATTTATTACAGGAGGCAATACCGCCATTATATATTTATATACAAGTCCCTAGTGATTAAGCCAAAATTACACGAGGCAATATTGCCATTATATATTTATATAAGTACTAGAGATTAAGCCAAAATTACAGGAGGCAATACCGCCATTATATATTTATATATAAGTACTAATGATTAAGCGAAAAGTACAGGAGGCAATACTGCCATTATATATTTATATACACATACTTACTGGTGATTAAGCCAACATTACATGAGGCAATACCGCCATTATATATTTATATATAAGTACTAATGATTCTATTTATATATTATGTATCGTATAATATATTATGCAAATATAAATGGCGAAGATGGTTCATATAAATGTGTGTATTTTCGGACTATTGAGGCGGGGAATTGTGTTATGATAACTGATCTTGATGGATCAGCATTTCTCTGCAATCCCTTCGGATTTTTTATAATCTTTTAGAAGCACTCCTATATAGTGACTACACCTCAAATAAGAGACAGTGAGTGGCCCTGAGAAGACTATAATCTCTGGCAAGAGGTCTACAGGTCTTGATGAACAAATAATGACTGACGACTGATGTAGTGTGTAGGGAAGTTGTAGTAAGATAGTCCATGGGTGGAAGGAGCCACTACCATATATACATATATATATATATATATATATATATATATATTATATATATAATATATATATATTATATATATGTGTGAAAGGTTCAGGTTCAAAAACCAACAAATCTATTTCAGTTGTTTTCTGTAAAATTGAATTTATTGTTTTGCTTTCCTGTTAAAGGTAATCCAATTTTATACTGAGTAGGGTACATGGCAGCTTCTGCGGAAAAAAAAGTGGTTTGATTATCAGAAAGATGACAGCTTCAGTTCAAACGTGGTAGTCATGATTTCATTTCAGTCCAGATTGTGTTTGTCGTTTTTTGTTCCTGAACTCTTCATATATATATTTAGGAACTTTTGTATTTATATTCGCATAAGTCCTTATACAACATATATGAAATCTCATGATGTGACTGCCACTGTTCAACATCCAGTGGAGACAAGGTGGGCCGAGGCGGTGCTACTGGTACAGTGTTGCATCTTACAGAGTATAACAATAATAATAAGTGATATTCCCTTCAGTATCTTCATACTCGCATAATATGTTATACATCACACACACACATATATATATATATATATATATATATATATATATATATATATATATATATATATATATATATATAATCACATGGCTTTTTCTCTACCAGGCATCAATCAACATGTTTGGAATTCCACCAATATCACAAAAGTCAGAATCGAGTTAATAGGCGTGGTTTTATTCCTTTCAACAACTTGTTTTAACAAAGGAGGTGTCGCCTCAAATTGCCATTACCACTGTTAGTGCTGCTAACCGAGACCCGCTTTTTGGTGCTTCAATTTCCAGCCGACAGGGGGCGGCCCTGTATCTGTTACACACATGCCCGCCGGGCTCGTGTCCTCTGCTATCGGTCTACGCACCAGCGCCGAGATCAAGATATTCGCGTGAGTGTTATAATCAATCAATGTTTGACACGAGTTTAGGGGCGTGGGCGATAATAGGAGAGCGCAACCATCCCTTTGTATGACGCCTATCGTGTGCTGCCCTCTGGTGTCTATCTGTTGCGTCCTGCGCGCGCAGCCCCGTTCACAGCCCATGGCCCCTTGATTGGTTGATCCTCAATCACGCCCGTGTGCGCGCCTTCTGTATTGGTGTACGAGGACGCAATTAGGGGACAATTAGGTCACGGCGTCCTGATTTTACAGTTCCTGTCACGTGATCTTAACATGTGTTCGCTATGCGTATAGTCACTATCGCTTGGTGAAATGTTCATATACCCAGCTGAATTTAATGACCGGGTCACGTGGTTTTAAGATTATGGCCCTTGCAAAACCTTATTGGTGTTGTTACATTGGTGTTGATTCAGTAAAGCCAATTATATGGAATATAAGACATTATGGAAATATTATTTCCACTGTAGTTATCCGGTAGTAATCCTCTGGAGGGTGGGCCTACCTGTGCTTTGTACAGGGGGAATACAGTAAAACCTCTCTAACCGACCACCTCCACATTTCCATCACTCCCCTATATTGATCGCTTTATTTGGGTCCCAAACGATTGCCCATACAATACCATTGTAAGGATAAAACAAACTACCTAAACAGACCACCTCCCTAAATGGACCATTTAAATTAAAGTCGGTCCCATGGTCGGTCAATTTAGAGAGGTTTTACCGTACTGTCTTCCCAATGTGTTGCGAGCGACATGGGCACGGTTGGTCTGCACCTAAGTAGGCAAACCCCAGCTCAGAAACGCTCACATGCATGTGCGAGAAAAGGTTTCAACCGTCGCTCTGACACAGATTTTGACTTTAAAGTAACAAACGGTACGTTATTTTAGGAGGGCCCGCCAAAGGTTTTGCACTTGACCAACCATTTGTTTGTTGTTGCTTAATATGGAAGAAGCTAAATACAAATCACACACAATTAGGGGACAATTAGGTCACGGTGTCCTGATTTTACAGTTCTTGTCACGTGATCTTAACATGTGTTTCCTATGCGTATAGTCGGGTTCGATTCCCCATGCCCCCCACCTCTGCCAATTTGGATTTCCACCGCTGTGTATAACTTACAGCGTCAAAGGCCAGTTGCTCTCATACCATGTCTATGTGGTGTGGGAGCTTAAAAATCCCTTGGGTCGGTCAAAGTGTAGGCCCGGGCTTTCTATCGACAAACTGTCTAATGGTGAAAACAAGTCTATTCAGACTTATCCATAATAGGCAGTATAAATCTTCAAGAAAAAAGAAAAAAACAATTGGTCTTCATCATCTCCCTGCAACTTGTCCTATCCTACTCCTAATTATGCCAAGTTCCAAGGCTAGGTAGAGACAAGTATACCTTTTCATTGGTTTGCCTTTGTCGGGTTTACACATGGTAAGGAACCGCTCAACTCATTAAACCATCCTGGTTGGATTGTTGTGGTGTAATCAATATCTTTTCGGAAATATTCTTCATAGCAAAGCGAAATATTTGGCCTTTGGAAAATTATAATTACATTGAGCAAACACCTTCTGAGATGACATGCTTTCTCCTCTTATTAATCACCAGAGAAGGATAGATTTGCCACTGATTGTGTTGGCGCTTGAATATAGTATATTCTGTTATGTAAGTGATAGGTGCACTCATATGTTATATTACTTAGGTTTTACTTTACAGAGAAAAGGCAGTCAAATTAATAATTACACAAATAAGGCTTCAAGTTACCTTCACATTAGATTCTATTCTTGTGGCTCTCTAATAGTAATACCTTCAAACATCCTTCAAACAATTCCGGCTCATCCATCTAATAATCCTCCAACTCACACTTCCAAATCAATATATATAATAAATATATAATAAATATATATAATAAATATATACTAAAAAATATGTGATATATAACGTATTATGTGAGTATAAAAATACGAAGGGAATTGTTTCCATGATATATATTATATTATTTGATTATCATTGTTATTCTCCATAAGACTCGGCACTTGACTGGTGGCGCCACCTGCGCCCACCTCTCCTCCATCGGGTGTCGACAAGTGTCAGTCGCACTGGAGGATTGATATAAATGAACATTTTGATCAATTATAATTATAAATTAAAAAAAATATATATATTTGCTGAATTCTCCGCTGCGACTGACATATATATATATGTCTAGCGCGGTGGGGGAAGAGGTGGGCAGATAGTGGCGCCACCGGTACACTTAGGTAAGTTGGTACGGAAAGGAATAGACAAGCGATCGCCTTTCCGACATTTATACTCACATAATAAGTTATGCATCACATATATATTAATAGGTTCACATGTCCCTCCCAAAGCGTCTCTCATGTTCAAATCTAGTTTAATTGGTCTTCACGAGTCAGCATAAACATACTACTGACATAACTCTGTCGCGCAGATCGCGTGACGACATGAGATACAATAAATACAATCTAAGGTGGAATAACACATTTTACTGCGCAGTGCACCTGCTTCGTGACGATATCATGCATGCAGACTTCCAGCAAAGGAACATGTTATTGATAAGCCTTCCAAGTTTCCCATCCCACTCCTTGCAACACCCTCCCTTTTCCAGTTCATCTTATTTAATTTGTTTTTAAATATGAATGGTGTGTGGTGGATGTCGTGCACCACCTCATTCAGCCCAGCTCGCCCCCTGCCCCCTCGTCCACCCCGCCCCTTGCCCCTTGCCCCCGCCGACCCGCGTGATACTCACGGTGCGCGGGACCCTGGCGACAGGGGTGAACCCTGCGCATGTTTTCATACAGCTGCATAGGTCCGATTGAACAACCACATGCACATTTACACACCAGGAAGGGGCGAGGGCTATGGGAGGGGTTGTGGGGTTACGGTGCTGTGGAGGGACTATAGGGGGGGCGGGGCGGGGTGGGGATTGGAGCTTATGTGACTGTTTGTGTTGTTGTGTTGTTGTGTCGTTGTGTCGTTGCGTCGTTGCGTCGTTGCATCGTTTTGTCGTTGTGTCGTTGTGTCGTTGTGTCGTTGTGTCGTTGTGTCGTTGTGTCGTTGTGTCGTTGTGTCGTTGTGTTGTCGTATTGCGCTGTCGCGCTGTCACCCTGTCGCGTTGTCGCCCTGTCACGTTGTCGCGTTGTCGCATTGTCGCATTGTCGCGTTCTCGTGTTGTCGCATTGTCGGTTTGTCGGGTTGTCGGGTTGGTGGGTTGGTGGGTTGGAGGGTTCGTAGGTTGGTTGGTTGGTTGGTGGGTTGGTGGGATGGTGGGTTGGTGGGATGGTGGGTTGGTGGGATGGTGGGTTGGTGGGATGGTGGGTTGGTGGGATGGTGGGTTGGTGGGATGGTGGGTTGGTGGGATGTAGATGTTGGCTTATAACATACATTGACTTCAAGTTTAAGTAGATGTTGGCTTATAACAGACATTGGCTTCAAGTATAAGTATATGTTGGCTTATGACAGACATTGACTTCAAGTATAAGTATATGTTGGCTTATAACAGACATTGACTTCAAGTATAAGTGTATGTTGGCTTATAACAGACATTGACTTCAAGTATAAGTATCTGTTGGCTTATAACAGACATTGACTTCAAGTATAAGTGTATGTTGGCTTATAACAGACATTGACTTCAAGTAAAAGTAGATGTTGGCTTATAACAGACATTGACTTCAAGTATAAGTAGATGTTCGCCTATAACAGACTTCGACTTCAAGTATAAGTAAATGTTCGCTTATAACAGACATTGACTTCTAGTGGACATTGGCTTATGACATGTATCACAGACATTGACTTCAAGTAGATTTTCGCTTATAACATATGCTGACTTCTAGCGGACATTGGCTTGTAACAGATATTGACTTATTGAGTGGAAGTTGGCTTATAACAGGCGTTGACTTAGAGTGGAAGTTGACTTATAACAGGTGTTGACTTCTGTTGGACATTGGCTTATAACAGGCGTTGATTTAGAGTGGACGTTGGCTTATAACAGGCATTGACTTAGAGTGGAAGTTGGCTTGTAATAGGTGTTGACTTCTATTGGACATTGGCTTATAACAGGCGTTGACTTAGAGTGGAAGTTGGCTTATAACAGGAGTTGACTTAGAGTGGAAGTTGGCTTATAGCAGGCATTGACTTAGAGTGGAAGTTGGCTTTTAACAGGCATTGACTTAGAGCGGAAGTTGGCTTATAACAGGTGTTGACTTATAGTGGAAGTTGGCTTATAACAGGCGTTGACTTCTATTGGACATTGGCTTATAAGTGGTGTTGACTTAGAGTGGAAGTTAGCTTATAAAAGGCATTGACTTAGAGTGGAAGTTGGCTTATACCAGGCATTGACTTAGAGTGGAAGTTGGCTTATAACAGGAGTTGACTTAGAGTGGAAATTGGCTTTTAACAGGCGTTGACTTAGAGTGGAAGTTGGTTTATAACAGGCATTGATTTAGAGTGGAAGTTGGCTTATAACAGGCATTGACTTACAGTTGAAGTTGGCTTATAACAGGAGTTGACTTAGACTGGAAGTCGGCTTATAACAGGCATTAACTTAGAGTGGAACTTGGCTTATAACAGACGTTGACTTAGAGTAGAAGTTTGGTTATAACAGGCGGTGACTTCTATTGCACATTGGCTTATAACAGTCATTGACTTAGAGTGGAAGTTGGCTTATAACAGGCATTGACTTACAGTGGAAGTTGGTTTATAACAGGGAATGTCTTCTATTGGACATTGGCTTATAACAGGCGTTGACTTAAAGTGGAAGTTGACTTATAACAGGAGTTGACTAAGAGTGGAAGTTGGCTTATAACAGGCTTTGACTTAGAGTGGAAGTTCGCTTATAACAGCCATTCACTTAGAGTGGAAGTTGGCTTATAGCAGGGGTTGACTGAGAGTGGAAGTTGGCTTATAACAGGCATTGACTTCGATTGGAAGTTGGCTTATAACAGGCGTTGACTTAGAGTGGAATTTGGCTTATAACAGGCGTTGAGTTAGAGTGCAAGTTGGCTTATCACAGATATTGATGAGGTTGCCAAAAGCAAAGCAACACCAAACACGCTAGAAATAAATGTGGATCGAGGCGAACAAAACCACATCAGTACACGAATTACCTGATTACCTGAATAGGTGGTGTGTGTAGCATGACATTCAACATGGATGTAACACAGCAAACCAGCCACACAAGTATATTATATACAGTTCTATACACTATATATGTGCAGTAAGACCTCTCAATATTGACCGAACGTGGGACCAATTTTAAATGGTACATTTAGGGAGGGGTCGGTTTAAGGAGTTTTTCATTTGTTACAGTGATATTGTAATTGGCGATCATTTGGGACCCATATAAAGCAATCGATATAGGGGAATGGTCGAGCTGTGGAGGTGGTCGGTTAGAGAAGTTTTACAATATATAAGTATATATATATATATATATACATACTTGGTCGTCGTCAAAATTGAGTATGATAAGGGCAGGAGGCCGACCTCTCGAGAGATATCAAGATCTAGATATCAAGTGATGACATAAAGTCAACAGTCGCCACATGTCACCAACAAAGAACAACACCAACAATAACAACAAAATGTGATGGGTTCCAATAAAAACCCACATATAACCCCAACCCCTACACACAAACACCTCCAACAAAATGACATGGGGTCTCAGTCCACACTGCTATGTTTGTTTGTTTGCTGTTGTTTTATGTCGTAGCAACATCTAAGGTCATATCAGGATGGGCACCGACATGTGACAGTATGCACTCATGGTGATTTTATAGTGCTGGCCCACTGAGAAATCAGGCCGCCGGCACCATGACCCGATATCCTACTCAGTCACATTATCCGGACACCGGACTAACTAGCCCTTGCCCTATCCTAATAATGCCGAGGACCAGGCTAGGAAGCGACAAGTATCAATTTCTAAGTCATTGGTTTGACTCGACCGGGAACCGAATTCGCGAACTGTCGATCTTCCACACGCGAGGCCTGCCACACTGTTATGAGAGCTGTATATTGAGGTAATTGCGTCGAGTTAGGAATGCCCACCATGGGGCGCCACCTGGGTGCTTGTTTGCAGGTCTGACGAACGGCAGAGGGCGCAGTTTGTGGAAGCAGCTACTAAGTAGCAGTACTACTCCGCTGGTGAGGCGAGGCGGCGGCGGGGCGGGGCGAAGGCGGGGGTGGGGCGGAGAGAGAGCGGGGCGGGGCGTGGCGGGGCGGGGCGCGGCGAAGGCGGGGGTGGGGTGGAGAGAGCGGGGCGGGGCGGGTCGGGGCGGGGCGAAGGCGGGGGTGGGGCGGAGAGAGCGCGGGGCGGTGCGGGGCGGGGGAAGGGAGGGCGCGGGGCGAAGAAAGGCGGAGCGTAGAGGGGGCGGAGAGGGGGCGGAGAGGAGGCGTAGTGGGGAGGGGCCGGGGTAGGGCGGGGTGGCGCGAGGAGGGGGCGGGATTGAGCCTGGGAGGTTCTGGGAGGGGCGGGGTGGGGCGCGGAGGGGCAGGGAGGGGTGGGGAAGGGAAGGGAGGGCCGGGAAGAGATGGAAGAGGCGAAAGAGGCGAAAGAGGCGGAAGAGGCGGAAGAGGCGGAAAGAGGCAGGTAGGGAAGATGGGGTTAGGGTAGGGCAGGGGAGGGGGGGTGTCGGCGACAGGAAGATTGATGGCATTGAGTACCAACAATAACAGTACCAAACAAAGAGGGCCAACTAGCTTGGAGGATGGAAAGTGAATGTTTTAAGTGATTTCTCAACTTCAAAAAAAAAATTCTTTTAAAATGTGTTACCTACGCTCATCTCCCCCCCCCCCCCACACACACACCCTCACCGCCATCGCCTCACCTCTCTTCGCCGCCGTATTTCATCGCTCGTAAAAATGCCGCGGGCATCTTGTCTGTTTGTGGTCGGCAGGAGTTACCACAGATCACGGCCCCGCAGCTCTAGCTGGCAGCGGGCCTGTCCATAGAGTAGGCCACCGCAACTCTAGCCTGCTTTGTAGTCAACATTTAACTTTACCTACTCGCCTCCGGGCACACCCTCTGTGCTCTACTCGAGAAAAGCCCGACGACCACAAACGGTAGAGTTGTTGCACAGACCTGCTGTCTTTGGTACTTTAGTGGGCTGCACTCACCTCACCAGGTAAAGTGTCATATAGACAGGTGTGTACTGGGTTGCACTCATGTCACCAGGTAAAGTGTCATACAGACAGGTGTGTGTGTAGTGGGCTCCACTCACCACACCAGGTAAAGTGTAACACAGACAGATAGGTGTGTAGTGGGCTGCACTCACCTCACCAGCTAAAGTGTCATATCGTCAGGTGTGTACTGGGATGCACTCACCTCACCAGGTAAAGTGTCATACAGACAGGTACGTGTGTAGTGGGCTGCACTCACCACACCAGGTAAAGTGTAACACAGACAGATAGGTGTGTAGTGGGCTGCACTCACCTCACCAGGTAAAGTGTCACCCATACAGGTGGGTGTGTATTGGGCTGCACTCACCTCACCAGGTAAAGTGTCACACAGACAGGTATGTGTATACTGGGATGCACTCACAACACCAGGTCAAGTGTCACACAGACAGATAGGTGTGTAGTGGGCTGCACTCACAACACCAGGTAAAGTGTCACCCAGACAGGTATGTGTGTAGGGGGCTGCACTCACAACACCAGGTAAAGTGTCACACATACAGGTATGTGTGTAGTGGGCTGCACTCACAACACCAGGTAAAGTGTCACACAGACAGGTATGTGTGTAGTGGGCTGCACTCTCAACACCAGGTAAAGTGTCACACAGGCAGGTATGTGTGTAGTGGGCTGCACTCACAACACCAGGTAAAGTGTCACACAGGCAGGTATGTGTGTAGTGGGCTGCACTCACAACACCAGGTAAAGTGTCACACATACAGGTATGTGTGTAGTGGGCTGCACTCACAACACCAGATAAAGTGTCACACAGGCAGGTATGTGTGTAGTGGGCTGCACTCACAACACCAGGTAAAGTGTCACACAGACAGGTATGTGTGTAGTGGGCTGCACTCACAACACCAGGTAAAGTGTCACACATACAGGTATGTGTGTAGTGGGCTGCAGGTATGTGGGAGATGGGAGATGGAGCATGGGGGGTGGAGGATGGAGCATGGGATATGGAGGATTGGGGATGGGGGTTAGGAGATGGGAGTGGGACATGGGGGATGGAGGATGGAGGATGGAAGATGGAGGATGGATGGAGGATGGGAGTGGGAAATGGGATATGGGGGGATGGAGATGAGGATGGATGGGGCATGGGAGTGGGAATGGAGATGGAGGATGGAGAGATGCAGGATGGATGGGGGATGGGAGTGGGAAATGGGATATGGGGATGGAGGATGAAGGATGGATGGGGATGGGGATGCGACATGGGATATGGAGGATGGAGGATGAAGGATGGATGGGGATGGGGATGCGACATGGGATATGGGGGGGTGGAGGATGGGGGCGGGGGATGAGAGGTGGGGGAAGGGAATGATGATGCAGGATATATGGTGAAGGATGGTGAGTGGGGGTGAGGAATGGAGCATGGATGGCGGGGGTGAGGGTGGGTCAAGGTTGCTCATTTTGGTGGAGTGAGCGATTGGTGTGGTGGTGGTGGTGGTGGTGGTGGGGTGAGGCGGGGTGGGGCAGAACCCCATCCCACACAACAACAAATATACAACAAAAAACTGCGCCCCATATTGTATTAGAAGGATAAACACGTCCCCATGCAATTCTATAGATAATATCCACGGTGACTCATAAGTCAAATGTGCCCCCCTCCCCCCACCCCCCCCCCACACCACCACCCGTCAACACCCCCCCCCCCCGCCCCAAGTCCTATTCTTCCTAACAGCTGAAAGTCTAGCGGAACTAAAATAACACCCGACGCCCACTTGAACTGTTATCGGGAGAACAGAGGCCCGGCGTACCCGGACAATCCACGCGCCGTTCCACGGGGATCAATATGGGCATTACGAGGGCGGGTTTGTTGTTTTTTTGTGGTGTGTTCTTTCTGTGTGTGTTGGTGGGTGGTGGGTGGTGGGTGGTGGTTTGTGTGAGGGGTGGGGGGGGGGGGGGGATGGCAGCTCCCATTCTCTGTCCGGAGGCAGATGCGGGTGTTGACACTCGGGGAGCCTGCCTCGCCGGTGTCAATTAGAATTAATCAGCGGCGTCTAGTACCGCATTGTGCCACCAGGCGGCGCGTCCTACACAACGGGGCTGTGGCCGCCGCCGCCGCCGCAGCGCCGCCTGTCGGCGCCGTATTAAGGTATTCAGTCCTTGTGGCGTGGGGTTGGTTGTTGGAGTTTTACGTCCTGGCAACATCTAAGGTCATGAGTGCGGGTACCGACTTGAGACAGTGAGCACTCATGGCGGTTTTATAGTGCTGACTCACTGGGAAACCAGGCCACAGACACCATGACCCAATATCCCACTCAGTCACATTATCCTGCCACTGAGCTAACGAGTCCTTTCCCTATCCTAGTAATGCCAAGCGCCTGGCTAGGAAGCAACAAGTATCAATGTTTATAAGTTATTGACCGGGATATGTGGCATATGTAGGGGTCTGGTGGTGGGGAGGGGTGTGGGGGCGTGGGTGCAAATCTAGTCTGATATATTCTTATATAGTATATATATAGACCTCTTTCAATGTTTATAAACATTGTGTATGCGCACGAAGCTTGTCTGCAGAAAGAATGCACTCTGCCCTTGAGTTTGCCGGTATGCGCAGAGCAAAACGTCTCTTTTATTCAAAATTAATAGAAATGCAGAACATTAACCTTATAAATTTAATATAATCTGTGTGTTACACGTTTTTTCTATGTTTTTCAAACGGTTTGTTTCTAGGGGGTGTGGTTTTAGAGATATTTCACTTTTTCTGTATGAAGATTGCTCATGGCCATTGACAATGCATTGAGTTTGCTGATACGTGCAGTTCAAAATTTCAATTTTCTTCAAAATTAATTGAAATGCAGAAACCTAACCTTATAAATTTAATATAATCTCATAGGTGAATAATCCCCGGACAACCTCCGGACGACCCCCGGACAACCCTCATACTACTCCTGGAGAATAACATGACGTGGACTGCCCCGGACGACACAGACGACACGGACGACACGGACGACCCCCGGACAACCCGGATGAGTCATGGATCACACGCGGATGATGCTGGTTAACCCCAGATTGCAATATTCCCCGGATCGCCCCTGATCACCCCGGATGTCTTAAATATTTTACAGTTTACGGTTGGCCCCGGATGGTCCGGCCTCATCCGGGGCCAACCCAGGATGAGGCCGGACCAGCCATGGATCACCAAGGATCACCAAGGATCACCAAGGATCACCAAGGACTAGCCACAGATGAGCCACGGATCACGCCGGATCGCCAAGGACCACGCCGGATCACGGTCCGGGGCTCGTCCGGTGCCTGATCCGGGTAGGTGTGAGTGGGGCTTTACAGCAGAGATGCAGGTCTGCCCAATCGCCGAAGACGGCGAGGAACTACATATGTACCTTTTCCATTTGGCACGCATAAATATATGAAACAGGGAAAAAATACAGCCGCTCTTGGTTCCATGCTCACAAGTACTCCACCTGTGAGGGGTAGTGTCCTAGTTTATATTGCAATAATGGATTATAGAGCACATGATTGGTATTACATTCATTGAAAAAGCAGGGGAAATTTCAATTGCAGGCAGTTGGTCTTCCTCATCATTCCTTGTCTTAGTTATCCTTAGAAATGCCAAACCATCAGGCTAATTTAAGCTAAGATTCCTTACATGTGGTATGCGGCATGTGGTATGCGAATGCGAATGCGGCAAAAAATCGAAACGCCTTGAAGTCAATGGGCTACAACCCTTTCACGCGGTATACGAATGTGAATGCGAATGCGAATGCGAATGCGAATGCGAATGTGACAACTCAATCGGTCCCTGTAGCGATCGGTGCGGCATGCGGCATTCGGTATGCAAATAGAAATGTAAGTCGCACGTGCCCATTAGTTTTAGACGAGGAGAGGCGACTGAGCATTACGGAACGGTCACACACCAGGGTGCAGAGGGGAAACATATGGTAGTGGTGGTGGTGGGGTTACGGGTCCGCATACCGCATAGAAGGAATCCTCCCATTCGCATACCGCATACCGCATGCCGCATACCCCATACCGCGTGTAAGGAATCTTAGCTTAAGTAGCGACAGGTATCAATTTTAAGCCATTGGTCTGACTTGGAAAGGATTTGAACCCTACGTTTAAAGTTGCATAATCCGATAGTTTTCCTTGTCTTGTTTATTTGTTGAATATAATATTAGCGTCATCGAAATAATCTACTTTACTTTACTTTTAAGTAACTTTTACTACAAATGATGATGATGATGACCTTGGAGATATCTGAAGTGAAAATATCCCAAGATATTTGGTGTCAACACCAAAATGCTGAACATCATCGATTTCTATGACCTGCAGCAGTAACATGTTCTAGTAGATTGACTTTTTTGGGGGTACATTAGTTGTTTAAGCAGGGGGAATTTCAGTCGCAGATGACTGATCTTCCTCATCCCACTGCTCCTTGCCCTATCCTAATAATGCGGAGCACCTGGCTAGGAAGTGACAAGTATCAATTTTAAAGTCATTGGTTTGACTCGACCAGTATTTGAACCCATGATCCCATGATCTACCAACACGGGAGACAGACGCTCTAACTCATTCGGCCATCCCGTCTGGTTTAATAGTCGAATACAACTGGCACCATACACCCCCTCCCTCCACTGCTCCAGATTCACCTCTCCTCCCCCAAACACCACAATGCACACTCATACCCCACTTCCAACCCCACCCCCACCCCTACCCGACCACACCCCACCGTCTGCCCTCAGGTTCACTACAGCACACAAACACACTCATACCCCACTCCCAACCCCACCCCCACCCTACCCGACCACACCCCACCGTCTGCCCTCAGCATCACTACTGCACACAAACTACACTGTACAGTTACACAAAACCAACAGTCGACACCCCCACACAAGACAGTCAGCCCCTTCCACTCCCACCCCCACCCCAACCCTCATATCAAATACACACACCTATCCCAATAATGGGAACCTGATGCAACCCTCCATAACCCCCGCCCCCCCCCCCCCACGCCCCCTCCGCGGCCACACCCACCTCCTGCAGCTGTAATGTGGCTGTCACACTACGACGACAAGCGGCGACGACAGCTCTGCGACAGCGACTTCCGGTCTGTCGTCGATTGTCGTCGATTATCGCGCAGGTGTCCCGCAGGTGTCGTCGCGACACCTCCGCGACACCTCCAGTTTCTCCACTCTTTCTCGACTGTCGCCGGGTTGTCATAGGTGTTTTGGACATGTTGAAAAACTTCGACGACAGCCGATGTTGCGGCACTGTTGCGGCACTGTCGCGGCACTGTCGTGGCACTGTCGTCTTGTCGTTAAGCTGTAGTTGCTTCTCTCTCCATGTATGTGTCTCTGTGTGTCTCTGTGTCTGTGTCTATGTGTGTGTCTGTGTATATGTGTGTCTATGTGTGTGTGTCTATGTGTGTGTCTATGTGTGTGTTTCTATGTGTGTCTATGTGTGTCTACCATGGTATTTTACCCTTCGCGGGCTACTTTCCGGGTGTGTGTCTGTGTCTATGTGTGTGTCTATGTGTGTGTATGTGTGTGTCTATGTGTAGGTCTTTGTCTGTGTGTGTGTCTGTGTGTGTCTGTGTGTGTCTGTGTCTGTGTCTGTATCTGTGTGTGTGTCTGTGTGTGTCTGTGTGTGTCTGTGTGTGTGTCTATGTGTGTGTCTGTGTGTGTGTCTGTGTCTATGTGTGTGTCTGTGTGTGTGTCTGTGTGTGTGTCTGTGTGTGTCTGTGTGTGTGTCTGTGTCTGTGTGTGTGTCTGTGTGTGTGTCTGTGTGTGTGTCTGTGTGTGTGTCTGTGTGTGTGTCTGTGTCTCTGTGTGTGTCTGTCTGCGTGTGTGTGTCTGTGTCTGTGTCTGTGTGTGTCTGTGTCTCTGTGTGTGTGTGTCTGTGTCTCTGTGTGTGCCTCACTCTCAGTCTGACTCTGACTCTGACTCTCACTCTCAGTCTGACTCTGACTCTCACTCTCAGTCTGACTCTCACTCTCACTCTCAGTCTGACTCTCACTCTCAGTCTGACTCTCACTCTCAGTCTGACTCTCACTCTCAGTCTGACTCTCACTCTCACTCTCAGTCTGACTCTCACTCTCAGTCTGACTCTCACTCTCACTCTCAGTCTGACTCTCACTCTCACTCTCAGTCTGACTCTGACTCTCACTCTCAGTCTGACTCTCACTCTCACTCTCAGTCTGACTGTCACTCTCAGTCTGACTCTCACTCTCACTCTCAGTCTGACTCTCACTCTCACTCTCATTCTGACTCTCACTCTCACTCTCAGTCTGACTCTCACTCTCACTCTCAGTCTGACTCTCACTCTCAGCCTGACTCTGACTCTCAGTCTGACTCTCACTCTCAGTCTGACTCTCACTCTCAGTCTGACTCTCACTCTTACTCTCAGTCTGACTCTCACTCTCACTCTCAGTCTGACTCTCACTCTCACTCTCAGTATGACTCTCACTCTCACTCTCAGTCTGACTCTCACTCTCAGTCTGACTCTCACTCTCACTCTCAGTCTGACTCTCACTCTCACTCTCACTCTCAGTCTGACTCTCACTCAGTCTGACTCTCACTCTCAGTCTGACTCTCACTCTCACTCTCAGTCTGACTCTCACTCTCACTCTCACTCTTAGTCTCACTCTCACTCTCAGAGACAAACAGAAACACAGGAGACACACACAGAGACACACACACAGACACACAGAAACACACACACAGACACAGACACATACATAGAGACACACAGAGACAGAGTCACACACACAGATACACACACACAGACACACACACAGAAACACAGAGACACACACAGACACAGAGACACAGACACACACATAGAGACACACACACATACACAGAGTCACACACACAGAGACACACACAGAGACACACACAGAGACACAGACACACACATAGAGACACACACAGAGACACAGTCACACACACACAGACACAGACACTGTCGTCCCGCTGTCGTCCCGTTTGTCGTCCGGATGTCGTCCGATTGTCGTCCAACTTAGCCTGAATTTGCATATGCCGTCCTGATTTCACAAAATCCCAGCCACCGGGCTGTCGTCCCTCCCTTGTCGTCGTAGTGTGACAGCCACATAACAGAAACAGGTAGCCCTAGCCCCCACCAATCACCCTCCCACCACCTCCACCAACCCCCACCCTCCCCCACCCCTACCACCCCACCGTCCTCCACCACCCTCACCCTCACCACTACCACACACCCCCACTTCCTACACCACGATCACTCCCACCCCGACCACACTACCATCACCACCACCACCATACCACAACCACCCCACCTCCCACACCATCACCACCACCACCACACCACAACCACCCCACCTCCCACACCACCACCACACCGACCACCTCCAACTCGCCTCCCACCAGAATGCAACACAAGCGGAATTACTGCTGCACACAGCTGGTGTAAACCACACAAGGGAAGCCGCACGCCATTCGCAGGCTTTTTTGTATTCAACAAAAAAATTATTTGTGCGCGCAATTGACGCGCCTTGGCGGGAATCGATGTGGTTTGTTGACCGCGGGAAAGCCACAGTGTGGAGCGGGGTGGGGGCGGGGTTAGGGCGGGGTGGGGGTGGGGGGCGGATGGTGGAGGCGGATGGTGGGGGCGAGGGCGGGGGGCGGGTTGGGGCGGGTTGGGGGTGGGGGAGTTGGCGGCACCATGACTGTGTGGGACATTAGGTCATGGTGCCGGCGGCCTTATCTCCCAGTGAGGCAGCACTATAAAGTCACCATTAGCGTGCACTCTCACTAGTCAGTACCCGTCCTGGTATGGCCTAGGGTCTTGCTGGGGCATAAATCACAGCAACCGACCAACCTCCCCAGTTATGGTACCGATCCCGGTACGTTACGGTGTGGATCCCGGTACGTCCAACTACGTTGAACTAGGTTGAACTACCTTCAACTTCGTCCACTAATGGCTATGTGACCATGGCAGAACAGCCAAGTTTTGTGCCGGTCAAAGTACGCTAGCGTAAGCGAGAGTATGCTAGAGTAGGCTAGAGTACAGTAAGAAGTATGCTAGAGTACGCTAGAGTATGCTAGAGTACGCTAGAGTATGTTATCATCACAGAGGCTACATCTGCCTTAAACGTAGTGCTCTTTTGAACATGTCCAAAGCTTAATTCGGAACTCATGGCCCACACACATTCTTATCATGTTCTCATCACGGAAAAGTATGGATGCCCATATGTTCAACTATGTTCAACTATGTTCAACTACGTTCAACTGCATTTAACTAGGTTAGCATCCACTACGTTCAACTACGTTCACTAACGTGTATGTGACCGGGCCTTTAGAGGACCAGGGTTGGGGTCCTAGATTACCTTTTTCTCTCTACCCCCTCGTGTCTGCCCACCCGCTTGTCCGCCCTCCTGCATCCCACCTGGCCACCCCCTTGCCCGATGTCTCTCACCACTACCCACCGGAAGCCAACTCCCGGCCACACTGGATCGCCTTTGGCAGTGGCCATACAGTGCCTCAGATTTTGCAGCCTTCAGCGCGCTCACACGACTGAAAACTCCTCCGTGCTGAGTGTGTGTGGGGAGTGTAGATGTGTGTCTATGGTGCATCCGTGTGTGGCGTATCCCTAATTATGGTGATTGAGATGAAGTTTCGATTGTATGTTTGTGGTGTATGTTTGTGGTGTATGTTTGTATGTGTGTGGTGTAGATCTGTGTGTCAGCGTGTGTGTGGTGTGTGAGTGGGTGTGTGGTGTGTGGTCGGTGTTTGCATTGTATGTGTAGTGTATTTGCGGTGTAGCTATGTTGTATAGTGTGTGTGTGGTGTGTATGTGGCGATATGCTAGTATATGTGTGCATGTCTGGTGCAGGTATTTATATATGTGGTGTCGCGAGGTATGTGTAGTGCATATATGATGTACATATGTGTAGTGTATATATGTATATGTGCTGTAACTATAATTTCCTGACACGCAGACACCCTCACTATATTAAATACGCGCGGCAACCCTGGTCAGTTACGGGTTCCCGGCTCTCCTCGAACTGGGCTCGGCTCTGCACCTAATGTCGCCCCGTCCCCCCTCCACCTCCCTCCGATCCACTCCACCCCCACCTCACCTCACCTGTCGGAAGTCCCTGTGAGTACACCGTCCATGGGAACCACTCCACCCTTCCTATCGCATCTGCCCGCCCCCTCCTCTTCTCCACCCCCTCTTCTTCACAACACACCTGCCCGCATCCCTTCCACCCCCTTCCACCAGGTGGAGCTGGGGGGAGAAGGAGGGGGAGCGGGAGGAGGTAGGATGTGGAGGGGTTGAAGATGGCCGCGTGAGAGTGAGGGGCGAGGGGAGAGGAGCGAGGGGCGGGGAGCAGGGGGCGGGGAGGAGGGTGTAGGGAAGAAAGAGAGGGTGAGTGGGCAAGGGGCGGGTCAGGCGGTAGAGATGTTTGGGAGCTGGCGGGGGGCTGGTCGGGGGGTTAGTTGGGTGGCTGTTCGGGGGGTTGGTTGGGGGTTGGTCGGGGGGTTGCCGGGGGCTGCGCGGGGGCTGCGCGGGGGGGGGGCTGCGCGGGGGGGTGGTCGGGGCTGATGGTCGGGGGGGCTGGTCAGGGGGTTGGTCGGGGGGCTGGTCGGGGGGCTGGTCGGGGGGTTGGTTGGGGGTTGGTCGGGGGTTGGTCGGGGGGGTTGGTCGGGGGCTGCGCGGGGGCCTGGTAGGGGGGGCTAGTCGGGGCTGCTGGTCGAGGGGGGGGGGGCTGGTCGGGGGGCTGGTTGGGGGGCTGGCTGGGGGAGGTTGGTCGGGGGGTCTGGCTGGGAGGCTAGGTGGGAGGCTAGGCGGGGGGGGGGGGCTGAGCAGGGGGGGGGGGGTCGAGGGGTGGGAGACTCGAAGGAGGGGCTGTCGCAGCCCACGTGACCACACACTCCAGCAGCATCAGACAATGGCCATTAGTGTTGATTGAATTACAATTCGGTCACGGCCGACTGCGTTATCGCCCAGCGGATGTAGGGACGCACAGACAGACACTGTGGCTCCTGTGGGATCGGATTTGGAACGAAATTCAGACAGCCACCATACTGTAATTTGTTTTAGTTTTTCCCTACTTTTTCTACTCTATGCAATATGCCTTGTTAGCTTATATGAATATATATATGGATATATATATATATATATATATATATATATATATATATATAAATATTTATATAAATATATATAAATATACATATAAATATATAAATATTATATAAATACATATAGACATAAAATCTACTTAAATATATTTATATATAAATATATAATAAAAAAATATAAATATATATAAATATATACAAATATATACAATTATATCCAAATATAAACACATATATACATATATATATATAATATAGATAAGTTTATATATACATTTGCTTCCTTACTGTCTGTCATTCATTCCCACCCGTGCATGTCTATTGGCCTGACTAGTGGTTTGATAGACACCAACATTGGTGTCTCAGAAGTGACATATTCCAATTATTGCACCTGCTGTGAATAATGAGGACACTTAATCCGGTTTATATGGTAATATCACAGCGTTGGTCGCAGATGTTTTAAGTGTCTTTAAATAGCACCAGACGCATTTAATAACGTCCCCCATTAAAATTAAAAAAAAAAAAAATCCCGGTAAGAGAGCAATAAAACATCATTGACAGATATCTGATTCAAAAACGCTGCAATTCCAATTATACCAGATATGGACACAAAGAGAAAACTGAATTAGTGTTGATAGTTCGGGTTTGCGCCACCAGGGGAAACTATTATGAGCACATCTGGGGAGTTGAGAGCGTTAGACTGTGGCGTTAATGGAATATTGAGTTATGTGGTTAGTTTGTTTGGGTTTTTACGTCGTAGCAACATCTATGGTCACATCAGGACGGTTACCGACTTGTGACAGTGCACGTTTCATGGTGTCTTTATAGCGTTGCTCCACTGATCCAATATTCCACTCAGTCACATTATCATGACACTGAGCTAACCAGTCCTTGCCCTATCCTATTAATGCCGAGCGCCAGGCTAAGAATCTACAAGTATCAATTTTATAAGTCATTGGTTTGACTCGACTGGGAACTAAACTTGCGATCTCACACATGTGAGGCCCGCGCTCTACTGATTTGGCCACCACGCCTGGTGTCACCCACCTTTTTTTTGTGGTAAAACAGTTTATTCATCAGAATATACATTTTTTTCAGCACCGACTGTTGTCAAAAGCCCTGTTGCCGACACTGTGTAGTCCTGCCCCACTGGGAGACCTGCCAGTTCACCAGCACCATAACCTGATATTCCACTCAGTCACATTATCCTGACACTGAGCCAAACCAGTCCTTATCCTAATAATGCCGAGCGCCAGGCTATGTAGCGACAAGTATCAATTCTTAAGTCATCGCTTTGACTCGGCCGGGATTCGAACTCCCGACCTTCCGCATGTGAAGCCTTGGCTGTACCGCTTAGGCCACGGCGTCCGGTGGTTGATTTGCAGCTGGTCGCAGTCGCTGATAGATCGGTGCCAGCGTTAACAACGCCGATTATATCGGACTCGCTCCGATTCCTGTCATCTGGTCATGGCCGACTGGACGGTCTCAGAAACTCGAGTGGCAAGTGACACTTGCACATATTGGACCGACAATTTTTTGGTAGTCACTAGCGAATACAGTTCATTTATCCTAATTACATATATATATATATATTTTTTAGGTGAGAAGAGTGACAGTTCGCTCATGGAGTAGATCAGGTGGGGGAGGAGAGAATGCCCGCTCCGCAGTGAATAACATGGAAGTTAAGGTGGTTAGAGAGAAACATTTAAGGGGTTGCCATTATTTATATCCACATAATAAATTATATAGTACACACATATTTATATATATATATATATATATACACATACAGTAAAACCTCCCTAACCGACCACCTGTACAGATCGACTACTCTATCGATCGCTTTATTTGGGTCCCAACAATACCACTGTAACCATATTCTAACTCCCCAAACCGAACACCTCCCTTAATGGTCCACTCAAAGTCGGTCCGCAGGTAGGTCGATTTAGAGAGGTTTTACTGTATATATAATTGTTGTTGGTTTATTTGTTGTTGTTTTACGTCCTAGCAACATCTAAGGTCATATCAGGATGGGTACCAACTTGTGACAGTGCGCACTCATGGCGACTTTATAGTGCTGCCCCAATGGGAAACCAGGCCGCCAGCACCATGACCTGATATCCCACTCAGTCACATTATCCTGACACTGAGCCAACCAGTCCTTGCCCTATCCTAAAAATCCCGAGCTTGAGGCTAGGAAGTAACAAGTATCAATTTTTAAGTCATTGGTTTGACTCGACCAGGATTCGAACCCACATCCTCATGGGTTCGGATCTTCTGATCTCTCAAAACAGGAGATGGACACTCTACTCATTCGGCCACCCTGTCTGGTAATTTTTGTTGGTAAATGATCATTTTTATTCAGCAAAGAACGGTTTTTTTCCTCAGCGCCGAAGCACTGGCCTTCCGGGCATACGATGCTGCAAATCATTCACATATATAATGTAACCTAAAATAAAACACACCCATAATATCTATGAATTATATATAATTAATTGTAATTAATTACATCGGATTTTGATGTTCTGCAAATGAAAATACATAGATATTAATTTATATTTTAATTATATATAATTAATTATTTAAGCTGTATGTTGATATTACGTAAATTAATATACATACAACTATTAAATAGACAAAGATTATATGTAGTTAATTGGAGTTAATTATATTGTACTTTGATATTTTCAAATAAATATATACATAGAAATTACATATATAGCAATTACATATGTTTAATTGGAGTTAATTATACTAGATTTTGATATTGCATGACTATGTATCATCAATTATATAAAACAACTACATATAAGTAATTTGTACGGTGCTTTCATATGTAAACATATAATATATATATATATATATATAATATCAATTATATATAAACTATATATCAATTCTATATCAATTATATATAATTAATTGGAGGTTATTATACAGCATTGTGATCTATATTCATTGATATACATATATATACATCACCACGTTATACCTGGCATTAGGAATATGTCTGAAGGACGTACTTGTACCAATAACACAGCCACAGTTATGACAAAACCTCTCACAACATTGTTCTTGTATTAACTTACAGTAATCTGAATAAACATATCAACTCTCAACCAACCACCCCTCACCCCTCACCCCACACACCAACCCCCAACCCACCCACCCTCCAATAAAACTGTCAAGGGCGCCACATGGTGTTTTTTTCCACGGGTAGTTCTTCCTGTCTCCTAGAAATATGAGTTTCACATTCTTGTGAAGCTAAGCTACACCAAGGCACTCGGGTGGAGCACAGTGTAAGATAAATATACACGAGGACAAGCGTAAAGTCGGTCACGGCAGTGTGCAGGTGTGCGTCAGTTTCAACACCCACCCTCCTCTGGGTCATTCTCAGTAAAGGCCCTGTCACACTACGATATACGGCACCAGTGTGTGCTCAACGTTAGACAATTTGCCAGTACATCGGCATTCGTCAAACTTTTCAGCGGCAGGGGATAAAAATGGGCATATACACAATGTACACACAACATTACACACTATGTAACATATGCAGAACGTATCTCTGACCTATTGCTAGCGTATGAGAGCATTCATGTGCCTCGCAAAACGTCTGCAAAACATTCGCAAAATGTTCGCAAATAGCTCGCAAAACGCTCATGGAACACTGATCAATGCTACATATGTTACTCCATTGCTAGAAGTATGGCGCATACTTTTAATACGCTGGCGATATGGCAGGCATATTTTCGAAGTAGGTTAGGAGTATGTAATGCATCCGTTGCCAGTAGGCGGACTGTATGCGGACTGCACATTCCCACCGGCTGAACATACAGCTAACGTGCAGCAACATATACTGATGTATCTCTAGCATACTCCCAATGTATGCTATGCTGACATATCCCAAATGTACATGCAGAATACATTCAACGTACGAGCCACACATCGGAAATTTTGAGCATGCACAACATTTTTTCGGAGCCTCGACGCACGGCGACATATCACGATGTACCTGACGTATGCCCATTGTATACATAACATATGACGATGTAGGCTGACGTGGTGGTCGAAAATCACATACGTCGGCATACGCTAAGGCTATATGTCATAGTGTGACAGGCCCTTAAGATAGTGAGGGGTGCCGACCTCTGCAGATGATTGTTTGTTGTTGCTTTGCATCCTAGCAACATCCAAGGTCATATCAGGACGGTCCCGACTTGTGACAGTGCGCACTCATGGTGACTTTATACTGCTGCCCCACTGGGAGATCAGGCCATCGGCACCATGACCTGATATCCCACACAGTCACATCATCTGACCCTGTGCTTACCAGTCCTTGTCCTATCCTATTAATGCCAAGCGCCAGGCTAGGTAGCATTTGTTTGTTGTTCTTTTACATTCTAGCAACATCAAAGGTCATATCAGGACGGGTACCGACTTTTGGCAGTGTGCACTTATGGTGACTTTATAGTGCTGCCCCACTGGGAGACCAGACCACCAGCATCATGACCTGGTATCCCACTCAGTCACATTATCCTGAAACTGAGCCAACCAGTCCTTGCCCTATCCTAATAATTCCGGGTGCCAGGCTAGGAAGCGACAAGTATACATTTTTAAATCATTGGTTTGACTCAACCAGGGTTCGAACCCACAATGTCCTCCAATCTCCCAAAACAGGAGACGGACGCACAACTCATTCGGCTATCCCGTCTAGTCTGGTCACTGCAGATTAAATGCCACATACATAGGTAGGCGTGGGTACCTGGAGGACATCAGGGAACCTAAATGGATTAATGGTCAGGGTATTCGCCCTGGAATGGCAGTGTAGGTTCGATAGTCCCATTTATTTCAACCCCCTCCTGATAATGGTGCCATGACCAGGATGCTGTATATATTACGCAATGGTTAGTGTTGGAGCTCACTGATGTCACATTAAACCTTGTTAGGAAGCCAAACCCCACTAATCCACCAAACCAAGCTTTGCAAGGCAGTTAGTTATACATCATACACTCCCCAAAGGAAACCTACCATAGTAGAACACAAAAAGTGAATGAAAAAAATATGGAAAAATAAGAAAACTTGCCTGCTCAGGTTTACAGGGAGATCTCCCCTGGCGGAGGTGGATGTACATGGCTGCACTGGAGGAATTCCGCACAGGTGCGCATCCCACTCACGGTGAGCACGAGCAGTGTGGCATGCAGGGAGGCTGCGGTTCCAGTGAGTGGACACTCAACTATCCGTGGTATTGGGCATCCATAGCATGATCCCCGCAAACAGGTGTATGTATCCATCTATCCATGTATCCATCTGTCCACGTATCCACCTGGCCATCTATCCACCTATCCGTCTATCCATCTATCCACCTGTTCATCCATCCATCTATCCGTCTATCCATCTATCATTCTATCAATCTATCCATGTAAGCATCTAGCATCTATCCATCTATCAATCTATCCATCTATCCATATAACCATCTAGCCATCTATCAATATATCCATGTCTATGTCTATCCATCTGTCTGTCTATCCACCTATCCATCTATCCCTTCTACCCATCTATCCATCTAATGATCTATCTATCTATATATCTATATATCTATCTATCTATCTATCCATCTATATCTATGTATACCCATGGATCAATCAATCAATCAATAGTTCCATCCTCTAGTCGAGGGTTGGATGCAATGGTTCTCCACTTGTCCCGATGTTGTGCTGTTCTGATAGACTGTGAATAATTCAAGCCTGTCCACTGTGAAATATTTGTAAACCATGATGTTCTTGGTCTCCCTCTCCCTCTGCTGCCATTCACCTTCCCTTCCATCAATGTACGGTATATTGAACTCTGACGAATGATGTGGCCAAAATAAATAAGTTTCTTTGTCTGTATAGTGGCAAACAAGCTTTTCTTATTTTAAATTTTTCTGAGAACTTCTTTGTTGGTGATCTTTGATATAGTAGCTATTTACCAATATGTGCTTGTGCCTGCCACAGGAGTAAGCCTGTAATGAAAGGCGCCAGAATTCCCGCTAGATGGCAGTCCAGAGGACAGAGCGCCGCCATTATAAAGATATAAAGGCACCAAGGATTTTTACCACAACGCAGACGTCATCAGGGTCATTAATGCGCACTGTCAGTACAATGCTGTTTGGCGACCGGTGTTTGTTTTTGCATGTTGTTCTTTATCAATGCGACTTCATCTGCTATCCAGATACCACAAAGATAGGGAGGGAGACGGGGAGATAAGGCGTGAGGTAAGGAGGGCTCTCAGATCATCTCGTCAGATATTATTACATGCCCTTGTGTCTAGACTCAAATCATATGGTGATTGTGCCTTCTGTGTGCCAGGTCCCACTTAATGGAATAGGTTTCCAGAGGAGGTAAGAAAAGCAGCATCTTTTGACAAATTTTAATCTGACCCTGAGGCTTCACCTGTTTAAGAAATATTCTTTTCCTTTAATAGTAAATTAAATTTTGCTATCCTTCAAGTTCACCTCTTTTAAAACAAGTTGTACGTATGTAATAACACAGGAAGCAATGGCGAAATCGGTTTTAAGTGTAGCTTGACGTCCGATGCAGGATATCGTGGGTTTGAATTCCGGCCGAGTCAAACCAATGTCTAATAAAATTGACATGTGTCGCTACCCGGCCTGTGACAGTCAGCATATGGGGGACAAGCTTACTCACTATCAGAATAATGTGACTGAGTTGTGTATTTGCTTATGGGTACCATGGCCCGGTCATCCAGTGGGGCAGCACTGTAGAGTTGCCATGAGTCTGCACTGTCACAAATCGGTACCCATCTTGACATGAACTTAAATGTTGCCGGGGGGTAAAACCCCAACAAATAAACAACAAATATGGCAAATATGTGTTCATGGCTCCATGGTTCACAATGGCTCCTGTTCGTGAGAAAGCTCTGTCAAATGCACATCTTTGTTATTAGTAAAGTTAGATAGACCTATGGTTTTGAGTTTCTGTAATTTTTCTTAGATAAATACATTAAATTGATTGTTACAATCTTCCTTACTTTAGCTTGAAGTAACTTTCATTTTAGATGGCTAAGCTTTGAGATATTTGATGCGCAAACATGTAAAATTAGTTTAATTAAATTACCACGCCCAAAACTATTACACTGTAGGCTTCAGCAGTAACAGCTTCAATTAAACTGTCTCAGTATTCCCTTCTATGTGGCATCAAATGCTTAATCAGTGCCTCAGTATTTAAGTTAAATATGTCGAATCAATTGTAGATAATTGTTTTGGTTTTGACAAGTTGATGCTTCATCGGACTATGCAGCTTTAAGACTACATTATTCTTGTTTACACGGGGAGAGAAACCCGCGGGAAACCAGTGGTCAGCGACGACAGTCGACACGCAGAGGTGGACTCAGAACTGGCGCATGTCGGAGACGGCGCAACGCATTGTGGGTGGAATGGAGCCCTAGTGAGAGATTAGGGACCAGACAGGTGGCGCCCCGCCGTGGAGGAACCTGCAGACAACAGGCAGTGATTCCTGAATCTCCAGCCACACTTTAAAGTTGCATAGTCCGATGGTTTTGAATTTCTGTATTTTTGTCTGAGATAAATATATTAGATCGATCACTAGTATCTACTTTACATTAGGTCAAAGTTACTTTTATTTTAAATGGTAAACCTTTTAGATATTTTGAGTGCAAACATAGAAAATTAGTTTTGGCAATCTTGCCAAAACTCGCACACCATAGACTTCTGCAGTAACAGGTTCTGTTAAATTGACTCAGTATTGCCTTATATGCAGAAACAATTCTTAATAAGTGCATCAGTATCTAAATTAGATATGTAAAATCAAATCTAGATAATTGGTTTGGTTTTGAAAATTTGATATTTCATCGGACTATGCAGCTTTAATAACAATCTCTGCGCCGGTCCGGCTAGTACTCCGCTGATACTGGGGTGGTACGGGGATGGTAGCGCGGTGGTACCGGCGTGATACCGGGGTGGTAACGGGATGGTAGTCGGCTGGTATCCACCTGGTACCTGGCTGGTAAATGGCTGGTACCTGGCTGGTCCCCGGCTGGTACCCGGCTGGTACCCGACTGGTACCTGGCTGGTAATGCTCTGGTACCTGGATTGTACTTGGCTTGTACCTGGCTGGTACAGCTGGTACCGGGGTGTTACCGGCATGGTACCGGCATGGAACCCTCCTAGTGCCAGGCTGATACCAGTCTGGTACACGGCTGGTACCAGGCTGATACCTGGCTAGTACCAGCTGGTACCTGGCGATACTTTGTCGCTGAACACCTTATAGCTATATATGTTAACCTTTTGTTTGTTTTTAAAGTGGTTATTATCAACGATAGACGTCAGACGTCTCCACTCCTCCTCCCCTCACCATCACACCACGCCCCACACAATACACACCAACTGCACACCCACACACCCACACTGTACACCCACACCCACACACCATCACACCACACACCACACCCACACACTGCACATCAACACACCACACACCCACACCCACGCTGTACACCCACACCCCACACCACACACCATCACATCACGCACCACACCACACCCACCCACTGCACAGCCACACACCACACACCCACACTGTACACCACCCACACACCACACCAGATAAGTACCTCATAGTGTACTTAGAGTTTGACCGAACCTGTGACCTCTGCCGGAAGCGGAAGTGCTTGCACAGAGGCACCCTAAACTGACAAGCGGGAGAATGGGGAACCAGCAATGATGGTCGGTGACTAGGAGTTCCCAATAGCAGGAACAAACACTAAGACAATTCAATAGAACCGTTTATTACTGAAGCCTATGTACGTTGTACATAATTTCAGTGTGTACACCAACATTAATTACATATGCTTTCACTTAAAAATATTTCCACCGTCAGTCATTTATAATAAATGCTCCTTCAAACTAACGTGACCAAGATTATAAAGACCGACCAAATATATGTGCTTAACAAGAATAAGGCATACACTCAAAATCATCGGACTATGCAAATTTGAATAAACATCCTCATTCAATTTCAATAATGCAATACATACAAAGGACATATAAGGATTGGATTGTTGGGCAAAATTAGATTGTCTTCTAACCGTTTTAATTCGCTATAATTGTAAATAGGTGAATACACTTATTTCCCCATTGACTCAGCGCAACTAATTGTGCATCAATCGGTCTGAAAGTCGGCCTCCGGCGCAGTGCATAATGGTAAAATAATCACCACCCTTATTATTATTTTGTATTATTATTTTTAAATAACACACAGCACCGTGTGACCACATCTGTGTACCAGAATGGAGGGGGTGAGGGGGTGATGAGCAGTAGGGTGAGGGGGTGAAGGATGAGGGGGTGAAGGGTGAGGGGGTGAGGGGATGTGCTTTGAGGAAGGAGGAGCAGGGAAGGGCTGAGAGTGTGAGTGGGCATAAGAGTGAGAGGTGAGGGGGGAGGGTGTGAGGCGTTAAGGGTGTGAGTGGGTGACGGGTGAGGGCAGGGGTGAGGGGGGTGAGAGAGGGTGAGAGGGTGAGGGTGGAGGTGAGAGGGTGAGTGGGTGAGGGTGCGAGGGGCTGAAGAGGTGAGGGGGTGAGGGGATGAGGGGATGTGGGTTGAGGGAGGTGGAGCAGGGAAGGGCTTAGAGGGTGATGGGGGCATAGGACTGAGAGGTGAGGGGGTGAGTGGGGTGTGGGGGTGAAGGGAGTGAGGGGGTGAGGGGGTAAGGGGGTAAAGGGGCTAAGGGGGTGAAGGAGACGAGGGAGGTGAGGTGGCGAGGGGCTGAGGAGGTGAGGAGTGAGAGGGTGATGGGGTAAGTGGTGAGGGGTGAGGGGGTGAGGGGCTGAGGAGGTGAGGGGTGAGGAATGAGGAGTGAGAGGGTGAGGGGGTAAGGGGTGAGGGGGCGAGGGGCTGAGGAGGTGAGGAGTGAGAGGGTGAGGGGTTGATGGGGTGAAGGGGTGAGGGGTGATGGTGTGAGAGTGTGATGGGGTGAGGGCATGTGGGTTGGGGGAGTTGGAGAACGGCAGGGTGCTGAGAGGGTGAGAGTGCATAGGAGTGAGGGGTGACGGGTGACGGGTGAAGGGGTAAAGGGGTGAGGGGTGAAGGGGTGAAGGGTTGAGGGGTGAGGGGGGTGAAGGGGTGAGTGGGTGAAGGGGTGAGGGGTTGGTGGGGTGAGAGGGTGAGTGGGTGAGGGTGCATAGGAGTGAGGGGTGACGGGTGAAGGGGTAAAGGCAAACTCAATGGCCATTCGCATTTGCTTTGCTGTCAACGCCGTTTTCAGCACATGCACAGTCGGAACCGTGATCCCGTGTAGTCATGCTCCATTCTCCCAGTAGGTGGCGCCCCGGACATTCGGGAGGAATGCTGGCGGGCGCTGCAGGTGAAACCCTGCTTGCTTTTGACCAAGGCGCAAACAAACCGGCACGAAATAAGTGTGAATCTTTGTATGTATGGAAGAGCGAGGACAAGTATGATATACAAGCCTATGATATGTAAATAGGAGTAGGCTAGTCTAGTAATAAGAGTAGAACAAAATCAAATTACTTATCAGCAGCTACTGTGTGGTAAGATAACACCAACACTACAACTGGCCAGCATTGAAAACAAGCCTGGGTACCCAGGCTTATATGCTATGGACAGTATAAATATAAATACAGCCTCAATAAAAAAATATATATAAAAAAAGTATTGCAATTACACAGCGCTGAACCAAAGCGTTATGTGACTTATTGAGGTTTATGCCTTAGCAACATCAGAAGACCACACAAAGACAGGTTCTGACTGGAGTGTTCCTGACACTGAATAGGGGTGTTCCATGCTAATACATATCTACTTAGTGAATGATTATGTGAGTGATTGGGACTTGACACCGTAGCAATATCTTAGCAATATCTGAGGTTATAACAATCAACCTAATTTATTTATCCAACAAAAAAGACAAAAACTCAAAACCATTGGACTTTGCAAGTTCAGTACAAACCTACAATGTGTGGGCCCCTCCTTAATGTGCCACCCCGTGGTGAGGTGGCCATGGTTGGTTGGTTGTTGGAGCTTTACATGCTGGTAACATCTAAAGGGGCTGTCACATTACAACGCATAATGCCAATGTACGCAGACATATGTGATTTTTGGCTGCTACGTCATTATACGTTACACATAGGCATTTGTTGGTATACGTCAATGTACGTCGATGTTCATTGAGATACGGCATCACGCGTCAGCAAAGTTTTGTGCCTGCACAAAACTTTTGACATACGACAACATTCAACAATGTGTGGGTTTTACATCGGCCGTACGTTATGTATATGTTAGGCGTACGTCGATATACATGAGACGTACATTAGCAAATGTTGTTCACTACATTGCACTATGTTGCACTACATTGCACTTCGTTGCACTACATTGCACTTCGTTGCACTATGTTGACCTACATTAAAGTCAGTGGGAACGTACAGTCGACGTACTGACAACGTATGGATAATGTACGTCTAACGTACGTCTAACGTATGTTTAGCATTTCTCCAGTGTGTCTTGATATATATAACGTATGAGGCGTAGTTCTGGTGATTGAATAACGTATATAATGTTCACCGGCATTCTGTAAACATACTTTGAGCGTAATTCGAGCATTTTTCGCCCAGAAGCGCGTTAGACATATGTTGGTCATACGTTGGCCAAATGCTATCTATACGCTATATATACGTCTGACTTCCCCCACCCCCACCCCCACCCCCACCCCCACCCCCACCCCCACCCCTCCCCCGCGCCGAAAAGTTTGACGCTTCTCGACATAAAAAAGTAATTTTACATGTTGGCCGCGCCCTTGCGAGATGCGTCATAATGTGACAGGGCCTTAAGGTCATATCAGGACGGGTAATGACTTGTGACAGGGCGCCCTCAAAGCGACTTCATAGTGCTGCCCCACTGGGAGTCCAGGCTGCCAGTACCATGACCTCATATCCCACTCAGACACAATATCCTGGCACCGAGCCAAACCAGTCCTTGCCCTATCCTAATAATGCCGAGCACCAAGCTAGGAAAGAACAAGTATAAATGTTTCAGTCATTGGTTTGACTCGACCAGGAACCATGATCTATCAAAGCGGGAGATGGACGCTCAACTCATTCGGCGGAGCTGGATGGCGTGAGCAGTGTGCATGCATGCCTCACTCCCAGCAGTAGCCGGAGCCGTAGCAGTAACAGTGTGGGGTTGTGGAAAGGTGGAGGGAAGGCATTAGCAGCGTATTGTATCAAGGTGACATACATAAAATACCACACGCTAATTTTGAAGAAAAAATAAATTTCAAGAGCCCTCTCTGCCCCCCCCAACAATACCACTGTTCATAAATGTTAAAGCTCAAAGTTCCGATGAAAACATAAAATTTTCTAAACTAAAACACTGATTTATATTTGATTCTATATATCAAATTTAGATATTGGTACACTTATTAAGCATTTGTTGCTGTACAGAAGGGAATAATAGGACACTTTAATAGAACCCGTGACTGCTGAAGCCTCTGGTGTTCCAATTTTGACGTGCATATCGACATTAATTTGTATCTCCAAAGTTAGCAATGTGTAAAAAAAGTTACTTCAAAGTGAATTACGGTAGATTATAATGATCACGCTAATATATTTATCTAAAAAATAACATAAACTCAAAACCATCAAACCATGCAACCACCCCTGGCAACGACAAATATCATATGATTCCTGATACATGTAAAAATATATTTGGTTCACTTTGATAGAATGACCAATCGGATGGTCTGCTTCCTGTTGTAAAAATATATGGTCTTTCAGTCGTAATAACCGAGTTTGGAATCATATCAATATCTTGGGCGATGGAGTTGGGGGCCATTGTTATGTAATAGTGATGCAATGTGTTCCCACTCGCTGTGTAACATATAAATAACTATGTGTAAATGTTATGATGCACGCTGACCGGGATTGTGGTATGATGTCTGGATATTAAGATACGGCTACTAATTACAGGAATGTTCCCTCCATGCACCAGGAAGATTGCAAAAGGGAGAGGGACATGTATTATTGTTTAATGTAACTGTATGGTGACTACTTGTTACCACAGGACTGCTGGGTAAACACACCCCGCCATTCTGCATATATTAAGGACACCACCTGCCCTGGGGTTCAGTGACAGGTGCTCCCTCTTGGCTGCAGAGGTGTCTGATTGGCTGGCTGTATGAACCCAGTCACCCTTGTACTTGCTGGACAGACCACATACTCACTCTAGAGATACCAAAGGAAGCAGTTCACCACTGAGCTGTGTGTAACACCCATAGTACTTAGGTTCAATGGGCTGTAGGCACTGATTTTGACTGAACAAGCAGAAGCTATGTGGGTCTGTGTAGCAGGTTATAAGTGAGTCAGGGTGGCAGGTCACTAGTGGGTGAACAATAGTTGTAGCAATAAAGCCCAACCTTATCACTGTCAATCTTGCATGACTTGTCTCCCTTTCTTTCTTATGAGGTGTGTTTTGGTAATTAGCTGGGGGAGACTGGCAGACAGTTGCCAGGATCCTCCTGATAGTAGTGAGTATAAGATGAGTAACTGGAGACGGCCAAACAACCAGTTATTCTTCAATGTGTTGATTATTGTGGGTTTGATCCTTTACTGGGTCAAATAAAGGATTCAGATTTAAAATGACACTGTTTGTTCACTACGTTGCATGGCGCTGCGTATTTAGTTGGTTGGTTGTTGGAGTTTTATGTCCTGGCAACATCTAAGGTCATATCAGGATGGGTACCGTCTGTGCCATTGCGCACACATGGTGCCTTTATAGTGCTTCTCCAATGATAGACTAGGCCACCAGCACCATGACCTGATATCCCATTCATTCACATTATCCTGACACTGAGCCAACCAGTTAGTCAGGGGGCCAAAGGCCCAAAACAGCCATAGGTGTGAAAGTGCGTACTAATGCAATTTTATTGCAGATTGTGATAGTCATATACCTATATTTTGAGAATCAGGAGGGTACCACTCTGGCACCCTTGAGCAATTTTTTTTATAAGCCGTTTTTGATATGATGTCATATTGGATCAAACCAGCATTTTTGTGCCATTCAACATTAGGGGGTAGTCTTTGTATATCAGCTGTAGTATCATTTCTAATTCACTTAGCACTACATATATTATACCAGAAGAAAGGATATTGAAGTACCTTTCTCCTGATGTATAACACTTCTATATATGATACGAATGTTTAAATACAGAAAGGCTCAAAAGGAATTATTACTGCCAACTCACTTAATCAAAATGTACATTTCTTTGTGGAAAAACTAATCCCGATAATAAAGAAAATAATATGTCACTTGCAGACAATTTATTTGTCTCATTCATGGCTATTTAATTAATGTATAGGTGTGAAGATGCTATTCAGGTAAAATTCCCATCTAAAACAATTTTAACAATGCCTGGTCGTCTGTCAAAGTGTCCAGGACATGTCAATCAACAAAACCGAAAATGTTCAAATTATGGTTAAACTTGGATACCTTCAAAGACTTATGACATTATTGTGTTTGCAGACATTATTTAAACACAAATATTACTATTCGGTAAAACAAGGTATGGAAGTGGTGTTTTGACCATTATATTCATTTCCAAACTATATAAACAATCGTTTATATACTCCTAGGTTGAACCTGTGAGCCATCATAGATGATACCCGACGTGAACGATGGAATCCTCAGCAAAATGTTTCTTCTCAGGCTACAACAATCCGGTGGGAAACCTCGTTACTGGAAAGGAACAGCGAATAAAAAACATTATTTCTGCAAGCATATCACGCAAAGATTTGATCCATATTGGGCTCCAAGAAGACCTCGACAACAATCCAAACCTCGCCTTACAGTTTCACAAGTCCTGTGTATCTAGCTATACATCAAAGACACATATTGCTAGGGAACGAAAGCGCATAGGAACTACCGATACACATGATCATCAACAGAAAAGGAGGCGATCCGAATTCAGCTCTTTTGATTTCAGGGTGCATTGCCTCATATGTGGTGAAAAGTGCCTCTCGAAGGACTCAAAGAATCCTTATCGATGGAGGAGAGTCATCCAATGTCGCACGAGAGAAATGAAGAATGAACTTCTAACTGTATGTGATGAATGAAACGATGCCTCAGCTGAGCAAGTTTGTATCCGGATTAATGGTTCTTTAGCAGATTTGCATGTCGCGGTTTGATTGATTGATTGATTGGTGGTTGCTTTAGGCCGTGTCGGCAGCATAGGCCATATTCACGGCGAGAAATGTTAGTTTTTTTTCAAACCATCGCTTTTACATGTAAAAGCAGAAAATCAATTATGTGCCAATAGACGCTCATTAAATTAGAAAGCTCACAATCATATATTTGTGGTCAAGGGAAACAAATTCCCATAGAAAAAGAAAAGTTTTATTAATAATTGATAGAATCTATTTAGTAAACTATATGAGGTGGTACAGTCCAGCTGCCCTCAAAAAGGCTAAAATGTTTTCCTGTTTTACCTTAGTAAAAAGGTCATGCATACTGTCTCCAGTGTAGAACCGTTGGCGCAGGGCCAAAAAATCAACGCAACTTAGTCAAATGTGTTTGAGTGTCAGCGGGGACTGACACCCAATACATTCAGGGGGAGGTTCCCCCTTGAGCAGAAAAGCATGTGTAAGCCATGAGTGGCCAATATGGCAGCGGCTAAGGACCACTTGGTCCCGCCGACCTCCCGCATGAGTCTGTGGTGGCTTTCCCACAGATGGTTCAATTTCTTTAAGTTTATTAATGTTTTCATCCCACTCATGTTGCCATTTGGATTTTATGTGGCTGGCTATTAGTGGTTTCAGATCAGAGTGAGGGATCAGACATGGTTCAAGATCACAGTTCAGGGCCTTCTTCGCAGCCTGATCAGCTCGTTCGTTTCCTTGTATGCCGGCATGGACAGGCACCCAGCACAGGTAGATGTCATACCCATCCGTTGTCAGTTGGTTCATTTTATAAATGACCGTTGCTAGAATAGGGTGATTCGTCTTCAGTCCAGCAACAGCCAGGAGGCAAGAGAACGAATCACTGTATATAACATAGTTAGTGTGGTTGGATACCTCGATACACTCCAAAGCGAGAAGGAGTGCTTGGGCTTCTGCAGTGAAAATCGAGCTCTGATCGGGCAAATGTACAGCAAATTTTTCCCGTCGGCAGACTGCCGCAGCAGCTACCCGGCTTTGGTCTTTTGAACCATCAGTGTATATGGAGAGGTGGTATGCAAACTGGCCTTGAATCTCTGCATGCAGTCCTTGGTACTCGAGTGGATGTGTCCCAGACTTCCTCAGTTCCGTGAGTCAGATGCACAGTACCATTTTGACTGTTTCACGCAATTCACTGCCGAGCGCAATGTCAAATCTGCCTCCAACATTGCTACAAAGTCAGAGCCATCCGCATGTGATCTCGCATTCCAACATGTCGTGAATGCTCTGAGAGGGAATGCATCTACAGTGTGGAATTCAGTCGAGATATACAGCTTGTATAGAGATCACATGGCAGCTACTGCGAGAAGTAACAGTTTGGCTGATGACATGTGTGCTGAGAATGTCATTCAGGCAAGAGACCGAAAGGACCGTTCACAACTTGTCACACGGTTGGAAGAGCACTTTGGACCAGCTCTGGTGATAATGCAGGTGAAAGGATGTGCCAGTCTAATTTGCTTCAAAAAATATCTGCCAGCGACTCTGAAACTTGTTGAAGCAAATGATTCTGATGTTGTGAAGGACATGTGTCACAAGATACAAGCTGAGGTGCAGTCTACGTCTCTCCCAAAAACGACTGCATACAAATTGGGTGACTTCACCAAGGACAGTGCCGTTTATAATTGCAGTGAAACGCTTCTCACGCTACTGTCAAGCCTAGTGTCAAATGATAAAGTGTCTAAGAAGTCTCTGGCCTTGGCGCAAGCCATACAAGCTTTAGTGTCACGGAGATTTAACCAGACAACACTGGGCCTGGCTCTCCAAATACACCATCACTCTGGATCGAAGGAACTGGTTGACATTCTGTACTCCAACGGTTTCTGCTGCAGCTACGACGAGGTGAAAAGATTCAGGAAATCTGCTGCCTTGCATGCTTGTGAAAGCAAACTACAGCTGCAGACCCTTTTGGACAAAGATGGCGTCATCAGTACATGGTGTGACAACTTCGATCTGAACATATTCACACCCAACGTCATGAGAGAAACACACTCTATGGCAGTCGAATTCATTCAGAGTAGTCAAGGTACTACTAGTTAAGATAGTTAACGCATTCATTGTTGCTATTGAACATACACACCAATGACACATGTTGATAATAATAATAGTTTATTTTTATATAGCGCCAAACAAATGCAAACATTCTCGTAACGCTTTACATAAAATTTCAATACATGCACATGAACATTATATAGAATAACAGTGGTGTAAATATATAAAAGAATTCATACATAGTATAAACATATCACAATTAGTAAAATTGTCAAAAATAATGGGTAAAATAAATAAAAGAAATGTCTTTAGACTAGATTTAAACGAAGTTGTACTATTGCATAGTGTGATGAGACTTGGCAAGGCGTTGATGGATTACTTTAGACATTCCTTCTATAACGAATTATCATTTTCATTCTAACAGATACAACAGTTCGGCCTCCACTGGCGATCGATATACCTAGGATCTCAAAAAAGGCCATGAAATCAATCAACGTGGGGAGTAAGACCGCTGTCAAACAGTATCAGCTTGACGGACAGAAAAAGCCCAATCCTCCCAACGTAGCCCTGACATGTGGAATTGCATACGACCTACTGTGTAAGACAACTGCTAACGTCCACAAAGCCATGGAGAGGGACTTAGCTTGGCTTGTGTCCATCGTACAGAGTACACACGACGAAGAACCAATCCCAGAGTGGTCAGGAGCAATGACAGCTTCATCCAGAGAAGAAGGCAGGGCTGTTGATATGGCAAGCCACTTTGTATTCAGTCCTCTCATTGACCTACCGCCTGCTCACCCCAACACCATCTTGACCACGCTCATTTTCATTGAAAAGTCCCTAAGGCAACAACGCTACATCCATCTGTCAGCAGACATGCAGCTTTACAAGATCATCATACAGGTTAAGTGGGCGGATCCAGATCGCTGGAAGAGATTGATTGTTCATCCGGGAGGGATGCATACCCTAATGTCTTTTGTTGGATGCATCGGCACCCTGATGAACGGCAGTGGACTCGAGGAACTTCTGGAAGCAGCATTCAAGGGCGTAGGAAGTATGCTGAATGGTAAGGCATGGCCGAAGGCGCTTCGGGGCTTACGGATGGTGGTAGTGGCACTACTGCGGCCACTGATCTCAGCGGAGACTACTGTGGAATCTCTAGAAGAGCAACTAGACACGATCTGCATGTCACAAACAGCACGACTCTGGGTGCACTGCTTGATCATCCCACTGCTGATGGTCCATCTCTATGTGCAAGCTGAATGAAAGGGAGACTGGCTCCTGCACATGTACGCTTTGAAGACGATGGTTCCATACGTCTTTTCAGCAGGCCATTGGCACTATGCCAAGTATATCGTCTGGCACCTACAAGACATGGCATCGTCTCTTCCATCTGAACTACAAGATGCCTTCCTGAGAGGAGAACACGTTTGTCGTCATCGCAAGGGAGTGTGGAATGCTGTCTTCTAGGATCAGTTTGGGGAGCAAACCTACATCCGGTATGGGAAGGCTAAGGGGGGTTTGGTGGGGAAGTCATTGTCAGATGAACAAGTGGCAGAGTGGACCTTATCACATCACATCTGCAATGCTGTCTCACTTGCGATGGAGAACATGTTCGATGAGATGGAAGACGAGGATCAGGAGGACAGCACAGGAAGACACAAAGAAGAAGGGAAGAGACGACGACAACTTGACAACGAAGACAGGAAGAAGATCATCCTTGAAGTCGAACGCCACACCAATCCACTCCTGACTAAAGCCACAGAACCATTGTATAACATTATAAATGGTCTCGTATCTGCAGATGAAGTGAACGTGGATCAGTCCGTCAGCATAGGAGGAATCATGGCCGCTGAATTCACAGCAAAGCTTCCTGATGGGTTCTACGTCCCTCTCAAGAAAACTGTCATAACTATGGAAGTAATGAAGAAGAAGATGAAGGTAGGGGACTCCAGCATATATGATATGGAAAAACTGTACGCATGTTTACTAATTGTGTCCCAGAAGAGAGATGTGGAGCTTTCCGACTTATTTGAGTATGAATTGGCTCCAGTGCCAACTGCCCTCTTTGACGATTATGGAGATATGCACAAGGGAAGCAAGTCGGTCCTGGTGTCGAAGTTGGCCATCACCTACAAAGAACCACCACCTACAGTTGACGTGCAGTTGATAGACGGGAATGAGGCAATCTACCACACCCTGTGGCCAAAAAATGCAATGATGTCTATGTTCGCCAAAGGATTCATTTCCTCATTCACTCGTCCGTATCCCACGTATGTAGTATTCGACTGCTACCAGGAGCACTCCATCAAATCTCATGAACGTCGGCGACGGGCAAAGGGCGCTGCTCCATGAGACTATAACATGACAGACGAAACGGTACTTCCAGCCAGGGACATCATCATGAAAAGTGACCAGAACAAGAAGAGCTTCATCAAGCACCTGTGTACTGCAGAGAACCCCAATGAATCTGTGCACATCATCGGCGAGGAATGTCCATATACACACGAAGAAGCAGATGTCAAACTCGTCAGCTACCTTCTTCATCTTCACCAACAAACAGAGAATATCCAAGTCCTCGCTAATGATACAGATATCTTCGTCCTACTGGTATACTTCGTGTGGTGCTATAATTCCCCTGCTCAGGTATCCATGAAGAAGTACAACGGCGAAGTCATTGACATCAACGCAACGGCCATGGCACTTGAAGACAGATGTAAAGATTTGCTTCCTGCTCATGCCCTCTCAGGCTGCGATAGCATATCATACCCATATGGCAAAGGGAAGGCTTCTGTGTGCAGTATGCTACTGAAATCTAAGGTTCCACTTCGGGCATTTGCAGATCCTGATGCGTCAGAAGAGGACTGGACAAGGGAAGGCTTCCAATTCTTGTCCTATTTGTATGGAGGTGTGGTGGCATCAACACTAGATGGGCTGAGATATCTACTGTTCAGCAAAAAGAAGGATCCACCAAAGATTAAGAGCCTTCCTCCAACGAGCGAAGCTGCACTACAGCACATCAAGAGAGCCCGTATCCAGGTACTAACATGGCGAGCGGCAGACCAGCTACACCCACCAGATCTTGATGTTAGTCAGTATGGATGGGAGTTGAACAAAACCCTTCATTGCCCTGTCAATGGCACTTCAACTGCTGCCCCACCATCCCTCATGCAATTTGTGGCATGTGGTTGCAAATCGAGCATGCCATGTGGGAGCCTCAAGTGCAGCTGTCGGGCAGGAGGGCTTTCCTGCACGACATACTGTAAATGTGGAGCAGACGAGGGATGCTCGAACGAACACACAAAACATGAATCTGCCCCATTCATGGATGGCAACGAGAACGATGAGGACGATGATGATGAAAACGCAGAGGACTGATGGATTGGGTCCTGAAACCTGAATCATGTGAAATGATGTGTCACAAATGCTTTATGTATGACACGTATGGCAACCTAAATGAATAAGACAATACACCATGTCTGTTTGTTATATTGGTGTATGTACTATTTCCCAAAGAAATACTACAATGTAGTTAAAAGCCATTTGACATATTTCAAATTCATCTTGTGAAAAGTGTATCTCTGCATATGTCAGATCTTATTCCGCATTTAGTTTGGTTTACTTATGTATCCATCAATTGCTTTGTTTAATATTGTTTTCATTAAATGTATAAATAGGATTGGGACTTGCTTATTCCAATTTGATACATATTTGAGGTACAACTACTACATTTATTATTATTTTAAAATAAAAAATATCACACTGAAATGAGTATTTCGCAATATTTTTCAGTTTGAGTTGTCGATGACAATTGCTTGTGAATGTATACTGTGGCATGTATATTTGCTCTGTGATCATTTTTACACCATGAGAACGGTACTTCAATATCCTTTCTTCTGGTATACTATATGTAGTGCTAAGTTAGAACTGATACTATAGCTGATATACGAACACTACCCCCTAATTCCGCAAAAAATGCCAGTTTGATCCAATATGACGTCATATCAAAAATGACTTATAAAAAAAATTGCTCAAGGGTGCCAGCGTGGCACCCTCTTGATTCTCACTACCAATAACCCTATCTAGCACAATCAGCAATAAAATTGCATTAGTACACACTTTCACACCTATGTGAGTTGGCCCCCTGACTAAGTTGGGTATTTAGTAGGATAGGACCTACCCTCTCTCTCAGCATGACACACTTTATGTCTGGCCCCTTTTGTACATGCATAAAAGCGGCATTGACTGGGTTAATGCGTCTGGGGGTTGGAGCGGGTGGGAAGGAGGGATGAGGGCGGGGGGGGGGGGGGGAGGGTGCACACCTGTAGGAAGGGCTTGATGTGGCGAGGGTGCCAGTCGGAGACAATGCCTGACCACGTGACGTGTGGCGCGGATTCATGCAGTGGTTAGCGTGCATTGTGCAGCCACGCCACCTGATGAGAGCTTCTGAACATGTTTATTAAATAACTAAATGCATTAGGCCACGTGCACGCACGAAGCAGCATTCATTAGTAGTGGCAGTTGGGGGGGGGGGGGGGGAGGGGGGGGGAGGGGAGGGCTGGGAGTGTGGAGGATGGGGCTGGCGGTCCTGATTGTACTCAGAGCATGCACGACAGCTACAGTCATTTCATATAATTAATTACCACATCCATTTTCACACGGTTCTTTGTAACTGAGTAAATATGTTGTACATTCTAAACTTAGCTATATATATATTTATTTTCTAAGGGGAGGGGGAGGTCAATGCTCAAATTTACGCTCACGCCTTTGCATGTGATCCCCCTCTTTTATCAAGGCCACGTGTAGCATATTTTGATCTGATATTCTTTTATCAACACTTTCCTTTTTATCAATGGTATAAGGTGTTTATATTTGTGTTGGTTTCCCCCCAAGCGCGACCTGGTAAGATGAGTGCAGCCCACTACACACCCTACGTTTGATTATACTGCGTTGATTTCATAGCCTGGCCCAAATAATGTTATAATGCAAACAACATGCATGATCTTTATACTAACATACCACGAGAAGAGGTTCTAGCCTTCTTGAGAACAGCAGAACTATGCCGCATCACATCGCTTATAAAACCAATTTTCACGATTTCCAGAAAAAGAAACCTTCGACTTTTATTGAGAATATTACCTTTCCGGTCTCAATTTTTGTAATTGTGAGCTTTTACCTTCAAAAGTGTCATTTGACACATAATTGTGTGTTCTTTAAATTCGATGTAAACGCGATGGCCGAATAATAATATGACAGCATACAAATTGAACACTTCTCGCTGTGATTATGGTCTTTGCTGCTGACACGGCATTAAGTAGCCACTCACTCACCACCACACACACCACACCCTAAGCCCAATGAGGCCACTGCACCCTGTTTCACACCTACACATCTACACACCTACCTATGAGACACTTCACCTGCTGAGGCTATTGCAGCCTGCTACACACATACACACCTACTCACCTACCTATGAGACACTTCACCTGCTGAGGCTACTACAGCCTGCTACACACAAACACACCTACACACCTACCTATGAGACACTTTGCCTGCTGAGGCTAATATAGCCTGCTACACACCTACACACGTACACATCTATGTACGAGACACTTCACCTGATGAGGCTACTGCAGCCTGCTAGACACATACACACCTACACACCTACCTATGAGACACTTCACCTGCTGAGGCTACTACAGCCTGCTACATATACACACATACACCCCTACCTATGAGAGACTTCACCTGATGAGGCTATGACAGCTTGCTACACACATACACACCTACCTATGAGACACTTCACCTGCTGAGGCTACGACAGCCTGCTACACACATACACACCTACACACCTACCTATGAGAGACTTCACCTGCTGAGGCTATGACAGCCTGCTACACACATACACACCTACACACCTACCTATGAGACACTTCACCTGATGAGGCTACGACAGCCTGCTACACACATACACACCTACACACCTACCTATGAGACACTTCACCTGATGAGGCTACTACAGCCTGCTACACACATACACACCTACCTATGAGAGACTTCACCTGATGAGGCTACTACAGCCTGCTACACACATACACACCTACACACCTACCTACCTATGAGACGCTTCACCTGCTGAGGTGACTGTAGCCTGCTACACACCTACAAAAGTCCATCATGTTCGTTGGCGAACCCGCCTGACCCAGATACATATGATGGACCTGTACCTGACGACACTCCAACTTTTAATAGCTTCCTCTCGAAGCCGCAGATTCGCGACGCTAATCTATTGACATTCCACTGTGTGGCTCAGCCACCTGGGCCTGTGTAAGCCACCACACCCCTCGCCGTCACCTCCATACAGCCAAGTCCCATAAACCCATCACCACACACTAGGGGCGTCACAGGCACAGAGACCCTGCGCTGCACGGCGACGCAACACTTGTAGCTACCCGCACGCAGACGCAGCTAAACTGTTCACGGTTAGCTAGACTTTGGGTCTTGCCATCAGGTCTCACCAGCGAATTGTGGGTGAATAAATACAAGCAAACTGTATAAATAGACATGTGCATAGATGTGTGTATGCTGCATACTGCTCACCCATGCGTGATTTATGTGAATAGAAATGGTAAAGAAGGTGTCCTTGATAATATATATATAATTCGGCAATATTTAATCTATTATGTGAATATATTTGGGGAATAACATACCCTTGATTACATATACCCATGCACTATTTAAGCTATTATGTGAATATTGATAATAAGTACCTTGGTTATCATTATATGCATACAATGATGGACTAATTAATCTATTAATGATGGTAAAATATATGGTGAATAAAATACCCTTGATTTGATATATATGTATGATTATGGGTTAAGTAATCTATTACGTGAATATAAATAGTAAATAAGGAACCCTTGGCCATATATAATTATGCCCTATTTAATTTAGCATGTCATTATAAATAGTAAATAAGGTGCACTTGATTATATATATAATTGTGTTCTATTTAATCTATGTAGATATAAATAGAAAATAAGGTACTATTGATTCTACATATAGCTATAGGGCACTTAAAATGTTCTGTGAATATAAATAGTAAATAAGGTACCGCTGATCATATATAAAATTACGACACATTTCATATATCTGAATATAAATAGCAAATAAGCTACCCTTGATTATAGACATATGTACATATATATATATCTTTCATATATATATATTATATATATATATATGAAAGAATGAGTTAATTAATTTGAGCAGAGTTGAGGAATTGGACCTACAGATCACTTCCCTTCTCACCCCTTGTGCCGACTAGCAACATTATCAACAAACACCACCAAAGGGCCAGTCATCAGTTCACCCTTTATGTGACTCTCCAACTACCAGACAAGAGTTCCATCCATGTATTGCTACCCAACAGGCAAACTGACCCTCTCAGTCCGAGCCCATATTGTTTTATATACTCAGGCCCACACACACTATGCCACCACTCCATCCTGGAACTCACTTTTCCTATAGTTTCCCCACCCACCTGCCTATCTTACTCTCATAGATGTCAAAGTTTGTTTGTTGTTGTTTTACATCCTAGCAACATCTAAGGTCATATCAGGATGGGTACCGATGTGTGACAGTGCGCACTCATGGTGACTTTATAGTGCTGTCCCACTGGGAAACCAGGCCGCTGACACCATGACCTGGTATCCCACTCAGTCACATTATCCTGACACTGAGCACACCAGCCCTTGCCCTGTCCTAATAATGCCGAGCACCTGGCTAGGAAGCGACAAGCACCAATTTTCAAGTCATTGGTTTGACTCAACTAAGGTTCGAACCCACGACTCCACGATCTACCCTCACAGGAGACGGACGCTCCAACTCATTCGGCCATACCATTTGGTCTCTAGATGTCAAAGTAGCGCCTCAGCAAACAACTATAATGTATCAAAATAATCTCCATAAATAAATCATGTAACTTTATTTTGGTGCCTGTGTTGGTACTGAGGAGTTGACAGTTGGTAAAACACGCCACAAATGTCATTTATGGGAGTTTACCACCGGTGTGACTTATCTGACAGCAGAACGGCTAACTCACTGTCACGCAGTGCTTGACAGCAGTAAACGCTGAATGCTAATAGTTTCACATCTTGTTATTGGATGGCAAGGAATGCATTCACATGTGTGCGTATGTGGAGGGGACGAGAATGGAAGGGAGGGGAGGCGAGGTGAGGGGAGGCGAGGTGAGGGGAGGTGAGGGGAGAGGAGAGAGGAGATAGGAGAAATGAGAGCGGAGAGAGGAGAGCGAAGAGAGGAGAGCGGAGAGGAGAGCAGAGAGGAGAGTGGAGAGAGGAGAGAGGAGAGAGGGAGAGGAGAGAGGAGAGAGGAGAGAGGAGAGAGGAGAGAGGAGAGAGGAGAGAGGAGAGAGGAGAGAGGAGAGAGGAGAGAGGGGAGAGGGGAGAGGGGAGAGGGGAGAAGAGAGGAGTAGGAGAGAGGAGAGAGGAGAGAGGAGAAAGGAGAGAGGAGAGAGGAGAGAGGAGAGAGGAGAGAGGAGGAGAGAGGAGAGAGGAGGAGAGAGGAGAGAGGAGAGAGGAGAGAGGAGAGATGGGGAGGGGAGGGGCGAGGGGGGGGGGAGGGGACAGGGGGGTAGTTGAGGGGAGTGGAGGGGAGGGAGCTACTTTTTTATTTAATTTCTTTTATTGAGGCTTTATTTATACTGTCCATAGCATATAAGCCTCAGTACTCAGGCTTGTTTTCAATGCTGGCCAGCTTTAGTGTCGGTGTTATCTTATCACACAGTAGCTGCTGGTAATGTGATTGGTTGCTTGCATTACAGTAGCAGTACAGCTACTGGTGGAGGTACCTGGATGAGGTATCTAACTATTATTCTAACCAGTTGCCTACGGGTATAACCGATCGGGCGACTCTTTGTTGGCGCAATGGTTACAGGGTGTTCACTGGACCGTGACTGAGCATGCGTCCTTTGATATTACAGCGTGTTTTCCGGTGTGTGAACCCGCATACCACCTGTTCTGTTACAGCGTGTTCAATGGTGCATGCCTGGTTATATTCACAGCTGATATTATAGCTTGTTCACTGGAGCGTGGCGGAGCATGATTCCTTTGATATTACAGTGTGCTTGCTGGTGCGTGAACCCGCATGTCACCTCTTCTTCTACAGCGCGTCCAATGGTGCATGACTGGACACCTGGGCCGTAATCGATTAACATGACCCGAGCGACTCGGGTCACCCGAGTCGTCAGAATTTCAAATCGAACACTGCGAGTAGAGTCGACAAATACATGTGCCATGTGCAAAACGATCCGACCCAAGTAACCCACCTCCTAGCTGGGGTTGGCTATGAGCGATGACGTCACATTTGCGCTGGTACCGTCCTGCAGTATAACAGCCACCAGTACCAGTCATACATGTTTTTTTTAAAGAATAACTTAGATTAATGAAATGGAAATATAGATAAACTAGGCCATCATAAAATACTTTAAATTCTATTTTGCTGTAGTTTTATCGATTATTAAAAAAATTATATTAAAGTGTCCACCCGAGCGCGGAGAAGCATATTCGATTATTCGACCAGAGTCTGTAGGATGTGCGCATGCGTCAAAAAGTGGCTCGGGTGACCAGAGACGATTAATCGATTACGCCCCTGACGGCTGATATTTTCTAATAGGTTCTTCACTGGAGCGTGACTGAACATCAGTTCTCTGCTATCACAGTTTGCCTTCGAATACATGCATGCTTCCGCCCAGCTGTTAGAGCGTGTTCAGAGAGCATAACTGAAGACGCTACCTCAGTTATTACAGAGTGTTCACTGCAGCGTGAGGGAGACTGGTCCTTCCGTTTCTACTGATCACTGGTGCGGGACTACGCCCGTCGCCTCTATTTCGCTGTGCGTGCTCACTGGTGCGTGACGACGGGTATTGCATCAGTCCCACGAGCTACTGATGCGCACACAACAGTGCTGTTATAGCGTGTACACCAGTGCGTGACGGTTGAGCACATTGCCCCTGTTACGACAACGTGTTCACTGGTGCGTGACTAAGTATATTAGCTCACCATTTCGGCATGCTCACCAGTAGCTAACTGGGCACAATCCATGTCTTATTGTAGTGATGTGTGAAAACGCCAACTCCATCGCTGAATTCATAGCGTGACCGAGGCAGCGAATTCCACTCACTATTGCAGTTCTATTCGTTCGGCTTTTACATCGTCGCAACATCTAAGGTCATAGAAGGACAGGCCCAGTGCATGACAGTGAACAGTAGTACTAGTACTAGTAGCGTCTTAATAATAATAGTGCTGCCATATGAGGAAAACAGGCCATTAGCACGATAACCCGATATCTCACTCAGTCACATTATCCTCATACTGAGCAAGCCAGTCTTTATTGTATCCTAGTAATGCCAAGCACCAGCCTGGGTAGTGAGTGACAAGTACAACTTTGGTAAAGCCCCAGTCACACCTACCCGGACGAGCCCCGGATTTTTAGCCGGACCACCCCCGGACCAGTCGCCTTGACTGTCCCGGACAGCCCCGGATAAAATTGTTATACGAGTCTTACCTTGGTACAGATGATGGATAACTGTTGTTTTACCGAGGTATAAGCCTCGGATAGATGTGGGCTAGGGAGAGGTAAGCACGTCCGGTACCAGCAATCTTAACCTACTTATTGAGGATAAAAATGACTTTCAAACAATGGATACTATTACTTTACCGAAAAGGTACACCAACGGAATAGATGTGGCAGGGTGTGGCGGGAGGGCCCTAGCCCACATCTATCCGAGGCTTATACCTCGGTAAAACAACAGTTATCCATCATCTGTACCAAGGTAAGACTCGTATAACTATACTATTTTACCTCGGTAAACAGCCTCAGGCTAGCCTCAGGCTAGGGAGACCTTTACATAATTCATTTTTATCCTTAATATCATTCTTTCTTATTATTATAACATTCTAAATTTTTGTTCTCACCTATTCTTGTTAGTTGGCGAGAAGACGCTTTGCAACGCCGGTAGGCTTTTCTAGTCGTTTATTATAATGTTTTGCAAACGACTTAGCCGTCTTCCAGCCTGCATGCGCTAGTATTCTTTTCACAGAAATACCAAGCACCCGTGCCTTGGAGACCATGGCTCCTCTAGTTGAGTGGGAAGAGTATTTACTCGTATCCACTCCAGCCAATTTCAACACCGTAATTGTCCATCTGGCAAGTGTGTCTCGTGAAATCGCCTTATGTGGCTTTATAAAGCTCACTAATAGTTGTTGTGATGCACGTAAATCCTTTGTCTTGTATATATAAGCCCGTATGGCCGACACAACACATAATTTCCGATCATTCGGAAAACAGTCTAAGTGAACCGTTGATAAAGGGTCACCTAACGTGTTCGATTTAAGCAATTTTTCTAAATCAAACGTAGCTTGTTGCTTGTCTATTTCTAATCCAGTTAAGGATAAAGCAACAATCGTCTGTCCTCTGTGTCCGGTTACTAACAATAACAGGACCGCGACCTTAAAACCTAACTGTTTTATATCTAACCACGAGTTGTGAGGCCAAGCCTGAAACAACTTAAATACTATAGAAACATCCCAAAACCGACTATACTTTGGTTTTGGAGGATTCCTTTGATAAATTGAACGAAGTAAATAACAAATAACATACTGTGTAAATAACACCTCGCCGCATTAATCGATCCAAAGGAAAGTCCTTCATCCTCTAGAGAACGAAGAAACCGAGCTACTTGTGAAATCTTTGGATTTGTTGGTTTAACTTTCATTAACAAACAATGTACACCCCATTTCTTTAAATAGGTTGTATACATTTTGACAGTTCCTGGCCTCCAGGCATCCGATACTATCCTATCCTCAGTAATTCTGTCCAATCCAAATTGCTGTAGCTGCTTCCTTAGAAAAGGAATGCCAATAGGGGCGTCGTTGACACGTCGCCGTGAACCACTAGCGGTCCGTGGTGCGTCAGATTCCCGAGTTTTCTTGGGAATCGTATACGATCTTTTGCCAGTTGTGAAACTGCTGGCAGCCAAGGTTGCGTGTCCCAATCGGGCACCACCAGTATCGCATGTGTCCCTTCCAAGCCGATTTTTCTCACTACTCGGCTGATAATGCTAAATGGTGGGAAAATATAAAAATAATTATTTTCCCAGGTAATAGCAAACGCATCTACTTTCCAAGCATCCGGTTCAGGATGCCAAGAAACATAACAGGGTAACTTGTTATTATTTCGTGATGCAAATAAGTCAACTTCAGGTGTACCCCATTTTTCACAAACGAAGTTAAACAAAGGTGTAGAGAGAGACCACTCTAAATGGTCATGGAAATTTCTACTTTTATAATCTGCAAGTGTATTTTGTGACCCTGGAATATGCGCTACAGTCAGCCAGACTTGTTGAGCCTGTGCCCAGTTCCAAATCAGTTTAGATAACTGATTGCAAGACTTTGATTTGGTTCCACCCATGTTACGAATATATGCCATGGCAGTAGTATTATCAGTTAGTATTCTAACCTGTGATTTATTTATCTTTACTAAACTTTTGTGTGTGTGTGTTTTTTGGTGTTTGTGGGTGGTTTAAGTAAGCCCAGATAAATAGCACGCAATTCTAGTGCATTAATATAGTCTGATTTTTCATCATCAAGCCATCTACCTCCTGTTGTGACCCCATCTCGATGAGCTCCCCAACCTTCTAACGAAGCATCAGTAGTAATTACTGTATTAGGTTCCGCCATGCGGATTGGATTTGGTGAACTTGCTATATGTTGCATCCACCATCCAATATCCTGTAACCCTTCTTGCGAAATAAACATCTTTCGCTCAAAATTGCCTTTAGTTCGTGTTAACGCTAAATTTTTATCTATTTCTAGCGACTTAATATGGGCCTTCCCATATAACACAGCAGGTGCATATGAGGTCATTATGCCAATAAGAACAGCAACCTGTCTAATTTTTGGCTTTGATAACTTAATAAGCTGAGTCGCTGTAGTCATAAACTTAATTAGTTTTTGTTCTGTTATCGACACTGTAAGGGACTGTGTATCCAGAATAAACCCTAAACATTTGAGTTGTTTTGTTGGTTTAAACACTGACTTTTGTTGATGTACATAAAACCCCAATTTAGTGAGTAATGCACATAAATCCAAAACTGCATTCACACAACCAATTTGTGTTGATGCTATAATAAAAGAATCATCTATGTATGGAAACATTATGTGACCCTTCCTCGCCATTACCGAGAAAACAGGTTTAAGCAATTTAGTAAATAAACGTGGCGCACAAGCTAAGCCATTCGGCATGCAGGTAAACTCATAGAGTTGGTTATCCCAAATAAATCGAAGAAATTTTCGGTATTGTTCCATTATGGGAAGCGTATAATATGCATCCTGTAAATCAACACTAGCCATCCACGCATCTGGTGTAATCAGATCTCGTGCCGTATCTAGAGAGAACATTTTAAAATGTCGATATTCCACCCTTTTATTAAGGATTGTTAAATCCAGGATCATTCGAACATCACCATTAGGCTTCGGTCTCGAGAAAATGTTTGAAATAAACTGTCCTGAACAGTGTGTCACTTTTTGTATAATTCCTTTCTCAAAGAATTTATGTACCTGTTTAGTTAGTGCGTCTCGTTCAACTGGTTGAATGTTATATGGAAAAGGTATTATACTTTGTACAGGAATTTGTGTAAAGGGAATTTGAACACCCCTAACTATTTCTATAATTTCTTGGTCACTAGTAATTTTGTGCCACTCAGAAATATGATTACTAATATTACCAGCCACAAAGTTGCTTACAGTTTGTGTGTTTTTAGAGGCTGCAGGGACTTGTAAAGTTTGTGTTTGGACCTCTACTTGGACCCGCCCCTGGGGAAAGGTCTCGACGAGTTGAACCCTCGGCCTATTGGCCGTGCGGTGTTGTCGGTCCAGCCTGGGCGAGCGCCCCGGCCCCGAAACCCTTGACCGAAGCTTGAACTCGGTCTGGTTCCTCTGGTGAACCGTCGTGGACGAAAATCCCCTCGTGACTTTTTGAAACGAGGAGCTTCCTGTTTCTTCTTGCCATCCATGTTTTTGCCACTCTTGGCTGCAGTCTCTACCTCTTTATAGAGGTATTGTAGTTGACCGCCAAACATCTTGGTGTTATCTAAAGGTTTCCCTTTAATCGGCTCTGGAGCAAGATAAAGCGTAAACTCCTTCCCCTCATTATCGGTAACCTTCTTAGAGCGAGCCACTTCTTGCCAGCATCTGTGCAAACTGACTTGAAGACATTTTCATATCTTCGAAACGACAGGTAATTACCTGCCGCCGCTAGTACTGCAATGCCTTTGTCCATTGTCTTAGCCAAAGACGAGAACTTATTTTCACTCTGCATCCTATTAGCCACAGGAACAATAGCTGTTAGGGTAGCCAACACTGCCTTATGCACTGTGTGCAACACATCCTCAAACTTCTTACGGTCATCCGTCATATTGACATCCCGATCCATTTCTTTAATGATGGAGTTGGGAACACCCTTTATGCCTGTTAACTCATCTCCTAACTTGGAGATAACCTCCGCCGGTTTGAACGTGCGGAAATGACCATTCACGGTCTCTCGCATAAGCGTAGTGGTTTTAACCCGCTTAGCCTTTGGCTTCTCCACCTTCTTAGCCACTTTTGTGCCAATGTCCGCATAGACACCTTCATATATGGTGTCTGAGTCTGATTCTGTAGAAGTAGACTCAGTGGACGAATCAGAAGAAGAATATTTCCTCTTCCTCTTCTTCTTTTTGGACTTAGTCTTCCGCTTTTTGCGAAACCCAGTCTCTGCCCGCTCCTTGGTGAATTCATCACCCGAAGAAATCACCTGTTTCTTCTTCTTCCTCCGTTTAGGAGAAGGAGGAGGAGGAGCCTTAAGCTCCACCGCCGAGTCTGTGTCCAAGAAATCCTCAAACGAATCATCTTGGACACTCGGCCTACGCCGCTTCCGAGACACAGGCGATTTGGCAGTCAAGATGTGGCTTTCCAATCGTGCAAAGCGAGCCTCCCAATCTGGAGGCGCAGGCACATCAGGCACTGCGTCCTCGTCCGGGTCGGAGAGGATATGCGCCCGGGGCTGTGTCGACGGCCCTGCCGACAACACAGGCGAGGAGTCGTACTCCTCGTCCACTCCACTCGGAACACGCCCCTCGGCTGCTGCTGCACCGCGCTTACTCCGCTTCGTGGCCATCGGGAGCTGAAACAAAAAATTTTTGGTCAGTCCCGGTATATATATATGTCACAATATGGTTGTTTCAAACTCATTTGGACATCTATTGGTGTTAGAGAACGTGTTTATACCGTTATAACACAGGCGTAATAAGCTAAATTTGTGCGTGGGTTGTGGGTCAAGCCCAAACCTTACGCGGGGTCGGGACCAGTGTATCGGCCCGCCCATCCCTCTGTTCCGCACACTTCTCCCACCTGTGACTACTACGTCAACAAGTTGGAGAAAATGCTACGAAACTCGGAGAAACGCCTGAAAAAGTTTTGTCTAGGGGAGTCTATAAAAGAAACCCAGGAGCATCTCCAACATTACTCTCTATTAGAGTACGAGAGAATTTCCACATGAGATAGGGCGAAACCCACATCTCTACCCATAGTCACACGGTGACCCGGGTGTTGACATAACCGCTAATGACCGGTTTGGTTCCTTCGAGAAACCCACTCGAGTGTTCTATCCTTGGTTGTTTATAACCAAATAACTCGTCCAAATTGGACCAACGAAAGTCTAAACTTTCCATAATGATGCTCTAATGCATCATAATTAAGCTAACCACAGTTTTTATTATACTTACTGCGTATTTGCTTGTATGTAGACTAATTTTGCCGGAGCAACCCAACGACACGTTATCCAGTCGTGAGTTGTATATGCTAATTGCTGGTACCGGACGTGCTTACCTCTCCCTAGCCTGAGGCAACGGCTGTTTACCGAGGTAAATATATATATATCTGCTTTGACCTGGACTATCAGTACATGCCTGCCAAAAATTACGCACTCTTGAGTTTTTCTTTGGGGGGGTGGGGGGGCGGAGCAAATATTTTATTAATCAAAATACATGATTTGTCAGCACCGAAGCGCTGGTCTTCCAGCCGTTTATGGTCATCAGTTCTTTGATGATAAATGATAGGATGGGATGCTGTATGAGAATGAGGATAGCGTTATAATTCGCAGTATTTGCTTATATTTATTCAAGCTAGATATTCTGACAATTGTCAGCTGTACATACTGTAAAGAGGTGATAATGCAGCAGAGATAATCTGGATAGTAGGTTAATTACTGGAGGCGCATGTGTCATTATGATTTAAGTTCCTAGGGGTAAAAGGGGTTACAGGAGCTAGTTAAATTCTGTTTAATGGATAACTAGATTAGGAGTGTTACAAGTTGAAGTTGGTTGTGCAGGGGACGGATAGAGAGGGACAGTTGATTGATTGATTGATTGGTGGTTGCTTTACGCCGTGTCGGCAGCATAGGCCATATTCACGGCGAGAAATGTTTGTTTTTTGTTCAAACCATCGCTTTTACATGTAAAATCAGACAATCAATTATGTGCCAATAGACACTCATTAAATTAGGAAGCTCACAATCACATATTTGTGGTCAAGGGAAACAAATTCGGACAGAGAGGGTTCCGATACGGTTAGGGTGGGGAGGTTAGGGGGAAGAGCAGGGGGGAGAGCAGGGAGGAGAGCAGGGGGGAAAGCAGGGGCGGGGGGGAGAAGGGGGTAGGGCAGGGGGGAAAGCAGGGGGCGGGGGAGCAGGGGCAAGAGCAGTGGGGGGAGCAAAGAGAACCAGTGAAGGGTAGGGTGGGCTTCTTTGGTCTGTGTTTTGAAGGACCTGTCCACAGAGATATACTTTTTTGTGGTGATTTGAAAACCAGACATGGCAGGGCCCCTCTAACTCGACATGGGGTAGGTGGGTGGGTAAAATCATTGTACACCCTGTTTCCTCTGTGGGTAGGTTATGTAAGGCATTGGGAATGAGGGGACAGGCTAGTGAGGCCATGGGGTTTGGTTCTGATTCATTAATATTGATTTCTGCTGTAGCTGCTGTTAATCTGATGCTCTGATTAGGGGCGAGGGGCATTGATTGGTGGGGTAACTGCTGGGGTGGGCGGGTTGGAGGGGGACGGTGGGTGAGTGGGTAAGGCCGGTGGAGGGAAGAGGGTGAGTGGGTGAAGATTGGTGGTGGGAGGGTGAGGAGCGTCCAAGGTGGAGGGTGAGTTGGTGAGTGGATGATTGGGTGAGTGGGTGAGTGGGTGGGTGAGGAGGAAAGAGGGAGGATGGAGGCAGGTGGAGGGAGGGTAAGCGGGTGAGGTTTGGTGGTGGCTGGGTGAGGAGGAAAGAAGGTGGAGCGTGAGAGGGTGAGGGTAGATGGTGGGTGAGTGGGTGAGGAGGGTGAGTGGCTGAAGGTGGGTCTGTGTGTGTGTGAATAATGCCCTGGTATGTGAGACAATTGTGTGGGGATCCATGGGGAGAGCGGTTATGTGTGAGGTGATTGTGTGGCTGCGTGGATGTGCGTGTGTTGGGGAGGGCATGTGAAATATGATTGTGTGTAGGGAGTGTCACTGTGTGTGGGTATGCATATAACTTAGGTGCGTGTGTGTTGGTGTGGGGGGAGGTAACTCTGTGGGCATGAGTGTGACTGAGTTAGTTCTGTGTCTGTGTGGGGGGAGCGGTGTCAATGTGTGTGTGTATGCATCTGAGTGATGACTTAGTTGTGCATGTGTGTCCGTGTGACTGTGTCGGGATGCGTCTGAGTGATGACTTAGTTGTGTGTGTGTCGTGTCACTGTGGGTATGCATCTGGGTGATGACTTAGTTGTGTGTATGTCGGTGCCACTGTGTGGGTATGCCGTCTGAGTGATGACTTAGTTGTGTGTGTGTGTCACTGAGTGGGTATGCCGTCTGAGTGATGACTTAGTTGTGTGTGTGTCCATGTTACTGTGTGGGTATGCATCTGAGTGATGACTTAGTTGTGTGTGTATCCGTGTCACTGTGGGTATGCATCTGGGTGATGACTTAGTTGGGTGTGTGTCGGTGTCACTGTGTGGGTATGCCGTCTGAGTGAGGACTTAATTGTGTGTGTGTCCGTGTCACTGTGTGGGTATGCATCTGAGAGATGACGTGGTTCTATCGATGTCACTGTGTGGATATGCGTCTGAGTAATGACTGAGGTTGTGTGTGTTGGTGTCAATGTGTGGGTGTGTGGGTGTGTGGGTGTGTGGGTGTGTGGGTGTGTGGGTGTGTGGGAGTCTGGGAGTGTATTGGAGAGGTGGCAGCGCGGGGCAGAAGCCACATTATCGGTTCCTCGCGCTGCGCATGCGCAGCCACATGCGCATGCGCGGCGCGATTCCTGCCGGGATAGGCGCTGGGTGAGGCGGCAGCGAGGTGACAATCAACAGATGGGCAATCTGCTGCACACATTATCTTAATTGATCTGAACGCCCGGCAGTTCAAATGACTCAGCTTCCCGCCTTAATTAAGCCTCGCTTTCAGCTGCCCTTCCCACCACCAGGAAAACCCCATTCCTCACCTCAGCGCATGCGCGCGCTCCTTGACCTCGTTCTCGCCAATTCCCTAAGGGGTCACATGACTTGCCGGAGGCAGCCATCTCCATTTGGGGTGTTCGGTACGGGACTTGTTGAATTGTTCACATCTTTTACTTGGGATGCTAAAAATTAGTCCCATTTCTCGAGTTTGCTAATTTTTCTGGGGAATATAAATTACCGCCGGACCTGAAATAGCTTGGTAGTCGTTATTAGAACAGCACTAGACTATGGCAATCACTAACAGATGGACAATCAGTGTTTGGCTGTATCCTAAATAATATTTGCATAACAAGTTATACATAACGAAGCAAAAAGGATGTTCGGTTAGCAAGGCTTTTACCCCAGTCAATTAAAGCTGCATAGTCCGATGAAATATAAAATTTTCAAAACCAAGCGATTTATCTAGATTTGATTTTACATATCTAACTTAGATACTGATGCACTTATTAAGCATTTGGAGCCACATACAAGGGGATACTGAGTAAATTTAATAGAATCTGTTACAGTGTTAGTGTTACTGCTGAAGCCTATCATGCTAGAGTTTTGGCGTGCTTGCCAAAACTAATTTGACATGTTTGCACTTCAAATATCTCAAAAGTTAGCCATTTAAAATCAAAGTTACTTCAAACTGAAGTAAGGTAGATTATAATAACCAAGTTGATATATTTATCTCAGAAAATTGACAGAAAGTCAAAAACATCGGACTCTGCAACTTTAAGGAAATGAATAGCTTAAATCAGCAACGAGCGTATTTGTGTTATTTACTGCGACATGTTACCAGTCATTAGTACGAGTAGTGCTTCAGATCTGTCAAACCTCTCAGTTTAAAAGAATTGGATATGGACTAGGATGGCCCGTTCGGTAATCCAACAAATGCTTTCAAGCAGATCTTTGCATAACTTCCCTGTTTACATAGCTACATATGTGTTGGGAGAGTGACGAGTTTAAGAGGAGCAATGGGCACTTTCTATGTTTCGGTCTTGCCGATTGTGCTATGGTTTGTTGTCATCTTCATCTAAGTGTTTAGATAGATCAGCATGTCTCATCATTAGATTGTTTTCCAAATGCAATGATAGCTCTCAGAACTACACGTGCGAAATGTAAATTCACTACAAAACCGAACAGGATATATCTTGGGCATTCGGGTTATGCCACCTAAATAACGGACCAGATGGGGTGGCCGAATGAGTAGAGCATCCATCTCCTGTTTTGGAAGATCGAGAGATCCGAACCCATGAGTTTGTGCGTTCGAATCCTGGTCGAGTCAAACCAATGACTTAAAAATTGATACTTGTTGCTTCCTAGCCTGGCACTCGGCATTATTAGGATAGGGCAAGGACTGGTTGGCTCAGTGTCAGGATAATGTGACTGAGTGGGATATCAGGTCATGGTGCTGGTAGCCTGGTTTCCCAGTGGGAAGTACTATAAAGTCGCCATGAGTGCGCACTGTTACAAGTTGGTACCCATCCTGATATGACCATAGATATTGCTAGGACATAAAACAACAACAAACAAACCTAAATAACGCCAGCTATGCACACAATCGAGAGGAGCATTTGTCGGAGTGGACGACTGACCACCCCAGTCCATATCTAGCGCCTTTAATTGTGACGCGTTGTCAGTGTCAGGTCATCGTGACTCACCCATCATGATAGCGAGGCTCATAAGGCGTGATGCGCAGATCTATCAGCAGGATGCGACACAGAAAAGGGACATCTTGGGCCCCCCCCCTCTGCGTTCTCCCTGATTGATAACATAATGCTTCCGCAGAGAATAATCATTGTAATGACTGTCACTGTCAGCGTGCATTGCCTTTCATTCCCAACAGGTATTACAACATTGTGGAAGGGGCAGAGGAACAGGGCGCGCCGTTAGTTGCCATGGTAACGGGGGGGATTCAATCGGGCCATTCCAGGAGAAGATAGGAATTTTTTTTAAAGCAAGGCAGCACTTGCACAAGAATGTCACAAAAGTCTAAAGCTGTATGTATGGCACGATGAAATGATCAAATTTTCCAAACCAAAGCAGTCACCTAGATTGGATCCAACATATCTAACTTAGACACCAGTACACTCTTTAACCATTTGTCAGTGGACAGAATTTAGAAGGGACTACATTACTGCACACTCGATCTTGATGCATATACCTTGCACTATGTTGAGTACCTATGCTGTACACTATACAGCATAGGTTGCTCCCTCACTTTCTTTTTATGTTCAGAATGGGTTGTGCTGCACACAATGCAACACATTTCACTTCCACTATGTACAAATCAAATGTGATCGCTCCAACGGCTGGAAGACCAGTGCCTCGGCGCTGACGAAATATGTATTCAGATGAATAAAGATATTTACCAAAATAATTTAAAATCTTTGGGATGGGATGGCCGAATGAGTTAGAGCATCCGTTTCCCATGTTGGTAGATCGTGGGATCGTGGGTTTGAATACTGGTAGAGTCAAACCAATGACTTAAAAATTGATACTTGTCACTTCCTAGCCAGATGATTGGCATTACTAGGATAGGGCAAGGAGCAGTGGAATGAGGAAGACCAGTCGTCTGCGACTGAAATTTCCCATGCTTAAACAACTAATGTACACAAAAAAAGAAGAAATAGCCGATGTTTACTTTTTGTGCAGGGAGGTCGTTAAACAAACAAACAAAGTAAGGATATAAAGTGGTTGACCTATTTATAATATAGAACTATTGCAACTGATGTCCTATTCCGACCTAATGCTGGCTGACATTGATATCGCTCACATGACCCCATGTTTGCCAACTCCCCGCCGCGTGGGACTGTCTTCAGTGGTGCCCATACAGTGCTGCAGATTTGCAGCCTTCAGTGCACTAACGCGACTGAAATCTCCCCAAAAAACAATTAATGCATCTCCAGTAAAAGTACATCATTTGCCACAAAAATATGCAGGCATGGCCAGCAAACCCAGCATAGACCAGAGATATGTCCACACCTAGAATCACCCACGGAGCAGTCGGGAACTGAGAATCGTGCAGCGTCTTGTGTAATTGGCCCCGGTAAAGCGGGGCATGGCACGCGCCTGCTTGTGGTGCACACTGTGTACGAAGGACACACATGGCAGGCTCCCCACAATGAGCTGTGTAAATATAATATGAACATCTACACACCAGCCGATACAAAGAAGATGGCAGCTGTCTCCACATTGCTACCTGATAGACCAGTCAGTGCTAATAGTGTGCACCTAGCTAAAGACATCATTTAATGTTGGACAAAACAGTAATTCAATATTTTCATTGGTCAACATCGCAATAGTAAACGGAATCTATACCCTGATAAAATAACCAGTCACGGCCCACTAGCGGGACGCCCAATGGAAGCTAACCATGCCAAAAGTAGCCAGATAACACACCACACAGCTATGTACAAGCCTATGACATGTAAATAGGAGTAGGCTAGTCTAGTAATAAGAGTAGAACAAATAAATACATATATACCAAGAAAATCCAAAAAAACTAACATAGGCTATTAACCATACCAACCAATTATCTATCTCCTACTGAAATGCAGGCAATCAAATACCTTATCAGCAGCCACTGTGTGGTAAGATAACACCAACACTACACCTGGCCATCATTATCCTGCCTGGGTACCCGGGCTTATATGCTATGGACAGTATAAATACAGCCTCAATAAAAAGAAAAACAAAAAAAACAGTTAACAATTAATGCTTAGACATGCTTATGGATGTATTCATGATGCATGGTACAAACCAGATGCAACGATGACACAAACCGATAATATATATACATATATACAGTTAATAGTAAATACATATATACAGTTAATAGTAAATACATATATACAGTAAAGCCACTCTAAATTGACCGACCATGGGACCGAATTTAAATGGTCCATTTAGGGGGGCGGTTGGTTTAGAGAGTTTAAAAAAATCATTACAATGGTATTGTATGGGCAATCGTTTGGGACCCAAATAAAGCGATCAATATGGGGGAGTGGTCGATCTGTGGAGGGGGTCGGTTAGAGAGGTTTTACTGTATACAATACTATACTAAACTACACTATTCAGTCTATATTGAATATATATAGACATATATAGAGTAATATACATATATATTGGGAGGAAGGGACGTGGCAGAGATGGCGCCACCTGTAAAGTGTTGTATCTTACGGAGGATAACAATAATAATAGTAATAAGTAATATTCCTTATATATCTTTATACTAGCATAATACGTTATACATCACATATGCATCCAGTTCATATTCGATATATACAGTCTATATTGAATATATATATAATATAGAAAGATACATTGAAAAAAGAGTATTACTTACACACAACAACAAACTCCACAACAATAATATTGAAATATTGTTGACAGCAAAATTTAACATTAGAGTTGCATAGTCCGATAACTTTGAGTGTCTGTCTTTTCTTAATAGAAAAATATATTAGGCTGCTCATTATAATATAGATTACTGCAGTTTGAAGTAACTTTCATTTCAAATTGCTAACTTTGTAGATATGTAAAGTGCAAATATGCTGAATAAATTTGGTTTCCACAACAAAATATTCTGATACCATAGATTTCAGCAGTGACAAGTTCTATTAAATTAGATTGGTATTCCATTCTATGCAGCAATACATGCTTAGTAAGTGCACTAGTGTCTGAATTAGATATGTAGAGTCAAGTCTAGCTAAGTTCTTTGGTTCTGAAAATGTGATGCTTTAATCGGTCTATGCAGCTTTAAAATCATATGGTTAAAATTGCATAGTCCAATGATTCTGAGTTTCAGAAATTTTCTGAGATAGATACATTAGGTTGTTCGTTAGAATGTACCTTACTTTAGCCTGAAGTAACTTTTATTTTAAGTGGCTAACTTTTGAGATATTTGAAGTGCAACCATGCAAATTAATTTAGGCAAGCTTGCCAAAACTCTGACACCATAGGCATAGCATTCTGCAATAACATGATCTATTCAATTGCCTCACTATTCCCTTCTGTGTGGCGAAAAATGCTTAATAAGTGCATTAGTATCTAAGCTAGATATGTAGAATCAAATTTAGATCATTGTTTTGGTTTTGAAAATTGGATGATTTCATCAGACAATGTAGCTTTTAAAAAAGATGAAAACTATTATATTCACTAATTCAACATTTCATTTTCATTTCATTTCAGGGAATACGAAGCCAATGTAATAAAACATATTACTGAACAATTAATTTAGCACATTGACACCTCAAATACCTCAAAAGTTAGCCATTTAAAATAAAAGTTATTTCAAACTAAAGGAAGGTGGATCATAACAACCAAGCTAATATATGTATCTCCAAAGATGACAGAGACTCAAAACCATTGGATTATGAAACCTTAAGACAGTTGTCGGAGTGCCATCTCACAAATTCCCCATTTGTGGGAGTGTGGTGTTCTCAGTGGCAGAGTGGTTAGAGTGTCTGACTTTTTTCTAGGTCAGACTCCTAATCTGAAGGTCAGTGGTTCGATTCCCCGCGTCCCCACCTCTGCCAATTTGGATTTCCACTGCTGTGTAGAACTTACAGTGTCATCAAAGGCCAGTTGCTCTCATACCATGTCTATGTGGTGTGGGAGGTTAAAAATCCCTTGGGTCAGTAAAAGTGTAGGCTCAAGCTTTCTATCGACAACAAGTCTATTCAGACTTATCCATGATAGACAGTATAAATCTTCAAGAGAAAAAAAGAGGTCCATAAATTATCAGCTTGTTCTCAGTTGAATCCACTTCGATAATATTATTACCACCCGACTGCTTTCTTACACGGATTACCCAAATTAAACCGGTCACACAATTTTTTCTTTAGTCTCAGACAACCATGCAGCACAATAGTCATTCCTTATTCTCACACCATCCAGATGTGAGCGCTAAGCATTTATTGGCTAACTGTGTTGTCGGGACATCGATGCAGGTAAAGCAAAGCTTTGGAACTGCAATGTAGCTTACTCAGTAATGCTCCAACGGACATTAGTTGGGAAGAAAGAAAGGTCCATCCTGCCTAAAGAGCACCTCGATTAGTTCCCCTCGACGCCGGGTGGGGTCTCTGCCCGCGCAGTGAGGTATCACTACGGTGATTGACGTCACCGCTCCTCGCGCATCCTCGGTGTACCATGTCACTTCCGGGTTGGGGGCAGCACGCCGCGGTCACCACCAGGGGGCGCCCTCCTGAATGCGCACGCGCAGACGGTGGCTTCCGTCCAAGGTGCGGTATTTAGGTTTAGTGTTGGAGGCATGCCGCCGGTACATCCCGATACGCGGGGAGGTGTGTGTGGTTATGTCTGTGTGTGTGGCTGGCTGGTTGTGTGTGGCTGGTTGTGTGTGGCTGTGTTTCTATGGATGGGTCAAGCTTTTTATTTCAAAATATCTCTTCATGTGTACATGCACATTCTTATATATGTGCTCTATAATTGTTGGTGGGAAACCAGGCGAGGTGGGTGAATTGGTAGATTGCGGGCCTCGCGTGCGGGAGATCAGGAATTCGGTTCCTGGTCTAGTCAAACCAATGACACTTGTCACTTCCTAGTCAGGTGCTCAGCATTAATAGAATAAGGCAAGGACTGGTTAGCTCAGTGTCAGGATAATGTGACTGAGTGGGATATTGGGTCATGGTGCCACCGGCATGATTTCCCAGTGGGGCAGCACTATAAAGTCGCCATGAGTGTGCATTGTCACAAGTCGGTACCCGTCCTGATATGACCTTAGATTCTGCTAGGACGTAAAACTCCACCAATCAATCATTATGGGAATAAAAACAAGGACATATGTGCCCCCCAGTTTCTCGTCTCTATAGATAACCATCTCGTAAGACCCCTACTAGTTTTATATACACTACGCTAGGGTTTAGTTCCCCTGATGACCATATTGGCGCCACTTCCGCAGTTGCGAGTGGTTATTATCATTTCCACTCTGCCACAAGTGTTCGGATTTCAAACTCTTTGGGGCGATATTAATGGTTCCGCCAGAGAATATATGTGCTTTCTCAATATATCTATATATATATATGTATATATAGATGTTTGTTTTATGTTTTATGTCCAGAGACATTGTTTGGTGTTAAATATATCTAGTAAGTAGAAACTCAAATAATAATAAAAACATGAATATTTACATGTCTGAAGGAAGGAACATGTGCCGCATCGCGACAAAGGCCTTCATTTGAACTTTTTCATTAATGAATGATCGGAGATCTAACCGATATCGCTATCTGTCTCGTCTCGCCCTGATAGTCTGATCCCGCCAATTCCAACTTGTGGCCTACGTTCAATTACACAAGTGTCCAATGGCGGCTACACCACTCCGCATAATCCCATCACCCGGCTACTTCACAATGCCGTCTGTCTACACTTCCGGTCTGTCTACACTTCCGGTCTGTCCACACTTCGGGTATTGCGCCCCGACTGTTACCGCTGGTCACGTGACTCTGGATTACTGACTGACATCGCCAAGTGATTGGGGTTTAACGTCTCAGTATCTAGAATTGTTGTACCTTGAACATATGTAGTGATTTACAGGTTCAACCAGATATGGGACATACTTCTCTTATATTAGGTACTCCAAAGTGGGCGAAAACGCTGCCTGCATCGCAAAATCTGACATAATTAAACCATTCTAAAACCACTTCCACCTCCATTAATTTGGCTTGGTTTGAAGTAATAATTATATGACATGAATGCCAGTTCTTTTGTCTTTTATGCTGTTCAACAAGATGAAATGAATTAGAGTCAATGGACACTTGTTTGGATGTACCATCAGTAGCTCTGTGCATATTTGCCATAGTCTGTTTGCATCCAATCTTAGCCACTCCCTTCTCTAAAATTGCTACCTTGCTGAGTATGGTCACCTGAGCTAAAAATATCCACCAGTGAAAGATGGAGAAGAAACCAGGCTTCATTAGTATATCAAGCATGGCTGTCTTTGAGTGGGAACTTTGATTGAACAGAAGCAGTTAAGACATTCAGATGTTCATTCTCATTGAAAATTAATCAGGATCGTCCTGAAAATTATTTCATCACAAAGCTCAAGTCTTCCCCTACCTAACCAGAACAATATTTGGTTTACATTTATATCATACTCGGCAAGGTTGGTCTACGAAATGACCATCTCTTCCTGTCTCCCGCACCAGAGCGACGAACATGGTGTTGATTGAAGCTTATGTAAATGCCAATCCAAAAAGTGGGCTAAACATTAGAATCAAACCTTCAAAAATGTAATTTGTATAAATTCCTAATTTTGTATTCATTGCTCCATAACAATGTGATCATAAGAAAAAGTGGAATTAGTGAGAATTAAAATTATTTTCAGATAGAAATTTGTTATTTAAACTACATTTTTGGATTGCGGTTTACAAGGATTTGCGCCCGAACTCATATATATATATATATATATATATATATATATATATATATATATATATATATCTGCCTGACAAGACATCTTAGCAGGAATTGGCATGATGGACTGTATTGCGGCAGTCCGAGTTCCGGGTGGCTATATAGTGCTACCCTTCATTCGGATATCATAAGGCAATATCCTAATCAGTCACATTATTCTGGAATTGAGCTAACCATCCAACCAACCAACGACCCCTTGCCTTATCCTGCTAATGTTTACCACCACACGCAATATCACCAGGGCCAAATTTGGGCGTAGCTTTGATTTGATTTGATTTGATTAATGATGAAACTCCCGGCCCCCTTGCAAGTGAAATGTCTTCTCTGATGAGGGCTATTAAATCCTTAGCTCAGATTTCGCCCGGCTTATCCGATATCCGGCGTAATGGAGTACGTCTTAACGAGGGTGCTCTGTAAATAGGCATAAACCGGCGACATCAGATTTTTCCTGCTCATCTGTGATGCTGGTGATCTTTCCATTTGATGCTTTAAGGGTGCATTCCTTACACACGGCATGCGGCATGCGGTATGCGAATGCGAATGCGACAACAAATCAAAATGCCTTGAAGCCTATGGGCTACATTCCTTACATGCGGTATGCGAATGCGAATGCGAATGCAAATGCAAATGCGACAACTCAATCGGTCCATGTAGCGATCGGTGCAGCATGCGGCATGCGGCACGCGGTATGCGAACAGAAATGTCAGTCGCACTTGTCCATTAGTTTTAGACGAGGAGAGGCGACTGAGCATTACGGAACGGTCACACACAAGGGTGCAGAGGGGAAACATATGGTAGTGGTGGTGGTGGGGTTCGGGTTGGTAAAAATGCTACCATAGCCACAAAAATATGACTACTTATCTATAATTTGGTAATTATAAAGGTAGGAACCCCCATGTGACGTACCAAGAGGTACATAGATATGAATCCCATATTAGGTCATATACAGTGCAGTATTGAGTATACTTGTTTATTTTTATTTTTTAAATATAGCCAGTCGTGTGCCGCATGCTGCATGCCGCGTGTAAGGAATCATGCCATTCGCATACTGCATGCCGCATACCGCATACCGCGTGTAAGGAATGCACGCTTTATGTCATGACAAACCTCAACTCACTCAGTTATAAAACCACAAAGTGAACAACAAACTGACTGCAAACTCCCAACTGACCAGAACCTACATTAAAACTTACTACAATTTTACCAAATGAATACAGAAGATAACTTCTGCCTACATTCTAAATCCCATGTAAATACTCACATTGATCTGACTAATATTGATGTAGTCATATGACACTACTGTTGCCATATTGCTATGGAACTTGTGGGTTACAGAATTTCATTGCGTTAACTGTTATATGCTGTAAATTGTGTATTCAACAGTTATTTCTCTATATAACCTTTTACACAGATAATCGTGAATTGAAAGATGGCTCGAAGACCAGTGCCTCAGCACTGAAAAAAGACTTATTCAGCAGAATCTTTTTTTACAAAACAAAAAAAACAAAACCCACATTGAGGAAATAGTATAGTTATACGAATCTTACCTGGGTATAGATGATGGATAACTGTTGTTTTCCCGAGGTATAAGCCTCGGGTAGACTTGGGCTAGGGCCCACCCACCACACCCTGCCACGTCTATCCCGTTGGTGTACTATTACGGGGAAATCATAGTATCCATTGTATTGAAAGATCATTTTTATCCCGAATAAGTAGGTTAAAATTGCTGGTACCTCACGTGCTTCCTTATCAGGAATACTTCAATCGAATTAGCGCATAGACCTGTAGTGATTTAGGTTTTTGAGTAGCAGTCTGGCGCTGTAGTAGTAAACTCGTAAAACACTACATGTTAGTTACCAATTACACCCGCTAGGAGGCCCCGCGTTCCACCTGTCAATGATGACCTTGTAACCTGGTAGGAGGAGCAGTGGAGGGGGGGGGGGTGTAATCACTCCCCTCACAAACACCTCACACCCAGCACCCTCCCACCACACCTGTTGGCCGTGTCCACCACGCCTGTACAGGTGTGACGATAGCCAGCCCCCCCGCCCATCCACACACACCTGCCTCCTGCACACCCTCCCCCCCCTCCCCCACACATACCAGTGTGCTCGTGCCTACCCGTCATACACCGCGGGGGTTAAGGGCCCTGTGTCCCCTGTCTCTGCCTCACCTGGGCCTAGTTATACTACCTGTGTGGATGTACACCTGACCTTTAACCCCTGTTTAACCCCCAGCACGGGTCAGCCACCCCGCGCGCACACGGACACGTTCGGGCACGCGCAGAAACGTCTATACAAGCACAACCAACAGCCACCACAATGCATCTATACCTACATTGACCAGGAGCCATCTACAATAACATAATGTAACCCACACTACACACACTATCCCCCATACACACCCACATCCTAAAACTAAAATCAGAATAGGAACTAGCATCACCCACATCCTCCTCCACATCCACACGAATAACCCCCCCCCCCCAGATCCCCCCACACCCCCACCCACATCCACACTCCCCCACATTCATATCCTCCCCCAAACAACACCACTGTCCCCCACATTCAAACACTCTCTCATCCTCTCCTATTCAAACACCCACATCCACACACCTTAACACCCAATACATTAAACCCCACATCTAACCATACACCCTCCCTACATCCACCAGCACACCCTCCTGCACATCCATACCCTCCCCTACATCCACCCACGCCCTCACCCCACATTCACACCCGCTCTCCCCTCCCAAAAGTCACACCCTCTTCCTCACCCTCTCTTACCCCCACACCCTCCCCAACATGCTGACCCTCCCCCACGCCCACGCCAACACCCATATCCTCCCCCACATTCACCCCCCCCCCCCCATCCCCCTCTCCCACATCCACACCCTCACCCCATCCAGACCCTCCCCCACATCCACACCCTCTTGCATACACACATCTACATCCTCCTGCCAAATCTACACCCACACCCTCGCCCACATCCATACCCACACCCTCCCCCACATCCACACCCACACCCTTTTGCATATATACACACCTACAAATTAACATAAATGTAACACCCCAAACCGTCCCCTAATCAGACAAGGCTCCCATCAAAGCCATGACAGCCCCCTCCTCCCCTCCCCCCCCCCCCCCCCTCATACAACACAACAAAAGCAACTCTACATGACGACTACCCCCTCCTCACAGACACCTCACAATAGAGGCACCCCTACTCCCCCCCCCCCCCTCCCCAAACACACACGGCACACCCGTGTGACTTCTCTGATGAGCGTTACCTGTGGAGATGCAGGTAATTGACCAATCGGGCTGTCATGAAGGTGCAAACTGATGGGTTTAAGGGCGACCAAACAGCTGGTAACCTTGTCCCACCCTCCCACCCTAACTATTGAGGACAAAATAAAAGACACCTCTCTATAGAGGGGGTGTAATGACGTCACAAGACAACTTTCGGTGGCCATATTGGATTACATAGAGAAGGCTTGCAACTGCCTACACTGTGCTTATTTACTGATGTGTTGGTTTATTTGTCACTCTTTTGAGCAGTTTGGCCTCAGAAGTTGTTGCTAAAGTGCTGTAAGTAAACACATTGGATGAAAACTGCCCAGAACCTCCCAGCACACACAAACACTCAGTTTTACTGCATCTGCATGCATTCACAACATGGCTAGGGAGGGTGCTCATAATCTAAGATGGCTGGCCGCTGACCGCTGACTGCTGGGTGATGACGTCATGTGCACTCGCTCTATTATACAGGTGGGGTTGGTTGGTTGTTGGAGTTTGACGTCCTGGCAACATCTAAAGGTCATATCAGGACGAGTACCGACTTGTCACTGTGCGCACTCATGGCGATTTTATAGTGCTGCCCCACTGGGAGACCAGGCAGGGAGACTCCCGATATCCCGCACGTGAGGTCCGCGCTCTACCGATTCGGTCACCGCGCCTGGTAAATGTGCTAGTAAAACGCAGATTGCTCGACTTTAAGTAAATAGATGATTTTAAATATGCTAATTTCATCCTGTGCATATAGTAAAACTCCCAACGAATCAGTTTTGTGCACTATATTGGTTGAAAATGTATTTAAATGGGAACTTTGAGCATGTTTTCAATGCTCTTGCCATAAACATTGGCCGATGTAATACCACGGTCACACTACGACGTAATGCGGGAGCATAAGCTGACGTAGGTTAAATTTGGCCATTCCGCCGAGATACGTTACTCGTTCGTTAAGCCTACGTCGAGATACATCGAGATACGTTGAATTATGTCGAGATCCAGTGACACACGTCAAGGTTTTGGACATACCCAAAACGTTTGATGTAGCTCGATGTAAGGCCGTTACATTGGGTTATGTTGTGTTATGTTGTGTTATGTTGGGCTTACATTGCCCTCACGTTAGGCTTACGTCGAGATACCTTAGACGTTCATTAGAGCTACGTCGCTCTACATTGACCTACGTTGACTTACGGTAGACTGACGAAGAGCCTGGAGGAATGTGCGGCCTGCGTGCTGACAACATGGTGTTAGCGTATCTCGACGTAGGTCTAACATGTCTCTGAATTGTCTCTAACGTTAGTCTAAGGTAAGTCCAAAGTGTCTTGATGTATTTGACATAGTTGACGAATGGCTGGCATGCGTGTAACATATGTAACATGTGCCAACGTTCTTCAAACTTAAGCGAACGTGCTGTGAACGTGCTGTGAACGTGCTGTGAATGAGGTGCAAACATTTTGCACATTAATGGCCCTGTCACACTACGACGTGACTACGTCAGCGTAACCACAACGTGAAAATAATGATATCACGTCGAAGTTATCGGCGTAATATGCAAATTGTGGACGTGAATGCCGCGTAGTTGACGTGAGCGTAACGTGAAAGTAACGTCGTGACGTTAGCTGTAACGTGACAACGTTAGAGGGGAGGGGTAATTGGCGACGTGACAGGGCGTTAGTGTAACGTGAGCGTAACGTCGCCGTAACGGGTGTGACATGACCGTAACGTGACCGTAACGTGACCGTAACGTGACCGTAACGTGACCGTAACGTGACCGTAACGTGACCGTAATGTGACCGTGATGTGACCGTAACGTGACCGTAACGTGACCGTAACCTGACCGTAACCTGACCGTAACCTGACCGTAACGTGACCGTAACGTGACCGTAACGTGCAAAACGCTGCCCACACGTTGCTCCCACCCGGGCCGTCGGTCTGATGTGACATAACGTGACTCTAACGTCATTTACGCTGCTATAACGATCGCGGAACGTCTACCTAACGTCATTGTCACGTCATCCCGACGTGACGGCTTCACGTCGAGATACGTCGAAAGTTTTGAACAGGTTCAAAACCTCGACGTGCGCCGACGTAACACGACGTAACATGACGTAGCTCGACGTCACTCTAACGTCATTATGACGTCATCATAACGTAACCCAACGTACGGCAACGTAATGACGAAAAATCATCACGTTAGGCTCACGTTGGCTCGTTACGTCGTAGTGTGACAGGGGTATGAGCGCTCGCTGTCCTTATGCTGACTATGCGGGACTGTCATTAGACTGACGCTGCTCACTCGTGGGCCTGACGTCGACTCACATTACAAATTACATCAGAGTCACATGTAACTATGTTAAGGCGGGCATAATTATGCGAGTCCTAAAGTAAGCTGATGCTAGGGTTTCCTTAGGCTAATGCCTCATGCGCTGGAGGCTTGTTAGCCTTACGTTGGGTCTTTTTTTTTTTTACGTTCTAACTCATCAAGACACGTTACAACTATGTTGGACTGACGTTTCGCCTATGTCCACTACGTTGCACTGACATGCAATTTGGCCCTGAAACGTACCTCGACGCATCTCGACGTATCTCGACGTATGAAAGTGATTTTAATGTTGCTCACTCGCTGGCCTGTTACTTTGTAGTGTGACAGGGTTATTAAATATTTCTAAAATCTAAGAGCTTCATTTCATTGCTAGAGTCATCTTGTACATGCAAATCAATCTAGATTTGTCCAGTAGAATAAATAGTGTTTTATAATTGTAGAGTTAATCTATGGAAGATACTACAGTAAAACCTTTCTAACCGACCACCTCCACAGATCGACCACTCCCCGATATCAATCACTTTATTTGGGTCCCAACAATACCATTGTAAGGATACTGTAACTCTTAAAACCGACCACCTCCATAAATGGACCACTTAAAACCGGTCCCATGGTCGGTCCATTTTGAGAGGTTTCACTGTATATGGCAAAATGCATATTATATTAGCTATGCTTCCTTTTAGATGTATAGCTGTACTTATACCTTATATTGGACATTTGATGTCGGCTTTATTACTAAGTGCCTGACCAGACAGACACGAGCACAGTATTATTGGACATAAAACCGAACCCGTGGACAAATGGCTTCAAGGTTATTAAACCACTTTCCTGGCCTATGACTCTTATTCTTTACGAGTAGTTACTCCCGCACTCATGTTCCTTATACAGGACTGCTAAAAAAAACGTATAATAAAAGAATCAGATGGGTGAGTTATGGGGAAAAACCCCACGAAATTGCAATCCAAAATGCTAAACGTATTATTGCAATACTTATCTAGCATAGCTTGCTAATTTTGGAGTGTAGAATTGATTAACAAATCGATCAATGAATCAATAAGATCTGAGTGAACACAAATTTAAGCCCAGATTCCTGTCTCTCAAAGTATTGTAGCCCTCCCTCCCGCGTCCTGATATGACCTTAGATGTTGCCAGGACGTAAAACTCCAACAACCAACAAACCCTCCCTACCATTACCCTCCCACCCCCTCTCCCTCCACTCCCCTCCCCTCCCCTCCCATCCCCTCCCACCCCTGCCTTCTAACACTGTCACGTGGTGTTGTGACTCCCTGTGTGGATACCGGTGTTGTCAAAAGGCCCACGAAGTGACAGCAATCTACCGTGGTTGTAAAGGGGATATATATATATATATATATATATATATATATAAAGGAAGAAGACTCCCTACAGGGGCATCATTGTAGACTGTGGAGGCTGTGAAAACAACAGTGGCATTATGGCGGGAACTGTGGCCGCTCTAGGGTAGCGGGAACCAGCCGCCCGGAGCTTACGTCACGAGTTAACACACTCACCACGCACGGCCAAATGTCGTCTGCCCTTAGATAGTAGTTAGTATCAGCAGCTTTTCAATCAATTAAACACCCCCAACTACTACTAATGTCGTCTGCTCATTTAGTATGTGCATGAATACGATAATATAATCAGGATCCAAATGCAGGGTTTCGCGTGGGAAGCAGCAGTTGAAGCGCGGGTAAAGTGAGAGTGGGCAGACGACATTTTGCTGGCTGCTAGACGGCGCTTCTAGGTAAGGCGCGAAAATGGCGGTAATCGCTGCCGAGATGTCGCCTTATCGGCGCGCAGTAACTTATGGGATAGCCCTGGAGGTGTGACGCCTGATCTCAACACGTCAGGTGACAACTGATTGAGGTGTAGAGAGTTCTCTCTCTCTCTTTCTCTCTTTCTCTAGTTGGACCGGAAAGTGGTTTAAAAACTTTGAAGCCATTTGTCGGCGGGTTCGGTTTTTAGGTCCAATAACATTGTGCTCGTGTCTGGCCGGACGCTTAGTAACAAAGCACGCCGACATCAAATGTCCCTTATAAAGTAGAAAAAAGTACAGCTAGCTAAACAGACGTTTGCGGTGTTTTAGCCAAATAAATTAGGGATAACATTATTTATTACTATGATGAAAAGAAGAAAAAAAAGAAGGAACAAACGAAGTAATGAATAAATGAATAAATGAAGAGATGACGAGATGAAGATATGAATAAATGAAGAGATGAAGAGGTGAAGAAATGAAGAGATGAAGAGGTGACGAAATGAAGAGATGAAGAGATGAAGAAATGAAGAAATGAAGAAATAAAGAAAAACAGAAATACAGAAAGAAAGAAAAAATGAAAGAAAGAAAAAAAGAAAAAGAAAGAAAGAAAGAAAAAGAAACAAAGAAACAACAATTTTGCTTACCTTGCAAAAAACGACGCTGCTGCCGACGTACCGGAGCCGTTGCTGGTGGTGGAGGCGGGACTGAGCCCCTGCTGCCGGGGGTCGCTCGGGGTGCCCCCGTAGTGGTTCAGGGGCAGCACCATGGGGCGCGGGGGGCCCGGCACCGTGCCCCCGTTCATATTGGGAGAGTGCGGGCCGCCCGGGTAAGGGTCCTGGTTGTTCCGCAGACTGCCGTTCACGTCGCCGTTGTTGGTGACCGGCACGCCCCGGGACCCGTTCATTAACTGGCCGCTGTTAGCCAACATCTGAAGGGAAGGGAGAAAGAGAAGAGGAAAAAGGGGTTAATTAATTGATTGATTGATTGAATTAAATTTGCGTCCTAGATTGGTTGAAATCTAAAACACTCACAAAGTCCACAGATGAATCTATATATAAAAGGCCTCCCAAACCGTGGTTAAGTTTTAGCGTCATTCTGATCACTATTCCTCTGTTAATTGACGATGCCAATGCGCATTATCGTACTCCATGGATGCTGTGCCATGTATGTGTTGTTACTAACATATTTTTGTTTGTCTACTGCACATATTTCATATTAATTTTGATGATTTTTACTAACTTTGGTCACTCCGATCAGAGTTGCATCCATTTTGAGTCAGGTAACTAACTGTGAGTGTTGTTAACTCCGCCATTAGATAGCGCCACCACCATGTTTACTGCATAATGGTACAGATGGATTCCACCAGATGGCGGCACTATATTGAAAGAGGACCATGTGAGAGTCCAGAATATCGCAGAGAATGTAACTATATAAACAGTCTCTGGTTATAGTCAAAGACCATGAATATATATATATATATATATTCATGGTCTATATATATATATATATATATATATATTCATGGTCTTTGACTATATTTAATGGCAGTTCAACACAATATTGGCTATGGGATTGATATGGAGCCTAGCTTTAAGTTTAACCCATGCTCAACATATCTATTACTAAATAGTATTACTATTATTAGTAATACAGTTGCATAGTCCGATTGTTTTTCTTTTCTTTCATTTTCTGAGATAAATATATTATACCCCAGTCAAAATACTGCTTGCGACCACCTTGCGACAACAAAAAAGGGGTGTTTGCAAAGAGGTCACAGGTGGTCGAAAAATGGTCGCAAATGGGTCGCAATGTGGTCCTCCGTGGTCGCCGACCTCCTTGTGACCATTTTGGTCGCCAGGAGGTTGCACTAAACCCCTTCTTGCAACCAAAATGGTTGCCCAGATGTTGGTGACCATTGTTTTGGTAGCAAGGAGGTCACAAGGAGGTCGCCATAATGTGGATTCGTTGGTCCAAAGTGGTTGCAATGTGGTTGAAAGCCCTAGTGTGACTGGGGATTTAAGTTGATCGCTATAATCTACATTACTTTAGTCTGAAGTAACTTTGATTTAAAATGACTAACCTGGGAGATATTTTGAAGTATAAACATACAAAATTGACCCCCTTATCAAAACTCTGCACTCATAGCCCTCAGCCCTAATACCCCTGTCACACTACGACGTAACGAGCCAACGTGAGCCTAACGTGATGATTTTTCGTCATTACGTTGCCGTACGTTGGGTTACGTTATGATGACGTCATAATGACGTTAGAGTGACGTCGAGCTACGTCATGTTACGTTGTGTTACGTCGGCGCGCGTCAAGGTTTTGAACCTGTTCAAAACTTTCGACGTATCTCGACGTGAAGCCGTTACGTCGGGATGACGTCACAATGACGTTAGGTTGACGTTCCGCGATCGTTATAGCAGCGTAAATGACGTTAGAGTCAGGCTATGTCACGTCAGACCAACGGCCCGGGTGGGAGCAACGTGTGGGCAGCGTTTTGCACGTTACGGTCACGTTACGGTCACGTTATGGTCACGTTACGGTCACGTTACGGTCACGTTACGGTCACGGTTACGGTAACGTTACGGTCACGTTACGGTCACATTACGGTCACGTTACGGTCACGTTACGGTGGCGTTACGGTCACGTTACGTCCACGTCGCACCCGTTACGGCGACGTTACGCTCACATTACACTAACGCCCGGTCACGTCGCCAATTACCCCTCCCCCCTAACGTTGTCACGTTACAGCTAAGGTCACGACCTACACCGACGTTACTTTCACGTTACGCTCACGTCCACAATTTGCATATTACGCCCATAACGTCAACGTAATATAATTATTTTCACGTTCTGCCTACGCTGACGTAGTCACGTCGTAGTGTGACAGGGCCATAACATATTATATCACATTGTCGTAGGACGCCATCCTATGTAGCAACAAGTACTTAATAAGTGCACCAGTATCACCGATAAATATGTACGCTCAAATCTAAGGTATGCTTTGTTTTCATCGGACTATGCAGCAGAAGGGGGAGGGGGCGGGTTCCCACGTCCAAATATGCTCAAAACCAGCATCAAATCAGAGTAGCATTGTATAAATGGATTAAACCAGGAGGCTTCTGAATTACTCTTTAGTGCGAGAACCTGCATATATATCCAGTAAAACCTCTCTAACCGACATACCTCCACAGATCGACCACTCCCCGATATCGATCGCATTATTTGGGTCCCAACAATACAGTTGTAATCATATTCTAACTCCCTAAACCGACCACCTCCCTAAATCGACCACTTAAAGTCCGTCCCAATGTCGGTTGATTTAGAGAGGTTTTACTGTATATACAAATAACATACCACTATGTAACTAAACTAAATGTGTGTATATACATATTGGGCCGAAATAACAGCCTGTACAAAAAAATGACCCCCCAAAAATGTGTTCGCCTGAATAAACATTTTAAACAAAAACACAACAACAAACACACACACAACTGGGTAAATCCACCAGTAGGAAGGAGTAAGCACAAATCCACAAAGGACTCATGATTCAGATCAACTGTGATGATCGACGTAGTCTACTGATACAGTGGACCAGACGGGATGGTCGAATGAGTTAGAACGTCCGTCTCCCATGTTGGTAGATCGTGGGGTCGTGGGTTCGAACCCTGGTCGAGTCAAACCAATGACTTAAAAATTGATATGTGTCTCTTCCTAGCCTGACACTCGGCATTATTAAGATAGGGCAATGACTGGTTGGCTCAGTGTCAGGATAATGTGACTGAGTGGAATATCAGGTCATGGTGCTGGCAGCCTGGTCTCCCAGTGGAGCAGCACTATAAAGTCGTCATGAGTGCGCACTGTCACAAGTCGGTACCCGTCCTGATATGACCTTAGATGTTGCTAGGACGCAAAACAACAACAACTGATAGAGTGATAACACAGTATGGTCTGTACGGTGTACCGGCCTCTCCTTAAAGGAAGCTTTTGAAATGCATTATTAACAAGTCTCCATTGCTGAAGCGCTTTCACAGCTGGCTGGTTGCCACTGTTACAGCAACAACAGAAGCTGTGCAGACCGATTAATGTCTGCGCCAATGGCCGGAGTGATGGTAGTTTAACGACATGTCTGCTACAAAGGCTATATTCACGCCCAGAAACAGATACAAATCTGTTTCGTCGCTTAATTAATATAAATGGATGCGTGTTTTTTTCCACACACCATTCAGAAAAGGGGTTGCTTTTAAAATCGCATTTCATGTCGATAAAAAAGAATCCCCACTGAAAAATAGCAAAATTGAATGTTGGTAACACTAACAGACGACATATGTATGTATGGAGGTATATATATATATATATATATATATACATATACACACACAGTACAACCCGGCAAAATACTACCATTTATCATATAAAAAAGTTGGTTAAACCAAAGTAATCCAAAGTAGCGGTTAATCCAAACAAAATTGTCGGCCCCAGGCCACTTCCGGTACAGTTAAACCAAACTTTCATGTGGTTTTAAGGTCACCTGAGACTTTTTTATATGATAAATGGTAGTATTTTGCCAGGTCGCTGAACAAGTTTGAATTAACCGATCGTTTGATTTAGCCGAGGTTGGTTTAATGGGATGAAACTGTAAATACATAAAAAACAATAATCATAGTGTCCACATACATTGTACATTTATAATGCACCCCCGTTTTTGCCAAAGCCAAGTCAAAGTCACGGCTCGGTTAAACCAATGATCGGTTAATCCAAGCAAATTTCTAGGGTCCCTTCAAGTTTGGTTTAACGGGGTTATACTGTATGCATATATATATATTTCTTCTTCTTGTGTCCGTTGTTTATATTCGGGATATGGATCGCCGGTGCGAGCGCAGTATGGGAGTGTGTGTTGGGATGTTACGTCCTAGCAACATCTAAGGTCCCATATACCATCCTATTACTTAGTATTACTATTACTAATATTTATTATAATTCAAAGAATAACATAAATAACTATCACCACGTTTGGCCAGAAAGCTCATCCGATGGTGACAACAAAGGATACATTCTGATGAATACAATATTTCCAGTCCCCATTCCTCACAAACAAAAATGGTACCGACTTGTGACAGTGCACACTCATGGCGACTGCATACTGCTGTCCAAATGGGAGACTGGGCGGCCGGCACCATGACCCGATATCCCAGTCAGTCACATTATTATCCTGACACTGTGCTAACCAGTCACTGAGGGCGGGAGAATCCCTGCAGCACTACAAGTCTGGCTCTTCTGGACGCCAACTCTTGGATCTGCTCAGAGCAGCTCGCTGAGCATCGGCATGTATCTGGGTCAAAGCGTGTTATGCAGGAATTTGCATGTTTTTCCCAACAGGGGCGCTGCGTGCGGCTTACATAACATTCGCACGCAGCGTGAGGTGAGTGTGACATGGACCGGGAGCACGTGTGGGTATGTGGGTGTGTGGGTGTGTGTGTGGGTGTGTGGGTGGGTGTGGGTGTGGGTGTATGTGAGTGCGCGTGGGGGTGGGTGTAGGTGTGTGCGTAGTATGTATGTGTATGTGTCTCCATGTGTGTATAAATGTGTTTGTATGCGTGTATGTGTGTACGTGTGTATTTGTGTGTGGATGTGTGTGTATGTGTGTATCGATGTGTGGGTATGTGGGCGTGTGGGCGTGTGGGTGTGTGTGTGGATATATATATATATATATATACATGAGTGGGGTGGTATGTGTGTTTGGGTGTGTATATGTGTGTGGGTGCGTGTATGTGGGTGTGGTTGTGTGTGGTTGTATGTGTGTGGGTGTGTGTGGGCATGATGGTCGGATCATGGGTATTCCTGGGACTGCGTTGCATGTGTAGATAGAACAATGTAAATGCGTAATATTCGCATTTTAATCCGCATTGACCCATAATTACTTCATTTCACTTTCATCAAAATTATACCTAAATCACCATATTATTTGGGGAGGGGGGAGATAAGTGAAAAACAAACAAAAACCGGCTAAGATGTAGATTCAGATAATGTTCGTGTAGATTAACTGCTTTCTACTCAGTTTTTTAGTTGATTGTTTGGGTTTTTACATCCTGGCAACATTTAAGGTCATATCAGGACGGGGATTGGTTTTCATGTTATTGTTAACATTTCAAACGAGGATACACAAAAAACAGAATTTTGTCTTTTGAAATAAAACCCCCCAAAAAAGTATATTAAACAAAATCATGAAAAGGGAATAAAAGTGGTTAGTCTCTAATGGAAAAAATTATATTGTATCATTCTCGGATGAATGGCAATCACCCGTTTGTGTGGTCGGTTCACTTTGGTGAACTTGAAGATGTTCGGTCGCTATAGCGATGGTTAATGCGAGACCTGGCTGTGTGGGTACTGGAGGATGCTGGAGGAGCTGGGTTGTCCAATTACATGCGCTGCATGCAGGGGCATACATCCTCTCCTTGATGAGGGTCACGTGCTTGAACCTGATCCTCCAGCGTGTGTGTGTCAGTCGCAGTGCTTTCGCCACGCCGGAAAAGAATTATGCATGCGGACAGCTTTATGCCACACTGCGCCTGTGTAGAATTGACCTCAATTGCAAACCTGGTTCCGCGCATCGAATTCAGGCACTTGACTGACAGGTATTGAGCGGTTTGAGAGTTCGGGGAAGGAGAGCACAGGTGGCGCCAGTAGTCATATGGGTGGCGATAATAGGGGTAGCAGAACACCATAGAAAGACTAGCTAAGTTATACCTTTATATGTACCTAGGTGGTTTATCTGTAGAATGTTGGCCCTGATTGAGAGAGGCCAAATAGACTGATAGAGGGGTGGTGTTAACAGAGGAGTACAGGTGGCGCCAGTAGTCACATTGGTGGCGATAATAGGGGTAGTAGAACTCGAACACAAAGGTAAAGGTTAGTGTAATATATACTCTCATATGTATCTAGGTATTTTATCTGTAGAATGTTGGCCCTGATTGAGAGAAGTCAAATGGAAAGAATAGTAGTGCAAGCGGACGAGTACAGGTGGCGCCATTAGGCACATGTGTGGCGATAATAAGGGTAGCAGAACACCATAGAAAGGCTGATGTAAGTTATACCGTCATATGTACCTAGGTGGTTTATCTGTAGAATTTTGGCCATGATTGAGAGAAGTCAAATAGACTGATAGAAGGCTGGTGCAAGCGGACGAGTACAGGTGGCGCCAGTAGTAATATGGTGGCGATAATAGGGGCAGCAGAACACCAATGTAAAGGCTAGTGCAATTAATACTAATACCTACGTAGCTTACCTGTAGAGTGTTGACCCTGATTGAAAGAAGTCCAATGGAGGGGTGGGCCAACGGGAGGAGCACAGGTGGCGTCAGTAGCTGCATATAGATTAATTTATAGCCATCATAACTTATCTGGATAGCATCGATTAGAGCACTAGATTCCTGTGTGGAAGGTCGGTGGTTCGAATTTCCGTCGAGTTTTTACCAATGAGTTACAAAATTGATACTTGTCGCCACCTAGGATAGTGTTCGACATTAGTAGGATAGGGCAAGGGCTGAATACCTCACCATCAGTAGGCGGGAGGGGGGAAGCTGGAGGTGGGGGCACGGAGGCAGGAGGCGGGGGGTGTGAAAAGTGAGGTAGACGGGGAGGCGAGGGGTGGGAGGCGGGGAGATGGAAGGAGGGAGGCGGCAGGCGGGAGGCAGAGTCGGGAGAGGAGAGTCGAGAGAGGAGAGTCGGGAGAGGAGAGTCGGGAGAGGAGAGTCGGGAGAGGAGAGGCTTGAGGTTTGAGGCTGGAGGCTGGAGGCGGGATGTGGGGGGCGGGCGATGGGAGGGAGGAGCCAAGGGTGGGAAGGCGGGAAGAGGGAGGTGGGAGACGTGGGACTGGTTGAGGGAAGGTGGGAGGTGGGATGCGGAAGTCGGGTGACGGGGGTGGGGAGGCAGCGGGGAGGAGGGCAATGAGCAGTGATCAGCCGGGTATTCAGAAGGCTGACTGTCAACATGTGACGATACTTCTGCAGTGATGACGACCCGCGGGATAAAACTCCTACAGAAACCTTGGAGCTGTCTACATCCACAGTGTACATTACACCCATCTACTTCCGGTCTCACTACACATACAGACACACACACGGACACACACTTACGCGCGGCTCTACACTTGGTGTGTGTGTTGGGGGGGGGGGGGTCACCCACGGCACCAGAGAACCACACACAGCCATCTTCAGCCACACACACAAGCCGCACCTTGTGTACTGGGTGCTTACTTACTCGTACTACTCTGCATCAGGGTGCGTTTTGTGAGGATTGTTGCACCGCGCACCAGTGTAGCTGTTTGTATTCCTCCCTGACAAGCCGTTTGTCACCCCCTCCCCCTCTCGACCCGCTCCCGGAGACGCGCCAATCTGACGTCATTAACGCCATTGTACGTGATCTGCAACACCGACTCTCCTCCAGGGGGTGGGATTGAGGGGGAAAGGGGGGAAGGGGGTGAGGAGGGGAGGAGGGGAGGAGGGGAGGAGGGGAGGAGGGGAGGAGGGGAGGAGGGACGGGGGTGAGGAGGGACGAGGGAATGGATGGGGGAAGGGGAAGGGATAGCGTGAGGGGGAGAGTGAGGGGTGACGGAAGCAGTTAGAGGGAGGGGAAGAAGAGGGGTGGGGAGTGGTGGGTGGGGAGGGGATGGGGAGGAGAGAGGAAACGGGGAGGTGAAGAGGGGAGGGGGGAGGGGAGGAGGGGAAGAGGGGAGGAGGGAAAAGGGACGAGGAGGGGGAGGGGACGGGGACAGGGATTCTGAGAGGATGGGAATTTGTAAGAGAATGTGAGGGGAGGGGAGTTGGAGAGGGGAAAGACGAGGGTATAGGAAGAGTAAGGAAAGAGGAAGAAGGAGGGAGAGGACGGGGAAGGAAGGAGGAGGGGATGGGAGGAGGAGGAGGAGGAAAATGGGAGGGATTGAGAAGTATTGAGGAGTAGACAGGAATGAAGAGTGGGATGAAGGCAGTGACAGAGGAAGGGAAGAAGAGGAGAAAGGAGGAGGGGAGGGGAAGGAGGAGAGGAGGAGTGTAGAGAAAAACAGAAGGAAGAGCAAGGGGGATGAAGTAAGGGAAGAAGGGGGAAGAGAGGAATAGTGGGATGAAAGAGAGGAATACCAGGAAGAAGGACAGGAGGAAGGGAATGATCGAGGGAAGAGTATGAGAGTGGAGGGGATTAGGATGAAGTGGGAGTACAGTGGAAGGGGGAGAGGGATAGGAAGTGGGGCGAGAGGAGGAACAGGGGCAGGGTGAGAGGGGTAAGGGGAGTGAGGGGGATAGGGACGGGGGAGGGGAAGTGGAGGAGAAAATATAGTAGGTGGGGGAGACAATGGAAGGTTTCCTCCACGACAACAAATAAATCCCAATGGGGAAGCCTAGCAATATGACAGTCAGGACCGGACGGCCTAGTACTAGTAGTGAGAGTGTCCGCATCTCGCGGGCAATGCTGTGCATCAAATCCCCGGCCGAGTCAAATGTGGTGCAGATGTACGAAATTTGGGAACTGCTGCTACCTCAGTGTGTTATGGCGGGCATTAGTAGTATATGGCAAGAACTGGTTGTCTCAGGGCCATAATCATATGACTGAGTTGAGTGATACATTATGGTGCTGGCGTCCTGGCGAATGTCTCACCTGGGGTAGCACTATAAAGCCAACACGAGTTCACCAGTCGCTTACCATGTAATGCTGGCATGGTGCAGCACTATAAAGGCAGCATGAGTTCACAAGTCGCTTGCCATGTAATGCTGGCATGGTGCAGCACTATAACGGCAGCATGAGTTTACAAGTCGCTTGCCATGTAATGCTGGCATGGTGCAGCACTATAAAGGTAGCACGAGTTCACAAGTCGCTGGCCATGTAATGCTGGCATGGTGCAGCACTATAAAGGTAGCATGAGTTCACAAGTCTCTGGCCATGTAATGCTGGCATGGTGCAGCACTATAAAGGCAGCACGAGTTCACAAGTCGCTGGCCATGTAATGCTGATGTGGTGCAGCACTATAAAGGCAGCACGGGTTCACAAGTCGCTGGCCATGTAATGCTGGCATGGTGCAGCACTATAAAGGTAGCACAAGTTCACAAGTCGCTGGCCATGTAATGCTGACGTGGTGCTAGGACATAAAACTGGAAGCATCCACTCAATGTGACGGCGTGTAGGCGACATTTGTTCGGTGTTATCTACATTGGTTTGTAAGTTGATTGTGGAATTGTTCGTCCTGCAGTGTGTTGATCGGTAGGGTCGGGTGGGAGGTGGGGGTGGAAGGTGGGGGTGGAAGGTGGACGTTGCGCGGGGGATGTAGGCTACTGGAGGCTGCCGGGCAGATTACGCCGTGTTGAGCATTCAGACCACGACCAATCACACGCCATTGTAGGCAGGGCTGGACGACGGCCCGGTGCGGGGGGTCCTGTCAGCGGTCAGTCCAGCCGCACCATGCCGTCCCGCCCCGCCCTGCCCCGGCCCACCTTCCCCACCCGCCCTGTCCCGCCCCGGCCCAGCTCTCCACCCACCCGCCCCGCCCTTCCCCGCCCTGCCCCGCCCTGCCCCCCCCCCCCCCCCGCCCGCTCCGCTCAGTCCCGCCCTGCCCAGCTCCAGCTATCCACTCACCCGCCTTGCCCTGTCCCGTCGAGCCCCACGCCGGCCCGCCGCGAACCACCTCCCCGCCCAACCCTGCTTCGCTTCACCCCGCCCGTCCCGCCCTGCTCCACCCCGCCCCAGCCTACTTCTCCCACCCGGCCCGGCCGCGCCCCTGTCCACGTCTTCCCGCCCCGCCACGCCATGCTCCGCCTCGCCTCGCCCCGCCCCGCCTCGCCCCGCCCCGCCCAGCTCACCCCGCACCACCCCGCCCCACCCCACATCATGCCGCACTGTCCGGCCCAGCCCCGTCTCACTCTCCGCGCGCTCCGCCCCGCCCCACTTTATGCCGTCCCGCTCTATGCCGTCCCGCTCCGCCCCGCTCTACTTCGCCCCACTCCGCTCTGCCCCGCTCAGCTCCACCCCGCCCAGCTCCATCCCGCCCCGCCCCGCCCCGCTCCGCCCCGGCCCGTCCAGCACAGTCCGGTTATCTGGTCTAGCGTACAATGGTTAGGGAGGGGTGGGTCGGGGTGTGGGTGTGGGTGTGGATGTGCGTGTGCGTGTGGGTGTGTATATATATATATATCTATCCAGATATACATCTTTAACTATATATCAACTTTGTTTGCTCGGCTGGAAGATCACCCCTTGGGGAATCCACACTACAGTGAGTTACCGTATTACATTTTTGTGATTAAATCAAACTCAACTCAACTGTGCCTATCTACCTACATATATGCATACTGTGGATCCCGATTAGACTGTCAGCAATGGGTCTAATCCTTTATCCATATTGCTAACACACAAACTGTGCCTGGTGTGGCGAGGAGCCGCCACCACGTCGGAGAACAACGCAGTAATGGGTCCAACAAGAGCCTACACAACGGGGTGGGGCTTCTATATTTTGCCGCCACAACCGTAGTGTTAGTCATCGCCGCCGTCAGATGTCGCATGCATTGTGAATATTGTGTATTAATAGTGACTGACTAGTTTGGTACCCTCCTAACATTTTCAAAAAGGTCCAAACATGAAAATTTCATTTTCCTTGGAAGCTCCAATGACCCAAAAGCAAAATACTTTTGGAATTGTCAAAATATCCCCAAATTTGACTGACATACGTGCATTTGAATGTTAGTCATTTCCATAGCTTTTGTATGCGCTGTGGCAATGGTCCCACAGCCATAGTCTTCGCCGTCGCTGTCAGATGTCACATGCGTTGTGAATATTGTGTATTCTATTCACCCTATTCACGCGTGACCTAATTCCTCATCAGAACGAGGCTGAGTAAGCGTCGGAAATGGCCATAAGACACTACAGGTATGCAAAGATGAATATGTTACTGTAGTGGTCTGCACTGACCTCTCAGGCAAGTAACCACATAGACAGGTAGGCATGGGGAGTGTGTTGATATCAGGGAGCCTAGGTGGTGTAATGGTTAGCACACTGGCCCGGAATGCAAAGAGATGTGGGTTCGAGTCCCGCTCTAGGCGCAATAATTCCCATTTTCATCACCCCCACGACACTGGTTGCCGTGATCAGGATCCTGTACAAGCTTTGCGCTGTATGGTTGTTGAACCTACCCTGTGTATGTATGTGTTAAGTGCATTGCCTGTATGTATGTAATTGTAGCATTACAAGACTTACAATTCCAGGGGGACGAGTGTAGTGGTCTGCACTGACCTCTCAGGCAAGTAACCACATAGACAGGTAGGCGTGGGGAGTGTATTGATATCAGGGAGCCTAGGTGGTGTAATGGTTAGCACACTGGCCCGGAATGCAGAGAGATGTGGGTTCGAGTCCCGCTCTAGGCACAGTATTTCCCATTTTCATCACCCCCATGACACTGGTTGCCGTGATCAGGATCCTGTACAAGCTTTGCGCTGTATGGTTGTTGAACCTACCCTGTGTATGTATGTGTTAGTGCATTGCCTGTATGTATGTAATTGTAAGCATTACAAGACTTACAATTCCAGGGGGACGAGTGTAGTGGTCTGCACTGACCTCTCAGGCAAGTAACCACATAGACAGGTAGGCATGGGGAGTGTGTTGATATCAGGGAGCCTAGGTGGTGTAATGGTTAGCACACTGGCCCGGAATGCAAAGAGATGTGGGTTCGAGTCCCGCTCTAGGCGCAATATTTCCCATTTTCATCACCCCCACGACATTACTTTAAAAAATGAATACCCTCAAATTTGAGTGATTTCGAGAGGTTTTGGTCGACCAAAAAGTATTCACATCACTTTACATACAGCGGCGCCTCGCCGACGCGTAAGTGCCCTCGGTCTGGTTTCAACATGGCCTCGGAGTGAATAGATAGAAAACAGGTATGCAAAGATGAATATGTTACTTTAAAAAATGAATACCCTAAAATCTGAGTGATTTCGAGAGGTTTTGGTTGACAAAAAAGTATTCCACATCACTTTACATACAGCGGCACCTCGCCGACGCGTAAGTGCCCTCGGTCTGGTTTCAACATGGCCGCGGCGTGAATAGGGTGAATTGGGTTCCTGATGCCGGCCAATACATGTAGGATGGTAGGGGTGGGGGGGGGGGGGGGGGAGTGGCGATTCGTGGGCGGATCCATACTACGTGGAATGGTGCTTCTGTGGGTTTGCTGACTCCAAGAGGTTGTTGCTTGCAGCTGAAGACGCATTTTAAATGTGTTTTCACCCTGTAGCAAAGGCACATAAGTTCTAGGCACGATGTGTTTTTCACACCAGGATAGATATCCCTATAAATATGTGTTATCATCATCATGCTGTCGGTCACAATGTGACAAAGACTGCTTTCATTCCTTGACTGCAACTCTCCATTTAGCTCTCTGCTGTGAGAGTGATGTCCATGAGTCGGTCTTAATGTCTCTCAGCTTCAGGTTTCTTTTGATGGTATCCTTGAACCGGAGACGAGGACGCCCTCTCTCTTTCTGTAACCAGAAGACAGTTGAGAGTAGAGGATCTGCTTTGGTAGCCTGTCTGATGACATCCTCATGAGGTGTCCAGTCCACTGGAGATTCTTTTTGATCAGAAGATCTTCCATAGAGGGCAGCCTATATATATGTATATACATACAGTAAAACCTCTCTATATCAACTAACCATGGGACTGAATATAATTGGTCCATTTAGGGAGGTAGTCGGATCCGGGAATTACTTTTTAACGTTTTATTGTATGGGCGATCGTTTGTGACTTAAATAAAGGGATGGATCTAGTGGAGTGAGCGATGTGAGCCGAAGGTGGCGCCACTGGTACAGTGTTAGTTATTATGGAGTATAGCACTATAATAATAAGTCCATTCTGTATCTTTATATTCGCATAATACGCTATGCATCATATATATTTCTACATGTTTATGCCATCGGATCTTCGTTTGTATATGCAATACACAGTGACTATAATTATAGTGGTTGACCGCTATCTCAGCCTTTCCAGTACAGTATAATATCTTGTTTGCTGGAGTTTTACACCTTGGCAATATCTAAGGTAATATCATGACAGATACCAACTTGTGACAGTGCACACTCATGGTGATTCTATAGTGCTGCCCCACTGGGAGACCAGGTCACTGGTACCATGACCCACTTTCCTACACAGTGAAATTATCCTGATTCTGAGCAAACCAGTCCTTGCTCTATCCTACTTATGCCGAGTGCCAGGCTTGGTAGCGACAAGTATCAATTTGATAAGACATTGGTGTGACACAAATGGGAATCCAACTCCCGACCTTTGACATGGGAAGCTTGACTCTACTGATTCAGGCACCGCGTCTGGTCTGTGTAATATATATGGATGCTGTATATATGTATAAATATACATATGAGCCTGTCTCAAAAGGTGATAACTCTTTTTGTTGTTGTCCATTGCAATGATTGACACAAAACAGCACAGAAACGCTTACATTGAAAACACAAGGACATTTGCTTCAAATCAATATGTATTCTATTGGGATTATGAAACACCATGTAAAAAACAAATCAGTTTATCCTCAGCAAATGCATAAGCAGATAGTATGTTGATTGTTACAATGGACAAAGTTTTGTCCCATATTGCTTAGCACCTTTTGAGACAGTCTCATATATATATACACACAAACACACACACACATTTATATATATATATAAGGGAAACACAACACATGGCTATACATCAGTCCACATTAGCATTCCTCCGGCAGCCAAAGGCCATCACCATGACAAATGTTTCCAGCTGACATATTCACGCTGACATATTACTTCCGGCCTGGTGCCCCACTCACACCAGGCGCCCTGGCGGCCAAATGCCCACCCGCCCGCCCCTGGCGGCGAGGTGTGGCGACACCGCGCGGGGAAAGAGGAAAGAAGCCAGCATCTTTTAACCACCGCCAACGAGCCGTACATTTGTCCCCATTCTTTGTTTTGTAAATAGCATTTTTCTTCTTTGTTGTTGTTGTTGTTCTTCTTCTACATCCATCATTGTTTAGCGTCGCCTTTTCTTTTGTTGCTATTTGTACATTCTCATCTAACTTAGTTGCAACATTTAAAGATTTATCCGTGATCGAAGGTCATTACCAAAAATAAAGTTGAGAATGGTCTCTTGGAAATCATTTGGCATGACTACGACATAGTAAGGTATGGCTACAACGAATAGTCAGGTATGGGCACAATGTATACTATTAGTAAGGCATGGCCACAAGATATATTAAGGCATAGCTCCAAGGTGTAGCAAGGTATGGTTACAGTTTCCTGAGGTGTTATGCTTGACAACATCTAAGGGCATATCAGGACGGGTCCTGATTTGTGACAGTGCGCACTCATGGCTACTTCCTAATGATATCCCACTGGGATACGAGGCTGCCAACACCAGGACCTGATTTTCCCACTCAGTCACATTATCATGTCAATGACCTAACCAGTCCTTGCCCAATCCTAGTAATGCAGAAGGCCAGGCTAGGTAGCGACAAGTATAACATTTGCGAGCCATCGGTTTGACTTGGTTAGGGTTTGAACTCTCGACCTTCTGCATGGGAAGCCTGTGCTCTATCTGATTCGGCCACCGCGTCCGGTAACAAGGCATAGTCAGGTACATTATAAAGCCATAGCAAGGCATGAAAGGCAATGTTTACAATATTGCTTCATTTGTACCAACATGAGATATTTATAGACTGGGGTAAGATAGATTATCGCCTGAATGATAAACCATGAGCAAAGTCAGGACAACAATAACCAGAAAACAAAATTCGCTGACACAGCACAGGACATCCATCATCGCTATAGCATTGCATTGCTAGCAATTTCGGTTTGGCGAAGTGAACTGACCCACCACAAATAAAGAGTGTTTATTGTAGGACTGCGATGCCAATTTGGTTAAATATTATTTAGTTGTTGTTTCTATGGTTTTACTAATTGCTGACAAAATTTGCCCCCAAATCGAAAATAAATTGGAGTTGATGAAAATTGCATAGCAGAGACAGGGTGTTACATTTGAAAGATAGACTCCGCCGCAAAATTGGGATAATTAATACTAATTAAAACAGGAAGCTCCACTTCAGAGAGGGTGGCCATAAACAGAACTAACACAGCATACAGATCCAGCATAGAAAGAATGGTGCCATACATTGTCGCTTGTTTGTTACATTCGCTGCTTAAGCAGGGGAAATTTCAATCACGGATAATTGGTCTTCCTCATTCCGCTAAGTCATTGCCTAATCCTAGTTATGCTAAGCGCCAGGCTAGGCAATGACAAGTATAAATCTTCAAGTCATTGCTTTGACTCGACCAGAGTTTGAATCCACATTTTCACCTGTCACATGCGAAGCGGGCACTCAACTCATTCGGCCACCACGCCTGGTCAGGAAATGCAAAATTACTGTCACTAACACTAACGTCCTAGCAACATATACGGTCATATCAGGACGGCTCAGTAATTGCGAGTCAAAATGGTAATGCACGAGACCCGAAGGTATTCATTTAATTAAACTTGCAGATGGGATAATATTAGCGCACAGTTACAAGTGGCCTCATTAGACACTGATGGTGTATGCCCTATGTCCTATGTCCCATGAAGCACTCCCCTTCCGTGTCTCAAATGCAGTTTTAAGTCCGCAGAGAAGACTGGTACGTCACGTGGTGCTGTTGCATCGTCTCGCCGATAAGGGGGCGCTGCGGTGGTGGAGTAGTGTGGGTGTTTGGGTGTGTGTGGGTGTGGTGGGGGGGGGGGGCGATAATCAGAGCCAAGCCACATTAGTTCTAGTTGTCATGTCAGGCGTGATAGCGGTTCTTTAAAATGGCTTCAACTACGGACACGGACACTCCCCCACACCCGTCCCCTTCTAAACCCCCCTCCCCTCCCCTCCATCCCATAACCCCCTTCCCCCTCCCCAACCCCATCATCCTTCCCCCCGCCCTCCCCGTTGCATAGTAATTCCAACATCCCCTCCTCCCTTCCCAACTCCATCATCCCTTACCCCATTCTCCCCCCTCTAATCATCCCCATAACCCTTCTGGTCCTCAAACCCAATCAGCCCCCACTTCCTACCCCCCTCCCCCCTCTCTAGTCCTCCCCACAACCCCTTCCCCACCCAATCATGACAGCCCGTTGTCGTCCCAAACCCCACTCTCTCCTCTCCATATTCATCCCCACAGTCCCATCTCTCTCCCGAACCACATTATCCCCAGCCTTCTCCACTCCCTAGTCATACCCACAACCCGGTTCCCTCCCAACCCCTACCACATACCCCTCTCTCTCCCCTCCATAGGCATCTCCACAAACACCTCCCATCCCCTCTCCCCCCACCTCACTCCCATTCCCCACTCCCCCTCCCCCTCCCCAGTCACCCTCCCCTCTCCCAGTCCTCCCGCTGTCAAGCAATGAGCGGCAACATCCCGGGATTCCCCGGGGACTTGAATCCGGGGACTAGAGAATGGCGCAGGATGGGAGAATGTGTGTGTGGGTGTGGGTGTGGGTGTGGGGGCTGAGTGGGTGAAGGGGCATCGCGTCTTAATGTGTGGGGAATTCCATGTAGACAGCACAACAGTCTGTAAAATATTCCGATATTCGGCATAGGGGGGAATGCAAATGTTCTATTACTGATCAGTGTACGTGACCAGGCGGATGTATATATATATGTATGGGTTGGTGGTGCCTGAGTGGGATGTAAATAGACATAGTGGTGCTGGCAGGTCTCGGTGTGATTGCAATCAGGGCCTACCCCTTCTGCTGGGATAGGGATCACCACACTCAAACGGTCAAGCTTGGTGGTGGCCATGGGGGCCATACAGCTTGTGGTGGTGGGCAGACCACTGGTAGCCATGGGGACCGGGAATGCTGGATCCCTATTGGTAGGGCCAAGAGTGCCTGATTCCCATTGGGGGAAAGGGGTTTGGTGATACTGTACAATGAACCAATGTAACTATATAAGCAATAAACCAGAGGGCTGGACTCTCTCTTCTTTACACATTATACTCTTCCTTTCTTTTTGTCTGTATTGTTTTCACCATAGCCTGCCTACACAGCCACAGATTCGAGCATTAGATTCTACAAACTGATAACCCCGACGAGTGGATTAGTAACTTAGATTCTGCAAGTCTACAAGACAGCCATTCAATGGGCAGAACTGTTCGTATATATAATTAAAATAGTGAGTAGGTAAATGATTTTAATTGTTTAAAAATTGTTTACATCTATTAGTTTCTTTCGTATTAATCTGCCAATTAAAATCAACAAAGCCAAAACCACAACAGCTTAACACTTAGCCTCCATGACAGGAATATTAGATATTCACCAGAAGCTAAACAAATAATATTAATGTAAATTTGATTCAGTTCCCATGCTTGCAGGGATCATTCATTCTAAGGCGCTATACAATAATATCACAACACTACATTATTTGGATTAAGGAGACAACAAAAATCAATTATTTACAATTTGGGGCTAAAAAGGTTGAAGGATGGAGACATTTTTATTCAGCAGAAAAACCCCACTCTTAAACAGGTGACTCGTGAGGACATGTTTTCACTTAAATACACCTTAGATGTTGCTAGGACGCAGAACCCCAATACACCATGAGGGCATTTTGATGGTTGCGGGCTTGGCGCATGCTCACTGTGCCAGTCAACTGCCACAAGGGCAATAATAACAATATCACTTATCCCCCTCCATAACCACCCCCACCCCCACCCGACCCCCCACTCACAGCCCTGGTGATAAGGCGCCGGGCGCTATCAACGCCCACTGGCTGTTGTCAATAGGGGAGCTGCTTCCCTTATCAGTGAGCTGCTCGCCGCCTGACCCACTGATCCACATCCCCGCCTCCTGGCGGAAAGAGCTGCTCCTCCAGCAGCTGCCGTATCTAATTCCACACTCCAGGCTCCCTCCCTCCCACCCAGCCACCCACACACACACACATACAATAACCCCTCCCCTTCCAGCCCACCATCAGATTCCAGGCTCCCTCCGTCTTCCCCCGCCCCCCCCCCCCCCCCCCCACCACACACACACACATACAATAACTACTCCCCCCCCGCCCCCTCCCCCTACTACCCGCCTTCACTTACAGTCCCCTGTTTGCTAAATACGCCTCCAACACTGGCTGCTTGCATAGAAGAGGCACATTTTGGAACTGCTCCTCAGGGCTGTCGAGCAGCTCTGTCTCTGTGTATGCTTTGCTTGTTCAACGGACTGTCACTCTGTGCTATCGACTTCCGATTGGAGTGCGTGTGTGTCGGTGTGTGGAAGTGTGTGTGGGGTGTGGATGTGCGTGTGTGGGTGTCGGTGTATGTGTTGGTGTGTGGGATGTGTTGGTGTTATACCCGTTTATATATATTATACATATTATTTATATTATCTATATTTCATATATTTCATATTATATATATTTTATATTCATTCATATATATATATATATATAATGTGCTATATTCTCATGGCACCGTTATATATATACATGAGGGAGCGGGACTGCTGCTGACTGCAAGCTGCATTGTGGGTAGTGTCTCCTAGAGAAAGCCTGTGAGGCCGTGCACCGCCTGCATTCCAACGTATGCCATCTTTCTGCGGCCTGTCCCACTTTGGGAACAGCGTGTGTGTGAAGGGAGCGGGGGGGGATGTGTGTGAGTGTGTGTGCATGTGTGCATGTGTGTGCGGAGTGTGTGCATGTGTGTGGGTGTCGGTGGGGGTGTGGATGGTTTTGGAGTGTGGGAGTGTGTGGGCTGTGGATGTGCGTGTGTGGGTGTAGGTGTAGGTGTGGTGTGTGGGGTGTGTGGATATGTGTGTGAGTGTGGGTGTGCATGTGTGACTGTGTGTGGGGGGTATGGGTGTCAGAGTGTGTGCGTGTGTGTGGGTGTCGGTGGGGTGTGGATGGTTTTGGAGTGTGGGAGTGTGTGGGCTGTGGATGTGCGTGTGTGGGTGTAGGTGTAGGTGTGGTGTGTGGGGTGTGTGGATATGTGTGTGAGTGTGGGTGTGCATGTGTGACTGTGTGTGTGGGGTATGGGTGTCGGAGTGTGTGCGTGTGTGTGGGTGTCGGTGGGGTGTGGATGGTTTTGGAGTGTGGGAGTGTGTGGGCTGTGGATGTGCGTGTGTGGGTGTAGGTGTGGTGTGTGGGGTGTGTGGATATGTGTGTGAGTGTGGGTGTGCATGTGTGACTGTGTGTGTGGGGTATGGGTGTCGGAGTGTGTGCGTGTGTGTGGGTGTCGGTGGGGGTGTGGATGGTTTTGGAGAGTGGGAGTTGGTTGGTTATTGGAGTTTTACATCCTGGCAGCATCTAAGGTCATATCAGGATGTGTACCGACTTGTGACAATCCACACTCATGGCGACGTTATTACAGTGCTGCCCCACTGGTGCACCAGCCTGTCAGCACCCATGACCTGATATGCAACTCAGTCACATGATCCTGACATAGTGTGTTGTCATGTGTTTTGCGACTCCCCTATACACACCCCAATAATCGCAGTCCTTTAGAAAAGCTGGTCACTATGGGCACCTTAAGAACGCTTGATGCCTGCCTCATATAAATCCAACGTCACGCTAATCCTTGAAGCCCTTGTCACAAACACGTTAGTGAACATAGTTGAACGTAGTTGAACATAGGATAGATTTACTTGGGTGAAACGTGCTATCACTACGATACACTACATTAAGGTGGAGTAGGTTTTGGTTGATCACCCACCTAATAGTATGGATAAATACGTTATAGTACGGATCCCGGTACGCTATGGTACGGATCCTGGTATGCCCAACTATGTTGAACCACGTTGAACTATGTTACCCTCCACTATGTTCAACTACATTCAACTTCATCCACTAACGGCAGAATGGCCAAGGTTTTGTGCAGGTCAAAGTATGCTAGGGTACGCTAAGGTACGCTAGAGTACATTATCATCACAGAGGCTGCGTCTGCCTCAAACGTACCTCTCTTTTGATATGTCTAAAGCTTAAATTGGAACTCACGGCCCACACACGTTCTTATCACGTTCTCATCACAGAGAAGTATGGATGCCAGTACGTTCAACTACGTTCAACTCCGTTCAAGTACGTTCAACTAGGTTAGCCTCCACTATGTTCAACTACGTTCACTAACATGTATGTGACCGGGCCTTAACATGAAAGTGCAAATTAGGAGCCAGCCACATTGGGCGCGCACCCAGCCACCCCCACCTCCACACGCACACCCACACAACCAGACACACCCGCATACCCACTGACACTCCCACACCCACACCTACACACCCACACCCACACAACCACACCTACACACCAACATCTACACACACCCACATCCACACAACCACACCCACACCACATACCCACTGACACTCCCCCACCCACACCTACACACTCACACCTACACACCCCCACATACACACCCACACAACCACACCCACACCACATACCCACTGACACTCCCAAACCTACACACCCACACCTAGACACCCACCCCTACACACCAACACATACACACCCACACCTACACACCCACACCACATACCCACTCACATACCCACTGACACTCCCACACCCACACCTACACCTAGACACCTACACACCCACACCTACACACCCGCACCTACACACCCACACTTACCAATAACCAACCAACCCACACACTCCCGCACTCCAAAACCATCCACACCCCCACCGACACCCACACACATGCGCACACTCCGACACCCATACCCAGCACACACAGTTATGGTCTGGTTAGAGATGTGTTTAAGACAAAATCTGGTCTCACGAATAGTATGTAATATGTACCGGACTAAAGAAAGCCAGTTTAAGTCCGACTAAAGATTAATCTTTAGCCAGGAAAATGTTTATTATTTAGAGTAGACATCATGACCTGGTTAACGAAGGGCTTAAGATAAATCTGGTCGCTGACCGTCGGGATTAAGTCTGGTAACGTGGTGTAATGGCTTTAAAACCTGTGGAATCCGAATTTCAGATAGTATGATTATAAATAAACCACGACAGGTCATTCCATGGCCTTTCATCTTCGACCATTTGATATTTATAAAATTTAATTTAAATTTAATTCTTTCAACAACAATCTTTTAAATTTCTTTTACAGATTATTCAAACACATACAAATTACAACAACAAACCGACATCCATAATGCATGTTCACCGATTATACATCCTGTACAACATCCTGGTCACGGCACCAGTCGCGCAAAGGTCTTACAAACATAATGGGACATAATGCCTCAGAGACAGGACTCGATCTCACAATACTGCCATTCCAGGGGACGAGGGCCCTGCGTCTTAGGCCACATAGGTTCCATGATGCAAGCAACCAAACTACCCATGGATATCTGTCCATGAAGCACTAGCATCCTAGCAACAACAATAACAACAACAAAAACAAAGCCGGCATCACAGTGCAATCAATTTAGCCCAGAAAATCGCGAGTGATTCATTGGGCAACGCAAACAGTGGGATGAAAATAATAATAGAAAAAAAACCCAGCCACAACTTTGGCAATGTCCAAATGAACATGGGACCGCCATTTTTAATACAGGCCCCCGACCGGAAGTGGAAATGGCCGCTGGCAAATGGCAATGCAAGGTTCCCACTTGAAAGCAGACCAAAGAGCTGCTCATGCTGCACCAATGGGGGGGGGGGGGCAATCAAGTGCTATAAATGGGCAGTGTTATTGATTGGTATTGTCGTGACCTGTGTGTAGCATTAATGGATGTGGGTGGAGGTCGGGGCTGTGGGGGTGAGGGATGTGGAGGTGTGGGGTTGCGGGATGCTGGAATGATGCACATGCATCACTATGCTTCAGCTGCTCTTTAGGATGCAACTTTGATATGGGTGTAACTTGTCATTTAGAGACTTAGAGAGTAATTCAGGAAGCGCCACATGAATAAAATGCATGCTTCGATATCCGCGAAAGCATTAACAGTTATGATTTTGTCGCTAGGTGAGGATTAGCCAGATACCATCCACTATGTCGCAATAGCGGCATTTGAAGATCAGCAAAGTGAAGTGACTTAATGAGGGATAATGTCAGAATAATTTTCAGCCATAGAAATCTGTCAGCAATTTTCCAGGAAATCCTTAAAATAATGCTTTAAAAATGTTTCGCTACGGGTTGCACTATTTTCTACCAAACCAACGATTGCAAAAGTCCGAATAAGAAAACCTATCCGAAGAAGGTGGAAAATTGATACTAATCTTGACGAAATGTAAAATAATTTTGAGCAAAATGTAAATCAATTTAGGAAAAAATCCAAATATATGCCGGTGAAGCTGCACATCGGTGAAGGTGGGATCTCATCAAATTAGGCTTTTTCTTCTTCGCGAAATCGATAATCTAGTACTAACATACAAGAAAGCTGGTGTACAGCGGACGATAAGGTTGCGGTTCTCAGAGCGAATTAGCCATCTCAAAGTGGGTGAGTTGTTCAGAATCGCTCAGACTGGGTGAGTTGCTCAGAATGACTCCGCTGCTCATGGCTTGAACTGATCATAGTAACTGAACTTCTGACGGTCTGAGTGACCCACTCATGATGAGTGAGTTGCTCAGAGTCAATGAGCTTCCCTCTTACGGTGAGCATATGCTGCTCAGAATGCTTGAGCGGCTCACACTAAATGAGCTGCTCACGGTCTGGGTGAGACACTCTGCTATTGACACGCGCACTGTCAGCACCACTGACGCTGAGCAACTCACTCATTTGGAGCAGCTCATTCTAGGTATGAGCTACTCACAAGGCGTAAGCTGCTTATACTCAGTGAGGTGCTTTGAATTTGAATGAGCTGCTGCAATGACTGAGCTGTTGTAATTGAGCTGCTCAGAGCATACCCTCTGTGAAGATTGAATGAGCTTCTGACAATGACTGAGCTGCTCTGTTTGAGCTGCTCAGATCATGCCCTCTATAAAGATTGAATGAGCTTCTGACAATAACTGAACTGCTCTGTTTGAGCTGCTCAGAGCCTGCACTCTGTGAAGATTGAGCTGTTATATTTGAGCTCCCCAGAGCATGCCCTCTGTGAAGATTTAATGAGCTTCTGACAATGACTGAGCTGCTCTGTTTGAGCTGCTCAGAGCATGCCCTATGTGAAGATTGAACGAGCTGCTGACAATGACTGAGCTGCTCTCTTTGAGCTGCTCGGAGTGACGCTTGCTAAATAGACCAGATCGATAATTGCCTTTCCCATCCTTCAGATAAACCTCGCCTTGAAGCTACGTGACCAATTGCCGCCAGGACAAACTGCACCAACTCTGTCTATGGGTAATTCTTTCTCTCTTTTCCCCTCCTAATTAGAAAGTTAAAGACCTCGGTGATAGATAGGTTGCAGTTTAGCAGTGGTTGTAGCGAGCGGTTAGCTCTAGGGGTGGTGGGAAATACTTCTCATCCTGCGTTTTAGGAGTATTGCCTGTGATAAACATAAAAGTAATGCCCATATTAGGGATTAGTCCTAAGTTGGCAGGTTCGAGAAAAGTAATGAAAGGAGTAGATGAATGAGATAGACAAGATGAAGTAGACAGGTTGAAACCATAGGTGAGTGAAACAATGACTTAAAAATTGAATACTTGTCGCTACACATTGCTAGGATAGAGAAAGGAGCAATGGAAAGTGGTAGACCAATTGTCTGTGAGGGACATTCCTTTGTTTTAATGAGTACTTTTAGTTGAATGTGAATGGGGATGAAATAGATGAGGAGTGAGTGCATGGACACCATTCTAATTTAGCTGCTCATTTAATAACTGTCGGAAACAGTGATGTATCCTGGGGTACTCTCCCTTTGTCACGCGTGTGGGTGTGGGTGGGGATGTGGGTGTGCTGAGGGTGTGGGTGGGGATGTGGGTTTAGTGAGGGTGAGGGTGTGTGTGTGGGTGGTGAGGGTATGGGTGTGGATGTGGGTTTAATGAAGGTGAGGGTGTGGGTGTGGGTGTGGGTGTGGTGTGTGTGGGTGAGGGTGGTGAGGGTGTGGGTGTGGATGTGGATGTGGGTTTAGTGAGGGTGTGGGTGTGGGTGTGTGTGTGGGTGTGGGTGTGCTGAGGGTGTGGGTGGGGATGTGGGTTTAGTGAGGGTGTGGGTGTGTGTGTGTGTGTGTGGGTGTGGGTGTGCTGAGGGTGTGGGTGGGGATGTGGGTTTAGTGAGGGTGTGTGTGTGTGTGTGTGTGTGGGTGTGGGTGTGGGTGTGGTGTGGGTGTGGGTGGGGATGTGGGTTTAGTGATGGTGAGGGTGTGGGTGTGTGTGTGGGTGGTGAGGGTATGGGTGTGGATGTGGGTTTAATGAAGGTGAGGGTGTGGGTGTGGGTGTGGGTGTGGTGTGTGTGGGTGAGGGTGGTGAGGGTGTGGGTGTGGATGTGGATGTCGATGTGGGTTTAGTGAGGGTGTGGGTGTGGGTGTGGTGTGGGTGTGGGTGGGGATGTGGGTTTAGTGAGGGTGAGGGTGTGGGTGTGTGTGTGGGTGGTGAGGGTATGGGTGTGGATGTGGGTTTAATGAAGGTGAGGGTGTGGGTGTGGGTGTGGTGTGTGTGGGTGAGGGTGGTGAGGGTATGGGTGTGGATGTGGATGTGGATGTGGGTTTAGTGAGGGTGTGGGTGTGGGTGTGGGTGTGGTGAGGGTGTGGGTGGGGATGTGGGTTTAGTGAGGGTGAGGGTGTGGGTGTGTGTGTGGGTGGTGAGGGTATGGGGGTGGATGTGGGTTTAATGAAGGTGAGGTGTGGGTGTGGGTGTGGTGTGTGTGTGGGTGAGGGTGGTGAGGATGTGGATGTGGATGTGGATGTGGATGTGGGTTTAGTGAGGGTGTGGGTGTGGGTGTGGGTGTGGGTGTGGTGAGGGTGTGGGTGGGGATGTGGGTTTAGTGAGGGTGAGGGTGTGGGTGTGTGTGTGGGTGGTGAGGGTATGGGTGTGGATGTGGGTTTAATGAAGGTGAGGGTGTGTGTGTGTGGTGTGTGTGTGGGTGAGGGTGGTGAGGGTGTGGGTGTGGATGTGGATGAGGGTGTGGGTTTAGTGAGGGTGTGGGTGTGGTGAGGGTGTGGGTGTGGGTGTGGTGTGTGTGTGGATGTGGATGTGGATGTGGGTTTAGTGGAGGGTGTGGGTGTGGGTGTGGTGAGGGTGTGGGTGGGGATGTGGGTTTAGTGAGGGTGAGGGTGTGGGTGTGAGTGTGGGTGGTGAGGGTATGGGTGTGGATTGGGTTTAATGAAGGTGAGGGTGTGGCTGTGGTGTGTGTGTGGGTGACGGCGGTGAGGGTGTTGGTGTGAATGTGGGTGTAGGTGTGGATGTGGATGTGGGTGTGGGTTTAGTGAGGGTGTGGGTGTGGTGAGGGTGTAGATGTGGGTTTTGTGATGGGTTGGTTTTTGGAGTTTTACATCCTGGCAACATCGAAGCTCATATTATGATGGGTACCGACTTGTGACAGTGCACACTCATGGCAACTTTCTAGTGCTGCTCCATTGGGAAATCAGCCCAGCGACACCATGACCTGATATCCCACTCAATCACATTATCCTTGCACTGAGCCAATCATCCCTTACCCTATCCTATTAATGCTGAGTGCGGGGTTAGGAAGCAAAAAGTATCAATTTGATAAATCATTGGTTTGACTCGACCGAAAACAGAACTCCCGACCTTCCGCAAAAGCGAGAAGTCGGTGAGGAGGGAGAAGATGGAGGAGAGGGAGAAGAGAGAGGAGAGAGAGAAGAGGGAGGAGAAAGGAGAGTGGGAGATGGAGGAGGGGGAAAGGGAGGAGGGGAGAGGGGGAGGAGGGAGAGGAGGGGAATCAGGGGGAGGAGGGGGAGGAGAGGGAAGAGAAGGGGAGGGGAGCGGAGGGAAGTAGGAGGGGCACAGGTAGAGCCGGAGGAGCGATAGGGCTTCATTTATTATATTTTATTTATTCTTTTATTAATTTTTGTAAAACCATTACCGCTAATCCTCCCTAATCATATTACCCCTCCCACCAGGCACATACCCACTCCACTACTTGAATCCCAGCTCCATATCATATCCACACATTGAGTCCTGTTGGGTGCTATCCACTTAAATCTGTGTAAATAACACGTCAGTGGTCGACATAGCAGAGCATCGGTTCAGAAAAAAAAGCTATTCCGATGAAGAGCTATGTTTAACCAACAACATTAATTTAAAAACAAAAAGAAACCATGCATGAGACAGCTTAAAGCTGCATAGTCCGATGAAATATAAAATTTTCAAAACCAAACCAATTATCTAGATTTGATTTTACATATCTAACTTAGATACTCATGCACTTATTAAGTATTTGTTTCTGCATAGAAGGCAATACTGAGTCAATTTAACATAACCTGTTACTGCAGAAGTCTATAGTGTCAGAGTTTTGGCAAGGCTGCCAAAACTAATTTTCCATGTTTGCACTCAAAATATCTAAAAAAATTAACATTTAAAATAAAAGTAACTTTGAACTAATGTAAAGTAGATACTAGTGATCGATCTGATATATTTATCTCAGAAAAAATACAGAAATTCAAACCCATCGGACTATGCAACTTTAACCCATTCACCAACGAGGGTAGTGGTGGGGGTGTTAGTGTTGGTCGCGGTTGATTGCGGGGGTGTTGTTGGTGATGGTGTTGGTGTTGATGGTGTTGGTGTTGATGGTATTGGTGTTGATGGTGTTGGTGTTGATGGTATTGGTGTTGATGGTGTTGGTGTTGATGGTATTGCTGGTAGTGTTGGTGTTAGTATTGGTGGTGTTGATGGTGTTGGTGTTAATGGTGTTGGTGTTAGTGTTGGTGGTGTTGGTGGTGTTGGTGGTATTGGTGGTATTGGTGGTGGTGGTGGTGGTGTTGATGGTATTGGTGTTGATGGTGTTGGTGTTGATGGTGTTGGTGTTAGTGTTGGTGGTGATGGTGTTGGTATTGATGGTGTTGGTCGTGTTGATGGGGTTGATGATGTCGGTGGTGCTGGTGATATTGCTGGTCTTGGTGTTGATGGTGTTGGTAGTATTGGTGTTGATGGTGTTTGTGGTATTGATGTTGATTTTGGTGGTGTTGATGGTGTTGGTGGTGTTGGTGGTGTTGGGTGTGTTGGTGGTGTGGTGGTCGTGGTGTTGATGGTGTTGGTGGTATTGGTGTTTACGGTGTTGGTGTTGGTGCTGTTGGTGTTGATGTTGGTGGTGTTGATTGTTTTGGTGGTGGTGGTGGTGATGGTATTGGTGGTATTGGTGTTGATGGTGTTGGTGTTGATGGCATTGGTGTTGATGTTGGTGGTGTTTGTGGTGTTGGTGTTGATGTTGGTGGTGTTTGTGGTGGTGGTGGGATCATAGGGGGTTAGCGATAACGCTTGTCTTTCGGTTGCTGGGTTTTACGCACCAACTAACATCTGAGGTCATATTAGGATGGGTACCGACTTGTGACTATACACCTTTATAGTGCTGCCCCCTCCCCAACTCGGTGACCAGGCCACTAGCACCATGCCCTAATATCCCACTCAGTCACATTATCCTGATACTGAGCAAACCACTCCTAGTCCTTTCTCCTATTAATGCAGGATGCCAGACTACTCCCTACGTTATTGTTTTGAATCGGTTGGGGTTCGGTTCCATAACCTTCCATGCTTGAAGTTGAAGTCAGCCAGCCCTCTTTCTGATTCTGCGACCAAGTCCCGTCAAAAGGATGGTAGCAGGGTGGTGGGGTGTGGCGGTGGTGGCGGTGGTGGCGGTGGTGGCGGTGGTGGCGGTGGTGGCGGTGGTGGCGGTGGCGGTGGTGGCGGTGGTGGCGGTGGTGGTAGCGGTGGTGGCGGTTGTGGCGGTGCTGGCGGTGGTGGTGCGGATGGCTGGGGTAATGGGGGTTGTGGGGTGGTGATAGTGGCAATTGGGCTTGGAGGGGGGTATGTCAGTCCGCCTGTCTGCCTATCACAGTCCCGTTCTAGGACAGCGTGAGTGACTCCGGCGTCCCGAGAGGTGGCGCTGTGGTCCGGTGGGGTCATACAACGAGCCCCGGGGGCTGTGACCAGCGAGGTTCACCGGGAGGAAGGGTGCGGGAAGGGAGGAGGGGAGGGGGAAGAAGTGAGGAGGAGGGGGAGAGGAGGGGGAAGGGGGAAGGGAGGAGGGGGAGGAGGGAGAAGTGGAAGGTGGGAGCAGAAGGAAAGTGGGAGAAGGAAGAAGGGGGGAGGGGAGGAGAGCAGGGGAAAGAAGTGAGGAGGAAGGGGAAGAGGAGGGGGAGGGGGAGAAGGGATGAGCGGGAGGAGGGAGAAGTGGAAGGTGGGAGCAAAGGGAAAGTGGGAGGAGAGGGAAGAAGGTGGGAGGAGAAGGAAGAAGGTGGGAGGGGAGGAGGGAGAAAAGAGAGAAATAGGAGGGAAGGAGGAATGGAGGCGGGGAGGAGGGAGATGGGAGGAGGATGCGGAAGGTGGGAGGGGAGGAAGGACATGGGAGGAGGAAGGTGGGAGGGGAGGAGGGAGGTGGGAGAGGGAGGAGGGAGATGGGAGGGGAGGAGGAAGGTGGGGGAAGGAGAGGAGAGAGATAGAAGGGGATGAGAGAGCTGGCAGGGGAGGAGGGAGGTGGGAGAGGGAGGAGGGAGGGAGATAGGAGGGGAGGAGGGAGGGAGATAGGCGAGAGATAGGAGGGGAGGAGGAATGGGGGAGGGGGGCAGGAGATGGGAGGAGGAGGAAGGTGGCAGGGGAGGAGGGAGATGGGAGGAGGAGGAGGAAGGTGGGAGGAGGAGGAAGGTGATGGGATGAGGAGGACAAAGGTGCCAGAGGAGGAGGGAGATTGGAGGAGGAGAAGGAAGGTGGGAGGAGGAGGAAGGTGATGGGATGAGGAGGACAAAGGTGCCAGAGGAGGAGGGAGATGGGAAGGGAGGAAGCTGTGGAGGGGAGGAGGAAAGAGATGGAAAGGGGAGGAGGGAGGTGGGAGGGGAGGAGCGGGCAATGGGCTGAGAGTGAAGAGATTAGCGTCCCGCCATCCGGGGAGCTGATAAAGTGGAGCCAGGAGCCGGGACTGAGTCAGGGGGGAGTGGGAGGGGGAGGGGGGGAGGGTAAGGGGAGGGTGTGGGGGGCGAGAGCGGGCTCCCGCTTGTATCCAGTGAGCGGCGTGTGCAGCGAGGGGTGTAAGTAGGGGGGTAGGGGGTAGGGAGGATTTATCGACAGATTTGTCCCATTCAGGCCAGGAAAAAAATAAGCACCCGATTGCCCTATCTTTTTGTTGTTTTTGTATCTTGTTTTCTTGGCAGGGGTGGTGTTTCCCTTTGCTACTGCTTCTTCTTTGAAAAAGTCTGAGATGGTGGAAATCACAAATTTGTGCTATGATGAATAAGTAGCAAAGGCATTCCCTGCTAAGCATTGTAACGGTACACGTCATATATATATATATATATATATATATATATATATATATATATATGCATATTGCATATACGATATATGGTATTTATCATGTATGATGCATAAGGATTTATGTTAGTATAAATGTACGTATGGAAGATCCAGACATTGTCACTTTACTCGCCAAACAACACTACAAGTGGCGCCCACACACAGCGATCAACCTCACTACCCACTGGGATAGACATCTGTCAGTCATACTGGAAAACTAATTATATACTAATATTTGGGATGACAAATTTCACTCTCGGGATCTAGATAAAAGCTCAAATTGTAAGATAAGAACTGCGGACTCTCCATCTATCGCAGGGAAGTGCAGAAGATAGCTTCATTTGGTGACGCTAACACTCTAACTCGAAAGAGGGCCCCACGGGATTGGTAAAATCAGTAAGAGCGCTGGCTCACTTTATGTGTGGGTAGTCATGGTTTTGAAATCTAGCTGAGTCAAACCAATAACTTACTAAATTGATAGTTGTCGCTAGCTAGCCTGGTGTGCGACATTAATAGGATATGACAAGGACTGGTCTGCTCAGTGCCATGATACTGTGACCATATGGGATATTGGGTCATGGTGTCCCAGTGGGGCAGCACTATGAAAACTGTCACCACAATGTCGGTACCTGTCCTGATATGACACTAGATGTTGCTAGGATGAACAACCCCAACAAATATAAATGATATGGACAACAATAGTACTAGTATATTGGTGTTGTCCCCTTCAATATGCTAAATCGTCGCGCTATGTGAATGCAAATATCAAAGCTGCTGATATATATTATTATATTTCGTCTTTGTCCGTTTTTTTCATTTATATGCTAATGCCGCCATCTGGTTACGAATAGGTTCAACATCAGTAGTTCCCGAAATATATGGGCTATATACTTCAATATGTGAATATAAATAACAAAGTTACACGCATACCTTATTATATTGCTATTCCTGATATAGGCCTTTATCTCTGACATCTTCTATTTCACAGCACTTGTTTCCTTGGCGACTGTCAGTTCCACCAGCGCCACCTGGATGTTTTCCTCTCAACTAATATCCCCAGACGTTCTAAGTCCAGTATATGCTGCATAAGAATTATACGAGTATAATAACCCGGAATTCTATACTCGCTCCTAATAATCCAGTAATCGGGTGGTTGAGCCTCGGACTACTCATCTACTACTCAGGCCTACTTGCCTCAGCTCCGATGGTGGCGCAACCACTCGCCTGCTCACTATCCTACCCACTCACCGCCGAAATGTAATGCTTATACATCACACATATATTTATATATTCTGGTCAGGACTCTCATTGTAGTTTCAAAGCTGCACACAGATGGCGCCAAAGCCCCATAGATGGCGACCTTAATGTGATGTAGGCGAATGGGAACTGGTGTTATTTATAATAACATAATAGATTACATAGCACATATATGCGCTCAATGAGTCACATGGATCGACAAAAGTAAGAGCATAAATGAGAATACTCCCCAGATAAAAGACTACATTATTTATTACAAGGCAGGCATCCATAGTGGAAAGACCAAAGCCATGAATCAACGTTGCCCTCTGTATTGATTGCCCTTATCACTGCTGCATCAGTAGAACATGCAGGACGAAGAATCGGAGACGCGCCTCGTCATTCTAGGTGCATCATTGCTAACGGACTCCTCCATTGGAGCATTACACGCAGACATGAGTCCATTAGGGTACTACCCTGACACAGTGACACACAACCAAGATCGCTGCCTTCCTTCATATAGACAATGACGGTGGCTCGCTATCATGTATCAATCCTGTGTGCTCAGTGAATAGATTTCATGGTCAATAATATACACTTTTTTAATGCCCCGGCAGTGGCATTATATGTTCAAGGAGACAAAGCAATTAAGGAACCGGAAGTATATATAATGAATACTACCATCCGGATTAAATGTAGGTTAAATATTAAAATGGCAAATATCCACTGTTGAAGGAACAAAGCCATCAATCTAATCTACATTGCAATCTGCCACGATTGTCCGTATTGCAGCATCAACAGAACATACCCCGTGTACACAAATCAGAGCCGCTTCTCATCATTTCGGGTGCATCATTACTAATGTACTCTTGCATGTGAGCATTTACATGCGAACAAGCATCCACCAGCGCGCCATCTTGTCCGACTGACATATAAGCAAGATGGCTGACCCTCTCGGTGAGCTGAAAATCAAGGAACCGGAAGTATATTTAATGAATACTACACTCCAGATCAAATGTAGGTTAAATATTACAAGGGCAAATAGCCACAGTCGAAGGAACAAAGCCATCAATCTACATTGCAATCTGCAGCAATTGTCCTTATTGCAGCATCACCAGACATAACCCGTGTACAAAATTCAGAGACGCGTCTCATCATTTCGGGTGCATCATTGCTAACACATGAGCATTTACATGCAGACAAGCATCCACTAGGGCGTCATCTTGCCCTACTGACACACAACCAAGATGGCTGACCCTCTCGGCGGGATGGGAAAACAAAGATCTCTCGTCGCTAGTTGGGGTGGTGTGCACAGCGGGAGTCGGCAAGAGACGCCAAACAGTCAGACCACTTGGTGGTGTGTCGCCTGATGGTCTTTTCTTGTCCGCCATTTCCGCCATGAGTGTCAAACCGGAAGTGGATGCGATGCAAATGGCGACAATCAAGAGAGCGTCCCCTCGCCAAACCCCATCACCCAACCCACACGCCACCCCCTCCCCGCCACCCCTGTGTAGATGAGTACAACCGGAAATGGAACCTGCGCATGACTGTGACGAGCTGGCTGGTTGGTTGTTGGAGTTTTACATCCTGGCAACATCTAAGGTCATATCAGGATGGGTACTGACTTGTGACAGTGCACACTCATGGATACTCTATAGTGCTGCCCCACTGGAAAATCAGGCCACCTGCACCATGACCCAATATCCCACTCAGTCACATTATCCTGACACTGAACTAAACCAGTCCCTGCCCTGTCCTATTAATGCTGAGCGCCAGGCTAGGAAGCGACGAGCATCAATTTGATAAGTCATTGGATTGACTCGACCGGGAACCGAACTCCCGATCTCTCCTGCATGCGAGATCCGCGCTCTACCGATTCAGCCACCGCGCCCGGTCTGGCGAGCAGGGGTCACTTAGGATACTGACAATAATAATAGTAATACAAATAAAAATAATTTCACTAAGACTATAGACCGGACATGATGGCTGAATCGGTAAGAGTGCTCGTTAGCTTCCAAATGTGGGAGGTCATGTGTTTGAACCCTGGTAGGGTCAAAGCAATGACTTACAACAGTGATCTTTATCACTCCCTAGCCTGGCGCTTGGCATTAATAGAAGAGTGCAAGGACTGGTTTGCTCAGGGTCAGGATAATGTTTAATCGAGTGGGATATGCGGGATATGAGGGATAATGGTATTAGTGGCCTGGTCTACACGGTCGTCATGAGTACATGCTGTCGTAAGTCGATATCCATCCCGATAGGACCTTAAATGGTGCAAGGACGTAAAACCCTAATAAACTAATACCAGAAACACACTCCATGACACCTTCGCTCCAACCCCGCCCTGATATGAAGCTTAGATGTTGGTAGGACATAAAACTACAACAAACAAACTTCACTCTAAGTCTAACACTTACCGAGCCCATTCAATGCGGTCTCCCATTGGAGCAGCACTATAAAGCCACCGGAAACGTGTACTGTCACAATTCGGTACCGGTTTTGGTATGACCTTAGATGCTATCAGGATGCAAATCCCAAATACCCCAGTCGCACTACAGCTTGCGACCACTTTGCGACCACCTTAGACCAAAGAACCCACACTAACCAGTGATGCCCAGATATCGGCAACCATTGTTTTCGTAGCAAGGACGTCATGGGTGAGTGTGGGTTCTTTGGTCTAAGGTGGTTACAAAGTTTGTTTGTTTGTTGTTGTTTTACGTCCTAGCAACATCTAAGGTCACAAGCTGTAGTGTGACTGGGGTATAATGAAGGAACTAATACTAGAAAAATACCCAACCTGCCTTCATTCCCATACTAACCGAAGCCATTCAATTTGGGATGCAAATGTCTTGACTCAAATAAGGCTCTCTGTTTAATGTCCATCCATTGCGCTGCATTCAAATCGATTGCGTCTCGACCAGTCAGCAAAGCCGCTGGTGTTAAAAATACAAATAGAAATAATACAGTTGAATGGCATTTACCCAGTCGACTGTGGGTTGAAGCAATTAGCGGCCACGTTGCACGGTGACAGTGCTGTCCCTATTTAGTGGGTTGTTTGGCTGTTGGGAGTTTTACGTCCTGGCAACATCTAAGGGCATATCAGGATGGGTACCGACTTGTGACAGTGTGCCCTCATGGCGATTTTATAATGCTGCCCCACTGGGAAATCAGGCCGCTATCCCACTCAGACTCGATATCCCACTCAGTCACATTATCCTGACACTGAGCCAACCAGTCCTTGCCCTATCCTAATAATGCCGAACGCCAGGATAGGAAGCAACAAGTATCAATTTTTAATTCATTGGTTTGACTCGACCAGGGTTCGAAACCACGACCACACGATCTACCAACATGGGAGACGGATGCTCTAACTCATTCGGCCATCCCGTCTGGTCTCGACATGATGGAGGGATGGAGATGGTGGGGTGGGTGGTGTTTGGGGTGGATGTGGTGGGATGGTGGTGGTGGGGTGGGTGTAGGGCAGTGGAGGGGTGGATGTGGAGCGGTGGTGTTGGTGGTGGAGTGGATGTGGGATGCTAGTGGTTGTTGTGGTGGCGGTGGTTGTGGTAGTGGTGGTGGTGACTGGCGGTGGTGTAGTTGTGGTTGTGGTTGTGGTGGGATGGTGGTGGGGTGGTGGTGGTGATGGTTGTGGTTGTGGTGGTTACGGTGGTGGTTGTGGCGGTGGTGATGGTTGTGGTGATGGATACAGTGGTGGTTGTCGTGGCGGGTATGGTTGTGGTTAGGGTTGGGTGGGTGGTGGTTGTAGTGTATGTATGGCTAGCACGTAGAACCCAGCGAGAGGGGTCACGTGACACATGTGACGTGGTGGATCGAGGATTGAATAAACGGCACTTAGCATTGAGACTTCTAAGCGTTCACGTCTGTTACTTCACTACAGTGGTAACGGAGGGATGGGTGTCGGGATGAATATTGGGCGGTGGTGGTGGTGATGGGGATGGATAGGGAGTGGTGGTGGTCGGAATGGATACGGTGGGGGTGGTGGTGGTGGTAGGGATGGATAGGGGGTGGTGGTGGTGGTGGTGGGGGTAGATATGATGGGAGGGGTTGTGGTGGGAAAGGATAGGGGGTGTTGGCGCTGGTGATGGATAGGGGGTGGTGGTGAGGTGATGACATATATTACTATTATTAGGTAAGGATGGGTTGGGAGTGGGGATGGAAGGAGCGATAGTGTGTGTGGGGGGAGCGGGGTGGTGGTGGATATGGAGTGGGGAAACGGGCGGATGTGGTGGTTGTGGTGGTTGTGGTGGTTGTGGTGGTTGTGGTGGTTGTGGTGGTCGTGGTGGTTGTGGTGGTTGTGGTGGTTGTGGTTGTAGGGCTAGGTATGGATATGGAGTGGGAAAGCGGCGGGGTGACGCAGGGATGGGGTGAGGGTGGTGATGGATATGGAGTGGGGAATCAGGCGGAGGTGGTTGTGTGGGTGTTGGTTGTGGTGGTTGTGGTGGTTGTGGTGGTTGTGGTGGTTGTGGTGGTTGTGGTGGTTGTGGTGGTTGTGGTGGTTGTGGTAGTAGGGATAGGGATGGATATGGAGTGGGGAAGCGGTGGGGGTGGGGGTGAGACAGGGATGGGGGGATGGTGGTGATGGATAGGGAGTGGGGAAGCGGTGGGGGGGTGGTGAGGCAGGGATGGGGGTGGGTGGTGGTGATGGATATGGAGTTGGGAAACAGGCGGAGATGGTGTGTGGTTGTGGTGGTAGGGGACTGAGGATGGACATGGAGTGGGGAAGTGGTGGGGTGCGGATAAGGGGGGTGGGAGGCATGGGTGGGTGTAGGGTGCTGGAAATGGGAAGTTATCAGGCAGCCTAATGTAATAATCACGAGCAGCTCACTGACTCTTCCTCCAGTTGACACGCCGCCGACACCAGACAACAAACCTGACAGCCCCGAGACGAGCGCACATCAAACCCGCCCTTTGGAGCCTTTGCTGAAATACTGCTGCGTTACCTAGCAACCAGCGGAGCCCGCCGGAACCAGCGCCACAGCAGCGCATCCGTCGGACCGGCGCTGGTTACCGGCGTAATGCCGGCGTTAATACCACAGGCCACGATGATGTAACACTATTAGAACTAGTTGGTTGGGTGGTTGTTGGAGTTTTATGTCCTGGCAACATGTAAGGTCATATCAGGACTAGTAATGACTTTTTTAAATGATTTTCTTGTTATTGAAGATGTATACTGCCTATCATGGATAAGTCTGAATAGACTTGTTTTCACCATTAGACAGTTGGTTGAGCCTACACTTTTACAGACCCAAGGGATTTGTGACCTCCCACACCACATAGATATGGTATGAGAGCAACTAGCCTTTGATGACGGAGTCAGTTATACATAGTGGTAGAAATCCAAATTGGCAGAGGTAATGGCATGAGGAATCGAACCACTGACCTTCAGATTAGGAGGCTGGCCTAGAAAAATGTCAGATACTCTAACCACTCAACGACAGGGAACATCCTGGCAACATCTCAGGTCGCATCAGGACGGATACCGACTTGTGACAATGCGCTCTCATGGTGACTTTATAATGTTGCCCCACTGGGAGACTAGGCTGCCAGCACCATGACCTGATATCCCACTCAGTCACATTATCCTGACACCGAGCCAACCAGTCCTTGCCCTATCCTAATAACGCCGAGTGCCACTAGTAATACCAACCAGTAGGAAGCGAAGGAAGGATTTGCGCCTTACCTGATAGGGGGGTGTTGTTCGCCTTGGAAGTAGGCTTATCTTGTTTTTTCTTTTTGCTCAAATATTTTATTCTTCAGAGTAACATATTTGGTTGTCAGTGGAGATGCATTTGTCTTTTTTGTTGTTGGGTACATTAGTTGATTAAGAGTGGGGAATTTTCAATCATAGACAATTGGTATTCCTCATCCCACTACTCAATGAGAGAGTAAAAGACATATGATAGACAGAAAGGGTGAGAGATAAAGACAAGGACAGTGAAAGAGAGAGAGAGGGAGTGAAGGACAGCTGGCGGTAGGCTCGACTGATATTTACTATTTGATGCAAATTGTCTTCGGACTGTTGCTTGGTTTCCGAAATCCACACATCAATGTGTAAATAATTCCTGAGGCCATTCCTTTCACCCTGATTGCTCAAGTATGCCATGGGAGTGTGTGTGTGTGGGTGTGTGTGTGGGCGGGGTGAGTGAGTGAGGGGGTGAGTGAGGGTGTGGGTGTGTGTGAGTGAGGGTGGGGTGAGTGAGGGTTGGGGTGAGTGAGGGTTGGGGTGAGTGAGGGTGGGGGTGAGTGAGGGTGGGGGTGAGTGAGGGTGGGTGGATGTGTGGGGTGAGGGGGAGTGGGTTGGGGTAGGGGGGGGGGGGGGTAATGACGCGATTGGTTCAGAGTTAGCACTGGACAGGGTCAAAGCCAAGAGCAGAAAGGGACACTAATCAACGATGTTCACCCGGCGATCCGACAGGGGGCGCCCGGGGTGCCGGGGGCCGGGCACGGCGGTCCCCTGCCCAATGTGCCCGATTAGTCCCATCTAACCCCACCGCCTCACCACGTGACGCGCCGCTCCTTAATTTCACACGGTCATGTGACTCGGGTCACGTGGTCGGCCAGCGAGGGAGTTGTCCCCATGGGTGGAACGGGGTCTGTGGAGCGAGGATCCCGTGGGTGGTGGGTGGGTGTGGGTGTGGGTGTGGGTGGGGGGTGGGGGAAAAGAGGAAGAGACGGGGGTTGGCAGAGAAGGGATGGGAAGGGGAGGGATGGTGAGGAATGGGAGGAGAGGAGTGTGGTAGGGGAAATATGGAATGGGGAAGCAAGAGGAAGTAAGGGGAGGTAAGACGCGTGTAGGGGAAGGTGTTTGAGGGGAGTAGGGGACGGGAGAGAAGGGAGGAGGGGGGGGGGACAGGGTAAAGTGAGGGAGGGGTGGGGATGTTGTAGAGGAAGGGGTGGGAGGAAGAGAGGGGAAGGTGATGAAAGGGGTGAAGAGAAGTTGTAGAAATGGAAATGGGGAAGGGAAAGAGGTGGAGGTGAGAGAGGTGGAGAAGGGGAGAAGGGAAGATGAAGGCGAGGAAGGGTGATGGGAAGGTGACGGGAGGGTGAGGAGAGGATGAGGGGAGGATGAGGGGAAGGTGAGGGGAGGATGAGTGGAGGGGAAGGTGAGGGGAGGATGGGGGGAGGGTGAGGGGAGGGTGAGGCGAGGTTGAGGGGAGGATGGGGGGATGAGGGGAGGGTGAAGGGAGGATGAGGGGAGGGTGGGGTGAGGGTGGAGGCTGAGGGAAGGTTGAGGGGAGGGGTGAGTGGAGGGTAAGGGGAGGGGAGGATGGGGGGAGGGTGAGGGGAGGGTGAGGGTGAGGGTGGGAGGCGAGGTTGAGGGGGAGGATGGGGGGATGAGGGGAGGGTGAGGGGAGGATGAGGGGAGGGTGGGGTGAGGGGAGGATGAGGGGAGGGTGGGGTGAGGCTGAGGCTGAAGGAAGGGTGAGGGGAGGGTGAGGGGAGGGTAAGGGGAGGGTGAGGGGAGGGTGAGGGGAGAGTAAGGGGAGGGTGAGGGGAGGGTGAGGGGAGATGAGCAAAGGGTGGGTGGGCTGACAGTGTGTGTGTTGGGGGGTGGGGGTGAGGGAGGGCAGGGGGCTTTTCGCGTCAGGAAACAACTGTTGCTTGAAATTCCTCGGCTCAGTGAGCAGCTCAGGGGCGGCCGTGAGTGGGTCACACAGAGCTGCTCACGGCTGACGGGAGGGGGGGGGGAGGGGGAGGTCCCAGCAGGTCCCGGCAGGTTTCGGCATGATTCATGCGCTGAAGGCATTCCGCTGGTGCAGGCGCCGAGGTCAGTAAGGGGAACAACAGGTTGTGTGTAGTCTGTGCCAAGCATGCAGATGTCACGTATTCCTCATCCCCACCCCCACTCCCCACCCACCTACCGTCACAGACAGACCTCGTTACCTCCACCCCTTCCCTCCCCTCGGCACCACAATCCTCGATACACTCCCCATACACACACGTTGTACATGTCAACTGGAGAACACGTGACTGTTGTTTGTTTGTTTGTTGTTGTTTTACGTCCTAGCAACATCTAAGGTCATATCAGGACGGGTACCGACTTGTGACATTGCACACTCATGGCGACTTTATAGTGCTGTCCCACTGGGAAACCAGGCCACCGGCACCATGACCTGGTATCCCACTCAGTCACATTATCCTGACACTGAGCACACCAGTCCTTGCCCTATCCTAATAATGCCGAGCGCCTGGCTAGGAAGCAACAAGTATCAATTTTAAAGTCATTGGTTTGACTCGACCGGGACTCGAACCCACGACCCCATGATCTACCAGCACGGGGGACGGACGCTCTAACTCATTCGGCCATCCCGTCTGTGAACACGTGACTAGATTATCTCCTAAATATTACAAGTCAGCCAAGTCACTTTGACCCTTTTGACCTCAGCGCCACATGATCGCAATATTTCTTAATGTTCATTTCTGGCCAAAATTCTGATCAGATCATTATTTAATGAATGGATTGAAGTTGCATAGACCGATCGTTTTGAGTTTTTCTGACATATATATATTTTTAGATGAATATATTAGTTTGATTGTAATAATCTACTTTGCTTTAGGTTGAAGTAAGCTTAATTTTAGTGGAGCTATTTTAAGTAGAAACCTTGCCAAATTAAATTTGGTCTGCCCACCAAAATGCTAGACATCATATAGTTTGGCAGTGACAGGTCCTATCAAACTGAATTAGGACGCAAAATTAACTGTACGTGTTTACACTTCAGATATCTCTGAAGTTACTCATTTTGAATCACACTTACTTCAAACAAAATTGTCCATGATGTGCGCAACATGGGTAATTGATATCGCGAGACTGTGTATTTCCCATTGACCTGAATGACTTTTGGCGCCACCTATATTCTTGATTCTGAACTAACGCAATGGTCGTCGATTGACCCGCCACCTACTGAAGATTCCTTGAACTCAATACTACGCAGTTACTGAAACTGCGCAGTAGATTTAAAATGTGACCATTGGCGCCACCTATATATTTCTTGTGAACTACGATTTGGCCGCTACTGACGCGCCACCTACTGTAAATTCAGAGCAAAGCCTATGATGCACTTACAAAGTCTAGACACTTCGACCTTAGCTTTTCAACCGATCGGACGTGCTACTTCCTGTAGATTTGCCGTCCCACCCACCCAACTAATGATATAGATCGATAGGGTTAAGTGCCTGTAATCCTCAAACTTATCATCATTTCTATTTTTGAATCTTAATGTAACAAGCTAAACTAGTAAGAATAAATGCCACTATATATACAACTGTCTCGCGTTTGTTCAATTACGGTAGATTATAACAATCAACCTACTCTATTTACTCAACAAATGACAGAAACTTAAAACCATCGGACTGTGCAGCATTAAATCAATGAATGTAGCCAAAACTAATTATTGCGCTCTGCTTTCCAATCTGCACATCTCATTCTATGTGCACTCCTTCCTCTCTGCCATCACCGGGCGTGGTAGCCTAATCGGTAGAGCGCGGACATACCGTGCGGAAGGTCGGGAGTTTGGTTCCTGGTCGAGTCAAACCAATGAGTTTAAAATTGATACTTGTCACTTCCTAGCCTGGCGCTCGGCAATAATAGGATAGGGCAATGACTGGTTAGCTCAATGTCACTGAGTGGGATATCGGGTGATGGTGCCAGTGGCCTGATTTCCCAGTGGGGCAGTACTATAAATTCACCATGAGGGCGGACTGTCACAAGTCGGTACCTGTCCTAATATGACCTTAGATGTTGCCAGGACGTAAAGCTCCAACAACCAATCAACCAATCCTCTGTGCCATTCAATCTATGCCGGCGTTTCCTCAGCTGAACAAAAAAGACGCACAACACAGTGATCGGGTGCAATTTTTAATACACAACGCTGCCGCCAGGTTAACTTCACGCCCCGCCCACCCAGCTGCCGCCATTAATCTCCAATCCCACAATCCCTTGCGACCGCATGTCACTCACCTGTCAGTGGTGTGTTGGAGGGGCAGGGCATATCTCTGGGGGCATTTCCGAGGTCTCCCTCTTATCTGGTTTAGTAGGGGTAAGTGGATAGGAACACCATTCTGGTGCTGTTTTTTTTTGTGCGTTTGTTTTAATGGGTTCCCTGGCGTTCCTCACGTCACGTGGTGGGTGGTACCCGCGGTACACGTCGTACATTGCAGTACACGTCGTACTGGGAGCCGTAAATTCTGGATGTTGATTGGTCAGGCGTAGTCTAGCCCTTATGGCTGCATAGTCCGATACAAGTATCAGATTTCAGAAAGCTGAACGCTTATCTTGATTTGAATCTACATATCCAACTAAGCAGATGCGATGGCCGAATGAGTTAAGCGTCCGTCTCCCGTTTTGGTAGATCGTAGGATTCGAACCCATGGGTTTGAAAAAATCAAACCAATGACTTAAAGTTGCATAGTCCGATGGTTTAGAATTTCTGTATTTTTTCTGAGATAAATATATTAGATTGATCACTAATATCCACTTTATATTAATTCAAAGTTACTTTTATTTTAAATGGTAAACTTTTGAGATATTTTAGGTGCAAACATGGAAAATTAGTTTTGGCAAGCTTGCCAAAACTCTGACGCCATCGACTTCTGCAGTAACAGGTTCTGTTAAATTGACTCAGTATTGCCTTCTATGCAGAAACAAATGCTTAATAAGTACATCACTATCTAAGTTAGATATGTAAAATCAAATCTAGATAATTGATTTGGTTTTGAAAATTTGATATTTCATCGGACTATGCAGCTTTAAATATTGATCCCTGTCACTTCCTAGTCAGGCACTCAGCATCAGTAGGATAGGGCATGGACTGGTTGGCTCAGTGTCAGGATAGTTAGACTGAGTGGGATATCAGGTTATGGTGCCGGCGGCCTGGTCTCCCAGTTCCACCACCCGTGGTCACATGACCAATCCTCCCTGGCGGGGCACGGTATTTAAGCGCCTATACTATGCTAATATTATTTCCAATGCCTTGGGATCAGTTCATGACCAAGCGTCCGACCTCTTAAAGGAATAACATTTTATGTTGATACTCCGGTGTTTGTGTCTTTCGCTAAGTTCCGAAGTTTGAGTTGGGAGAACCAACCTCGTCCCATTTATATTACTCTCCCAACATAAGTTTGTCTGAGTTCAGAACCAGCCAACCCTAAATTACGTCCTGGCAACATCTAAGATCATATCATGATGGATACCGACTTGTGACAGTGCACACTCATGGTGACTTTATAGTGCTGCCCCACTGGGAGACCAGCACTACAACCCGATATCCCATTCAGTCACATTATCCTGACACTGAGCCAACCAGTCCTTGCCATATCCTAATAAAGCCGAGTGCCTGGCTAGGAAGCGACAAGTATCAATTTAAAAACTATTGGTTTGACTCGACCGGGAACCAAACTCCCGACCTTCCGCACGCGATGCCCGCGCTCTACCGATTAGGCCACCACGCCCGGTGCCTTGGGTTCAGTTCACGACCAAGCATCCGACCTCATAGAGGAATACAAATCGATGTTGATACTCTGATGTTTGTGTCTTTCGCTAAGTTCTGAGGTTTGAGTAACGAGAACCAACCTCGTGTAAAAATATACGGATTTTCGGTTAAGAATTATATATTGGCAGAGAGCATTATTATTCTTGGATGTCGGAGTGGGACTTAAGTTATGTAAACTAAAAGTAACTAAAATCAATAGAATCCCACTCCCATTGTACATGATGCTGAATGAGGTAAACTATATGTTATATATTATGAGTGGAGTTGATGGAAATGTATATGATGCTGAATGATGTAAGCTATCTGTTATATATGATGTTTGGAGTTAATGGAAAGAGTTCCTTTGCAAGAAACAGTACATGATGATTGAAATGTTCTCTATGTGTTCATAAAGAATACAAAAGAGGAAAAGAATGATTTTACTATATACAATATCTGTAACTGTTGCAAGATCCTGTCCACCCAAGACCACCCGACTGACCCACCTGCCTAATTTGCATATGTATGGAGTACACCACCTGCAGCTGGTTTGAGTGACAGCCCCTAATGGGGTGGTCACCCACCCAGTCTGTGGGGGAGTGTCTCATTGGCTGGCTGGGGAATGTCTGGTCACCTGACTCCCTTGTCCTATCCTGACCACACACTAGTCTCAACTAATTAATTATTCAAGATTTTGCTTCTAACACACTAAAGGAAAATCACTCTCATCCTGGCTCTTGAGTGAGACAGACCTACTCTAGAGCAGGACCCCAGACACTCTGTCTGATGCTATCCAAATTCAGATATTCAAATTGAGTGCATCCACAGCCATAGGACTCCTGTCCCATGGGTTGTTGGCACTGTTTCAATATACAGGCTAAAGTGACAATGAGACATAGTGTGGGCAGTATATGAGGAGTACAGGTGCTAGGTCACATGTAAGGGGGGATGACAGGAGTTGCTGCCAATAAAGCACAACTTATTCACTGTTCATCCTTGTGACTAGTTTTCCTTCCTCTTTCCAGACATGGTTAAATTGACTAGGCTAATTGCATCACAGGTGAAATGAAGGGGGAGAGTTTTGTAATTACATAGGGTGCTCACAGCGGCAGAGACCCGTGTTTTTATACTCGTCTCATTCATATTACTCTCCCAACACACGTTTGTTCTTTAAAGCTTCAGTCCGATGGAAATATCAAATTTTCTAAATCGAAACAAATATCTAAATTTGATTGGACATATCTAACTTAGGTACTGGCACACTTATTAAACACGTGTCACCATATAGAAGGGAATACTGCGGCAATTTCATAGAAAATGTTATTGCAGAGGCCTATGGAGTTTTGGCGTGCTTGCCATAATTAATTTGGTATGTTTGCACTTCAAATATCTCAAAAGTCAGCCATTGAAAATAAAAGGTTACTTGAAACTAAAGTCAGGTAGATAATAATGATCAACTTAATATATTTATCTCAGAAAATGACAGAAACTCAAAACCATCGGACTATGCAACTTTAGCACATCGGCAACATGCAAAGATTTCTGTCAGAGACCATTTCTCTGAGTCCAGAACCGGCCTACCCTAAATAATTGATATCCGGTGTCTTTAACGCTACATAATCTGGTGAAATCAAAACATTTTCGAAACCGAAGCATTTGCCTATATAGTTTGTGTGTGTGGAGATATTTTATTCATCTGAACACATATTTTGTCAGTGCCGAGGCACTGGTCTTCCAGCTGTTGAAGCGATCACATTTGGTACATGTACATGGTGATGGGGAAGTGGAATATGCTGCATCATGTGTAGCACACCCCATTCTGAACATTAAAAGTGGGGGAGCAGCCTATGCTGTATAGTGTACAGTATAGGTACTCAACATCGTGCAGGAATGAGAATATTCGATCTAAAGGCCCTGTCACACTACGACGTAACGGCGTCAGCTTAGGCACAACGTGAAAATAATTATATTATGTCGATGTTCTCGGTGTAGTATGCAAATTGCGGCACAAGTTGGACGTCGATGCAGCGTAGTTGACGTGGGTGTGACGTCACCATGACGTCAGGCTAGCGTATTGTGTAAGAGTCAGACTGGCGACACTCCAGCGTGCGCGACACCGGGCTAGCGTGACTTTGACGGTGCCTTAGCGTCGGCCTGGCTTGATCACACCCACGCCAACGTTGCCACATCCGACTCGACCATTATATCTCGACATCAGTCGACGTCGGTCGACAGAGAGCCTAACGTCGCCCTAACGTCATGCCGATGTGGTCAGCGTGATCACAGCGCGTGGCTGACGAGCTCGACATAACGGGAATGTGGGCCGACGTCAGTCAAAGCACCCGACCCACCCGCGCCTTGTCTATATACGTTCACACCACGTTCAGAACATGTCTGAATTACATCACCGACGTTACTGGCATGCTAAAGGGTCGTCAATGACGTCAACGACATCACCTACGTCAGGACACATTAGCGAAACGTTGGAGCGACATTCGCCACACTCCACATACTCGTTCGGCAGATGTTAGAGCAACGTTGACTTAATGCTGGCTGCACGTTCCTCCCCGACTGTGCGTCGCCCTGACATAATGGAATGTAGATCTAACGTCACCGACGCAGCTGTAGCGGTCGCCTAACGTCGGCATAATGTCAGCATAATGTCATCCCGACGTAACAGCTTCACGTCGAGCTACGTCGAAAGTTTTGGACATGTTGAAAACCTTGAAGCGCCCCGACGTAACACGACGTAATGTGACGTAGCTCGACGTCAGTCTAACATCATTATAACGTCATCATAACGTAACCCAAAGTACCTCAACGTAATGACGAAAAGTCACCTACGCCAAGCTTACGTTGGCTCTTACGTCGTAGTCTGACAGCCCTTATACATATCCATGTGTACCCCCTGTATTCACCCTCCGCCTCTTATATAGCCAACTTAGATACCAGTGTACTTATTAAACATGCATTGCTCCCGTGAAGGAAACCTAACACTCAATTTCTGAGAACCTGTCATAACCGCAACTTAAAGTAAAATACATTAAAGTGACCAACGTGATATATTTAACTGAAAATATGGCATAAATCCCAAAAATTCAGATTGTGTAATTTTAATGAAATTTTCTTGGAACTCGCACTGACTCCCGAGACCCCCTCAAAGCCCGCCCCCACCCCCACCCCCACCCCCACATGTACACCAACTGTACCCCACGCGTAACCCATGTGTAAACCACCTGTATCCATCCACCGCCAGGTGGCGCCACCTCGAGCTACTGCTAGCGGTAGGAGGAGGATGGGGAGGGGGTGAGGGTGTGGGTGGGGGTAGGGGTGGGGTTGGGAATATACAATCGCTCACCGAAGAAAAAAGAAAAAGAAACAAAAAAGTTAAAAAAAGAGCGAAGGTCTTGTTATCGAATGGATCCACATGTACGCACTGGAAGTGATGACTCATGAACGGGGCGGGAAGTTATCGGATTATCTGCGTTTCTGAAATCATTTCTGATCAAATGAGACATGCGCGCTAATTGGAACGCTGCCGCCACGCCTGCGGGCACGCGTCTTTCCGTCCAACCCGAGTGAGCGTCAATATGTGAGCGTCAAGGTGGAGTGTATGACAGACAGCGGTAGGGTTCTCTGTAGGAGTCAACTAGAGCAGGGCCAGTCGGCAAAGCACGGCCGTGGGTTGGACAGTGGGGCAAGGGTTTCGTGGTACAGGGAGGTCTAAGTGTCATGTTTTGAGGTATAATGTTTAGGTGTGGTGTTTGGTGGCACAGGAATGTTTAGGTGTGGGGTTTGGTGGTACAGGAAGGTTTAGGTGTGGGGTTTGGTGGTACAGGAATGTTCAGGTGTCATGTTTTGAGGTACAAGGGCGAGGTGTGGGGCTTGGTAGTACAGAAAGGTTTGGGTGTGGGGTTTGGTGGTACAGGAATGCTTTGGTGTGGGGTTTGGTGGTACAGGAAGGTTTGGGTGCGGGGTTTGGTGGTAGAGGAATGTTTAGGCGTGGGATTTGGTGGTACAGGTATGCTTAGGTGTCATGGTTTGAGGTACAAGAGTGAGGTGTGGGGTTTGGTGGTACAGGAATGACTAGGTGTGGGGTTTGGTGGTACAGGAATGTTTAGGTGTGGGGTTTGGTGGTACAGGAATGTTTAGGTGCGGGGTTTGGTGGTACAGGAATGTTTAGGTGTCATGTTTTGAGGTACAATGGTGAGGTGTGGGGTTTGGTGGTACAGGAATGTTTAGGTGTGGGGTTTGGTGGTACTGGAATGACGAGGTGTGGGGTTTGGTGGTACAGGAATGACTAGGTGTGGGGTTTGGTGGTACAGGAATGTTTAGGTGTCATCTTTTGAGGTACAAGGGTGAGGTGTGGGGTTTGGTGGTACAGGAAGGTTTGGGTGTGGGGTTTGGTGGTACAGGAATGTTTAGGTGTGGGGTTTGGTGGTACAGGAATGACTAGGTGTGGGGTTTGGTGGTACAGGAATGTTTAGGTGCGGGGTTTGGTGGTACAGGAATGTTTAGGTGTCATGTCTTGAGGTACAAGGGTGAGGTGTTGGGCTTGGTGGTACAGGAAGGTTTGGGTGTGGGGTTTGGTGGATCAGAAAGGTTTAGGTGTGGGGTTTTGTAGGACAGGAAGGTCTAGATGTTTTAAAAATGTGTTTTTTTAGTTTTACATCGTAGTAACATCTAAGGTCATTTCAGGACAGGTACCGACTTGTGACAGTGCACACTCATGGAGACTTTATAGTGCTGCCCCAATGGGAGACCAGACCACTGTCACCATGACCAGATTTCCCATTCAGTCACATTATCCTGATACTGAGCTAACCAGTCCTTGCCCTATCCTAGTATTGAGGTAGTGGCAAGTGTCAATTTTGTAAGTCATTGGTTTGACTCGACCGAGAATTGAACTTCTGACCTTCTGCACGGGAACCCTGCACTCTACCAAATAGGTCACTGTGTCCGGTGAAAGGTATCAATAAATATGTGATTTGGTGGTCCAAGAATATATATGTGTTGGGGTTGATGGTACAGGAACGATTAGGTTTATGGTACATATAGCCTAACTATGGGTGTAATATCATTATGTGAGTGTTGAAGTTGAACCTCTATTATAACCTAGAATTGGATTCAAGCCCATAGTTCTGCCATTCCAAGCCGAACCACCAACCACCATGCAATCAACCTTTCAAAGCCTAGATAGCCTACACGCGCATGCTCACGTGACTTCGCTTTGCCTGGTGAGGTAAACGAGGCCTACTGGAGTAGTTTCAACGCACAGGACTCGTGTATCTGCTAGTTAAACCCGACAGTAATCATACACTCCTTTGTCGATTCGGTAGCCTTCTATGACCTTCTGACCTTGACGAAGGCCCACCTTTGAGGAAATCATATGCATCGCTTTAACTGAAGCCTCGCCTCAATCACCGCCAGTTAACTCCGTAGCTTTGACCTTAGGGAAGCCTAGATTATTATATTAATATCCGAAACAATCCAATTTTCAATGTTAGCAAGTGGCATATTTCAAACTGAAATTAAAGATAATTCATTATAACTGCATATCCCTTATATTCCATTCCGTAGCGACTATCCCAGCAGATCCCCGGGACCGGTTAGTGATATGGATGCGGTGTGGGGGCGCCACCTGTATTGCTTGGTGAATGATGAGATATTAGGAAACTTCCATTATTTATATTCGCATAAGCATACCAGATGGATTGACCGAATGAGTTGAGTGCCCACTTCTTGTCCGACAGGTCATCAGATTCGCCTTTGGAACCCTTTCCAAAATCAATCCAATGACTTAAACAAATTTATACTTGTCACTACCTAGCTTGGAACTTAGCATTACCAGGATAGAGCAAGGAGCAATGGAATGATGAAGAGCAATTGTGCGTAGTTGAAAGTTCCCCTGCTTCATCAATGAATGCAATAAAGATAAAGACTTTACACAACACATAAAACCCCCCAGGATTACTCCTTACTATTCATCTTCGGTATTTGTTGTATATTTTACTATGCTAATATTGTTACCAATGAAAAGTTGCTTCCTGATTAGTTCCGAGTATCACCGCTATCTAGAACTGGCGCCCTTGTTGCCCCACTACCAGTCTGGTAGTGTAGGGGGCGCCACCACCAACTCCAGATGCATTGGCCTTCGCATATGCATATTTACTTGCCAGCTCTTTGCTATATTAATATATACAATTATAATATTATATTTCATTATATCTCATTATATTTGAATATACCTTATTATATTTGATTATATTAACCTCCACTGGTTCCCTAACCACACGTACGAGTGGGCGACCAGCTCTACAACCAACCAGTTGTTGGAGTTTTACGTCCTGGCAACATCGAAGGTCATCTCAGGATTGGAACCGACTTGTGACAGTGCACACTCATGGTAACTTCATAGTGCTGCCCCACTGGGAGACCAGGTCGTCCACACCATAACTTGATATCCCACTGGGTCACATTATCCTGACACTGAGCCAACCAGTCCTTGCCCGATGCTGAGCGCCTGGCTAGGAAGTGACAAGTATACATGTTTAAGTCATTGTTTTGACTCATCCAGGGTGCGAGCCCATAGGTTCGAATCCCACGATCTACCAAAACAGGAGACGTGTGCTCAACTCATTTGGCCATCCCGTCTGGTCCCCGCTCCCCGTTTCTTTGAGTGAGTATGGGATTGCGGCCGGTGAAGGAGGGGAGGGGAAAGGGGGGCGGGCAGAGGCGGAGGGAAAGGAAGGCGGGACCGGGGAGGGGTGAGGGAGAGGTTAGGGGAGGGGAGAGTGTGGCACACCACACACTTAATCCACACCAAAATAGAATTTGTGATTATTTTACATCAGCTGCCCGATAATTCTGAGCTAATCCTCCAACAAAGATTACCCTCCCCCACACACAAACACACACAAACACACAAATCATATACCAGTCAGCGGTGAGCAGTGATTTAGTGCTGCCAGTGTTGGTGGACACACTTAAAAACTAACAAGCAGCGAATCCAGTTACGGCTTATTTGATGTGCATGTTGCGACAGTCCGCTGAGAGATTTATCAACCAACTGACATCTGCCATATAGTTTCTTCCCGTTTTCTTTCTTTTCTTTTTTTGTTTGGGAGATGGAATAGCTTCTTTTATGTGTATACTGACAGATGTATTAACTTCCGCTCTCCTCGCAGACCCGGGCTGCCAATGGCCGTTTTGCAGTCGGCCCTCTGTCCCTCCACACCCGGCCCGCCCCGCCCCCTGCCGGCGAGCATCTGTGCGGAGAGGCTTGCGCCACTTGGCATCTGTTGGCCAGGTAATCCTTCAGCGAGCTTCTGCCACCGCGAGGCTAGCGTCTCCCGTACACCCGCCACCCCTACCCCTCACCACCACCCCACCACAACTCGATATACACACACTGGGGTAACAACACCCCTCCCCTTAAGCCATTGTCACACCTCACCGGACTGAGCACCGGAGACCACCGGACAAAGAATTGTCCAGTCCGGTGCTTTCCGGTGACAAAATGTATCGAAATGTATCGAAATGGAGCGGAATTGGGTCAATTGGCGCCCGGCGACCAGGCAAGTACCGTACATGTACTGTACATGTACCAGACGAGTACCGGATGAGTACCGGACACGTAAAGGATGGGTACCGGACATGTACCAGACAAGACGGACAAACCTGACAGCAACGGATGGGTACCGGATATGTACGGATGGGTACCGGATGGGTACCGGATGGGTACCGGACATACCGGACACCAACCAGACACGTCAGTCCGGCGGTGTCTGGTAGAAGTTTTGTGCATGTTCAAAACTTGTACCGGACACCGCCGGACAGCACCGGACACCGCCGGATGGGTACCGGACATGTACCAGACATTGCCGTACAGTACCGGACAGTGTCCGGTTCTCCAGTCTGGTAAGGTGTGACAGGGCCTTTACACACATCGCCTTCACCACCTTACCCAGGGATGCCCCCCCCCCCCCCCCCGTTAACCCGCACCCTAACCTCCCACACACAGATGCTCGTGTACTGACGGACGTACGTACACCCGGCATCTCGGTGGGGTTGGGGGTTGGGGGTTGGGGGTTGGGGGTTGGGGGTTGGGGGTTGGGGGTTGGGGGTTGGGGGTCTAGAAGGCCGGGGAGGGCGATGAAGAAAGGGTGTTGGCGGAGGTAATAGTTCAGTTCTGAGTTATCCATTTAATTTCGCTGGTTCCCATACCGCTGGTTATAAAAACACGACACTGGCGGGACTGGGGGAGTCAAGAGATCATGTCTAACTTATCCATTTCATTTTGCTAGTTCCCCGCCCACTGGTTATAAAAGCCAGACACTGGCGGTACTGGGTGAGTCAATAGATCAAGTCTCTAAGTTATCCATGTCTGTGTGTGTCATGGGGAGTTAGTAATGCCCGTGTATATATGTGTGTCTGTGTGTGTGGTGGGGAGCGATGTCAGTGTGTGTATATATGTTTCTGTATGTGGGGAGGGAGTCAAGTTATGTCAGTGTGTGTATATATGAGTCTGTGTGGGGAGGGAGTCAAGTTATGTCTGTGTGTGTATATGTATACATGTCTGTGTGTGTGATGGGGAGTTAGTAATGTATGCATGTATATGTGTGTGTGGTGGGGAGTCGGTATGTCAGTGTGTGCATATGTCTGTGTGTGTGTGATGGGGAGTTAGTAATGTCTGCGTGTATATGTGTGTGTGGTGGGGAGTCGCTATGTCACTGTGTGCATATGTCTGTGTGTGTGATGGGGAGTTAGTGATGCCCGTGTATTTGTGTGTATGTGTGTGTGGTGGGGAGTTAGTAATGTCTGCGTGTATATGTGTGTGTGGTGGGGAGTCGTTATGTCAGTGTGTGTATATATGTGTCTGTGTGGGGAGGGAGTCAAGTTATGTCAGTGTGTATATGTGTGTGTATGTGTGTGTGTTATGAGGAGTTGGTAATGTCCGTGTATATGCGTGTGTCTGTATGTGGTGGGGAGTCAGTTATGTCAGTGTTAGTATATATGAGTCTGTGTCTGTAGGGGGGGGGGGAGTGTCAGTTATATCACTATGTGTATGTTTGAGTCTGTGTGGGTGTGGGTGGGGGTGGGGGCAGTTATTAGGATACCTCCGCACAGTGTCTGGTGTGTGGGCGGAGTAGACTTGTACATTACTGTCAGTATAGACGAAGAATGAGCCTACATCCCCCCCCCCCCCCCACACACACACCATCCACACACACACACACTTTGTGAGTTATAGAATAAGGATATCTGTGAGCGAAATGTCACCAACCTAACGTATACTATCCCATAGGTTTGAGTTTATATCATATTCTTTTAGATACATATATTAGTCTGATCGTATAATGTTTCCTTCACTTTGATGTAACTTTTATTTAAACGGTTTAAAGTTGGATATATTTAAATTGAAGACTGCCAAATATTTGTGATGTGCACACTTGAAATCCTGGTCATCATAGGCTTCATCACTGACAGTTTATTTTTAATTGACTTTACTACTCCTTTATGCAGCAACACATTCTTAATAAGTGCATTACTATTAATATCTAAGTTTCCTATGTAGTATGAAATCTAGTTTAAAAGTGTTTTGATTTCGAAATAGTTTTCTCGGACTATGACCCAATGAGTCTAGCGCCCGCCTCCCGCTTTGATAGGGCGTTGGATTCGAACCCCTGGTTTTGAACCCTGGTCGAGGCAAAGACAAAGCTATGACTGAAAATTGATACCTGTCGCTCCCTAGCCTGGAATTCGGCATTGCAAGCATAGGGAAAGTACCAGTGGAATGCGGAAGACCGATTGTCTACGATTGGAATTCCTATGACTTAAAATTGATACATGTCACCACCCAGCCTGGCATTCGGCATTACTAGGATACGGCAAGGAGCAGTGGAATGAGAAAAAAAGAATTGTCTGCGATTGAAATTCCACATGCTTAATCAACTAATATACAACAACAAATAATTTTTTTTAAATTGTTTAAAAAACTAAATTACGAGCCAGTTCGCTGGTGTTCACCTTGAGTACCCGTGCCCCCCCCCCCCCCCCCACCCCGCCCCCCTCACTGATGGCCCGGGCCTGCAGGCAGACCGGCCGGTGTCGCAGTTTCAGTTCTCAACCAGTTGCAGTTCTCAACATCGCTTCTGCGGATGCGTCAAAATCTAGCAGCATCTTCTGCGCATTGTCAATGGTCATGAGCAATCTTCATACAGAAAAAGTGAAATATCTCTAAAACCAAACGACCTAGAAACAAATCGCTTGGTACACATATAGAAAACATGTTTACCAACAACATTATATTAAATTGATATGGTTAGGATTCTGGATTTCTATTAATTTTGAATAATGTTTTGCACTGCACGTACCAGCAAACTCAAGGCATTGTCAATGGTCGTGAGCAATCTTCATACAGAAAAAGTGAAATATCTCTAAAACCATACCACCTAGAAACAAATCGCTTGGTACACATATAGAAAACATGTTTACCAAAAAGATTAGATTAAATTGATAAGGTTAGTGACATTGACACTATAGTGACAGTATGAGGCAGCGATTTGCGGTGATTGGCGATGGTTTGAATCGGAATGATGTTGACACATGCGCACATGACGCTTTGACGCATGCGCAAATGCTTTGACGCATGCGCAGAAGCGATGTTGAGAACTGCAACTGCTTGAGAACTGAAACCGCGACACCGGGACTGCCTGCCGCCCCGTGGAGCGGGGATTGACAGCCCGGCGGATGCAGCAGAGAGGTATTGACGGACGCTGACAGGTAGCCGCCATCTTGTTGGCAGTGTATAATGAGGAGCCACCCTCGGCCCTCGCCCTCCGTAATCTACTTCCGGTATTATCTTTCACTCGCGCACACCTGGACAGCATCAGTCCGCAGATAGACCTCTTAAGGGCGCATTCCATATACGCGTAATGCGTAATGCGAATGCGAATGCGAATGCGACAAAAAATCGAAACGCCTTGAAACCTATGAGCTACATTCCATACACGCGTAATGCGTAATGCGAATGCGAATGCGTCAGAAATTCATTATCCCGATCGGTCCCTGTAGCGATCGGTGCGTAATGCGTAATGCGTAAAAGATGTGCGAATAGAAAAGCATCAGTCGCATTTGTCCATTGATATAAGGTTGGAGGAGGCGACTGATAATTACGGACAGCCGGGACAAGGTAGTGCGAACAGAATAGCACCAGTCGCATTTGTCCATTGATATAAGGCTGGAGGAGGCGACTGATAATTACGGACAGCCGGTGCAAACATGTAGGTTTATGCGGCGGACCTGTGAGGAAGCAGTCTGCATATTTGGGACGGTCCTAACATCCCCCTAACATCCCTCTAAGCAAGCTAAACTGAGCCATGTTTGGACCGTCCCATTCTCTGTGTGTGTCTCTGTGTGTGTATCTGTGTCTGTGTGTGTGTCTCTGTGTGTGTGTCTGTGTGTGTGTCTCTGTGTGTGTGTCTCTGTGTTGTGTCTCTGTGTCTGTGTGTGTGTCTATGTGTGTGTATCTGTGTCTGTGTGTGTCTATGTGTGTCTCTGTGTGTGTCTCTGTGTGTGTCTGTGTGTGTGTCTGTCTCTGTGTGTGTCTGTGTGTGTGTCTCTGTGTTGTGTCTCTGTGTCTCTGTGTGTGTCTGTGTCTCTGTGTATTTGTGTCTCTGTTGCTGTGTCTGTGTCTGTATCTCTGTGTCTCTGTGTCTCTGTGTGTGTCTCTGTGTTTCTGTGTGTGTCTGTGTGTGTGTCTCTGTGTGTGTCTGTGTGTCTGTGTGTGTGTCTCTGTGTCTGTGTGTATGTCTGTGTGTGTGTGTCTCTGTGTGTGTCTGTGTGTGTGTCTCTGTGTGTGTCTCTGTGTTGTGTCTCTGTGCCTGTGTGTGTGTCTCTGTGTGTGTATCTGTGTCTGTGTGTGTGTCTCTGTGTCTGTGTGTGTCTCTGTGTGTCTGTGTGTGTCTGTGTGTGTGTCTCTGTGTCTGTGTGTGTGTCTGTGTGTGTCTGTGTGTGTGTCTGTGTGTGTGTCTGTGTGTGTGTCTGTGTGTGTCTCTGTATTCTGTCTCTGTGTATGTGTGTGTGTCTCTGTGTGTGTATCTGTGTATGTGTGTGTCTCTGTGTGTCTCTGTGTGTGTGTCTCTGTGTTGTGTCTCTGTGTGTCTGTGTCTTTGTGTCTCTGTTGCTGTGTGTGTGTATGTGTGTGTATCTCTGTGTCTCTGCGTGTGTCTCTGTGTTTCTGTGTGTGTGTCTGTGTGTGTGTCTCTGTGTATGTCTCTGTGTATGTCTCTGTGTGTGTCTCTGTGTGTGACTGTGTGTGTCTGTGTGTGTCTGTGTGTTGTGTCTCTGTGTGTCTCTGTGTGTGTATATGTGTCTCTGTGTGTGTGTCTCTGTCTCTGTGTGTGTCTCTGTGTGTGTGTCTGTGTGTGTCTCTGTGTCTGTCTCTGTTTTGTGTCTCTGTGTCTATGTGTGTGTCTCTGTGTGTGTATCTGTGTCTGTGTGTGTGTCTGTGTGTGTCTGTGTGTGTGTGTCTGTGTGTGTGTGTGTGTGTGTGTCTGTGTGTATGTCTCTGTATTCTGTCTCTGTGTATGTGTGTGTGTCTCTGTGTGTGTATCTGTGTCTGTGTGTGTCTCTGTGTGTGTCTGTGTGTCTGTCTGTGTGTGTGTGTCTGTGTGTGTCTCTGTGTTGTGTCTCTGTGTGTCTGTGTCTTTGTGTCTCTGTTGCTGTGTGTGTGTCTGTGTGTGTATCTCTGTGTCTCTGTGTGTGTCTCTGTGTTTCTGTGTGTGTGTCTGTGTGTGTGTGTCTCTGTGTATGTATGTGTGTGTGTCTCTGTGTGTGTCTGTGTGTGTCTGTGTGTGTGTCTCTGTGTTGTGTCTCTGTGTGTCTCTGTGTGCGTATATGTGTCTCTGTGTGTGTGTCTCTGTCTCTGTGTGTGTGTCTGTATGTGTGTCTGTGTGTGTGTCTGTGTGTGTCTCTGTGTCTCTGTGTGTGTCTCTGTGTGTGTATCTGTGTCTGTGTGTGTCTCTGTGTGTGTCTCTATGTGTATATGTGTCTGTGTGTGTCTCTTTGTCAGAGACACAGAGACACAGACACACACATAGAGACACACACACAGACACAGAGTCACACACACAGAGACACACACAGAGACACACACAGAGACACAGACACACACATAGGGACATGCACAGAGACACAGAGTCACACACACAGACACACACAGAGACACACACAGAGACACGGAGACACAGACACACACATAGAGACACACACAGAGACACAGAGTCACACACACTTTTTATATACTTTTTATATACTTCACTGCATAACGCATAACGCATAACGCATTACGCATTACGCGTATATGGAATGCTGGCATTCGCATAACGCATAACGCGTAACGCATAACGCATTACGCATTACGCGTATATGGAATGCGCCCTAGTCAGTGGGCGCAGTGGCCGAATCGGTAGAGCGCCGGCATCGCGTGTATATATGTTTATTCGTCCAACACCCTCACCCACACCCTAAACACCCACACCCACACCCACACCCCTAAACACCGACATCCACACACACACCCACACCCACATCCACACAGTGGTAATGCCGAGCATCTGGCTAGACTGCGCTCACCTCACCAGGAAGCGACAAGTATCAATTTTTAAGTCATTGGTTTGACTCCACCAGGATTCGAACCCATGATCCCACGATCTACCAACACGGGAGATGGACGCTCTAATGACTTACACAATTGATACTTGTCGCTTCATAGCCTGGTGCTCAGCATTAATGGGATAGGACAAGGACTGGTTTGCTCAGTGTCAGAATAATATGACTGAGTGGGATATCAGGGCATGGTGCTGGTGGCCTGATTTCCCAGTGGGGCGGCACATATAAAGTCCCCATGAGTGTGCACTGTCACAAGTCGGTACCCGTCCTGGTATGACTTTAGATGTTGCTAGGACGTAAAACACCAAACACTACTCCTCCCCTAGTTGGAACGTATTCCTGACGTTCACCCCACACATAACTTCCGTCTGCTCCTACACACCCCCTCCCCACACACACCACTACCAGACCACCCACACACACACACACACATCTCTTTACCGGCGGCTTTCAACACCCACACGGAGAAGACACTGGGTATCTGGGCCAGGGGAACTAAACGAAGAGGTTATTGCTTGACTGACTGACTGGAGTTTTACGTCCTAGCAACACTTGAGGTTATATACAAAAAATGGATCGTTTTGTGGTGACGACGCCCGCATATTAGTGCGGCTTTATAGTGCTGCTTCACTAGGATGTCATGCTAATGTGATACACTCTTTCTGAGAATGACCTATATATATGTGCTCTATAATCTATTATGGGAATATAAACAAGGACCCTATCTATCTTCAGTTCCCTATGTAATAGTATATTCACTGTATCCTATTTAACTGACCCTGTGTAGCTTGTGTTTGGGGAGTTTTCAGTCGCATTGGTGCGCTGAAGGCTTCAAATCTGCAGCACTGTATGTGAACCGCTGAAAGCGGTCAACCCCCTGTGTAGCGTGTGTAATACAATATTGGCCACACTGGCGCCCCCTGTGAGGGGCTCTAAGCACTGTATGCCAGCTGCGTCTGGCCGTTATCGCCTATAGACCCGTCGGGACGGTCAAATTTTAACTGACACTGGTCAACATCAGGGGGAGGTGAGGTGGGCGAGATGGCGCCACCGGTAAAGTGTCGTATCTTAAGGAGGATAATAATAACAACAACAATAATAATAATGACAATACATATCTTATACTATTGTAGTAGTCTGCAAGTGACCACATAGACAGATAGGCGTGGGTAGTGTGGTGTAATGGTTAGCCCACTGGCCCGGAATGCAAAGAGATGTGGGTTCGAGTCCCACTCTAGGCACAATATTTCCCATTTTCATCACCTCCATGACACCGGCACCATGACCAGGATCCTGTACAAACTACACGCTGTATGGTTGTTGAACCTACCCTGTGTATGTATATGTAAGTGCATTGCCTGTATGTAATTGTAAGCATTAAAAGACTTACAATTCCAGGGGGACGAGTGTAGTAGTCTGCACTGACCTCTCAGGCAAGTGACCACATACACAGGTAGGCGTGGGTAGTGTGGTGATGTCAGGGAGCCTAGGTGGTGGAATGGTTAGCACACTGGCCCGGAATGCAAAGCGATGTGGGTTCGAGTCCCGCTCTAGGCGCAATATTTCCCATTTTCATCACTCCCATGACACTATATACCCTTACGTATCTTTATACTCGTATAATACGCTATACCTTATATACATATATACATGTAGACACACACAAGAGTTGGGCGGCCTACCTTGCCCGTGCCGGGGTTGGACGGTCGGCCCGCGTACCGCAGCAGGGTGGGCGGCGCGGGGGGCGGGTTGCTGTAGATAATCTCACAGAAGTTGGTCGGGTACGGCTGCTCATGGGCGTCCAACCCATGGTGCTTTCGCTTCTTGCGAGACGAAATGTTCAGTTTCTGCGCAGCCCTGAAAAGACAAAAAGATGAAAAAGGTGTGAGTTGGTGGGTTGTCGGAGTGTTACGTCTTGGCAACATCAGGACAAAGACAAATGTGACGGGTATAGGCGTGGGTGTGGGTGTTTATGAGTGTGGGTGTTTATGGGTGTGGGTGTTTATGGGTGTGGGTGTGGGCATGGGCGTGTGTGGGTAGGGATGTGGGTGTGGCTTCTGGGCGTGGGTGGGTGTGGGCATGGGTGTGGGTGTGGGTGCGAGTGTGGGCATGGGTGTAGGTGTGGGTGTGGGTGTTTAGGGGTGTGGGTGTGTGAGTGGGTGTGGCCATGGGTGTGGGTGTGGGTGTGAGTGTGGGCATCGGTGTGGTTGTGGGTGTGTGTGGGTATGGGTGTTTAGGGGTGTGGGTGTTTAGGGGTGTGGGTGTGGGTGTTTAGGGGTGTGGGTGTGGGTGTGGGTGCTTAGGGGTGTGGGTGTGAGTGTGGGCATGGGTGTGGTTGTAGGTGTGAGTGTGGGTGTGGGTGCTTAGGGGTGTGGGTGTTTAGGGGTGTGGGTGTGAGTGTGATTGTGGGTGTGAGTGTGGGTGTGGGTATTTCGGGATATGGGTGTGGGTGTGAGTGTGGGCATGGGTGTGGGTGTGGTTGTGTGTGTGGGTGTGGGTGTGTGGGTGTGGGAGTGGGTGTGGGTGTGGGTGTTTAGGGGTGTGGGTGTGGGTATAGCTATGTGAAACTAAGCAGGTAGCCGATGTTGTCCTGACATAGCAGGTGTACTGTTTTTTTGGTCTTTTTTTGTTGGTACATTGGTTGTAGCCCGAACAACATTCTCCAAAATGTATAGAGTGTTAGCATCAAGTAAGATAGTATTACAAACAAGGAAGCGTATTCTTCAGTGTTATGTGTGGTCTACTCTAATGTATGGGGCTGACAATCTCTAAGACAATCTCTAAGAAAACGACATGGACAATCTCTAAGAAAATGTATAAACGTTTAGCAGCATTTGAGATGTGGACTTATCGAAGGATGATTAAAATACTATGGACAAAGAAGATCACCAACAAAGAAGTTCTCAGAAAAATTAAAAAATAAGAAAAGCTTGTTTGCCACTATACAGACAAAGAAACTTATTTATTTTGGCCACATCATTCGTCAGAGTTCAATATACTGTACATTGTTGGAAGGGAAGGTGAATGGCAGCAGAGGGAGAGGGAGACCAAGAACATCATGGTTTACAAATATTTCACAGTGGACAGGCTTGAATTATTCACAGTCTATCAGAACAGCACACCATCGGGACAAGTGGAGAACCATTGCATCCAACCCTCGACTAGAGGATGTAACTATTGATTGATTGACATTGGTTGTTCAAGAAGGGGAAATTTCAGTCGCAGACGACTGGTCTTCCTCATTCCACTGCTCCTTGCCCTATCCTAGTAATGCCGAGCATCTGGCTAGGAAGTGACAAGTATCAATTTTTAAGTCATTGGTTTGACTCAACCAGGATTCGAACCCCAACACGGGAGATGGACGCTCTAACTCATTCGGCGATCCCGACATTCGGCCATTCGACAATCAATATTGAAGGGACAGTTAGATCAAATGCGAGGACAACAGTATAACCATCCTGGTCTGACATTACATGTGGCTAAGATGTAACGCCCAAACAAACAAGTCACCAGCAGCATAGGGAATGTATGTGACTGTGTGGGATATCGGGTCATGGTGCCGGTGACCTGGTCTCCCAGTGACACAGCACTATGTAGTCGCCACGAGTGCGCACTGTCACAAGTCGGCACCCATTCTGATATGACCTCAGATGTTGATAGGATGTAAGATAACAACAATCAACCAGTAGTATATGAATGCAACACATGAATACAAAGGTAATATTTGAATACACAAAATATCAAGTGTGCACATCGCAGCACCTGTATGCCAATATTTCAGTCAGACACCGGCTGCACAGCTAGCTTTGGTGTTGGTGGCAAATAGTTCCCCTGTACACTTCTTCCAGTATGGCATAGGTGTGGCAGTGTAGAAGGTGTGCACCAGACGCAGGTGTTTACCATGCTTCAGGTGACAGGTGACGTCACGCCTAACCTGCCAGGGTGTGTGTGGAGGTGTGTGGGTGTGGGTGAATGTGATGGTGTGGATGAGGGTGTGGGTAAGCGTGTGTGTGGGTGGTTATGTGTGTGTGTGGGGATGAGGGTGTGGGTGTAGATGTGAGTGTAGGTGTGTGGGTGGGGTATGGGTAATGGTCTGTGTGGGTGTGTGGGTGTGGCTGTAGGTGTCAGTCAATGTAGGAATGTGTGTGAGGTGTGGGTAAAGGTGTGGGTGTAGGTATGGATGTGTGTGTGTGGATGTGGATGTGTGTGACGGTGTGTGTGAGGGTGAGGGTGTGGATGAAGGTGTGGATGAAGGTGTGGATGAAGGTGAGGGTGTAGGTTTGGGTGTGGGTGCAGGTTTAGGTGTCGGTGTGGGTAGCATTATGCATATCTCTCCTACCACACACACACTCAAACTCACAAACACTCAAACACACTCACACACTCATATCTCCTCGCAAAGACCTCTTCTTCCTGGGCCCTTCTAGATAAAAGATTCACCCCATATTTACAGTACAGGGGTGAACGACAACGTAGTCTAAATACAGGCGAAAATAGCTTCAGTATGTAACAGGAAGTGGAATGCCTGGCACCAGTGTAAAATGGTTACTTATATCAACACAGGGTTCGTGAAATGGGAGAGAATGCCAAAAGACAAGATGGCAGCCAGAGAACGCCATCGATTTCACATTTAAATTGCATTAAAGTATATGTTTTATTATATTTTCCAACTCAAAAGTAGCGGGTAAATATGAATACGTACATAAAGAATATATTGTGCTTCTTAAATTAAGACTTTACCAGCTCAGTTAATTAACCCAGCATGTCAAAACTTTTCGCCAGCTTTTCTAATGGGTTGGTTTTCACCCTTGTACTGGAAGTACGGGGTTAATCTTTTATCTAGGGTCCTCCCAGTCGGGCAAACACAGTCAGACCAAACAGAGGCAGCATTTATATTTCATCCACAAACAAAAGGCCACGTCACCAGATCTATCCCGGCTGAGGTGCGCATGCTCCCGGGACTAGTGGGTGAGTAGACTGGCTTGTGCTCCTTGTCAACCCTCCCCGTGTGTGTGTGTGGGGGGGGGGTGAGGGTGAAGCAGGGGTGGATGATGTGTGCGCGTGTGTGGAGGGATGGGGGGGGGGGGAGTTGCTCACTGATTGGCTTGTTGCATGGTGAGCTGCTCGGTGTGTGAGGGACTGGGTGAATCTGTGGTTGGTGGTCTGTGATTGTGTATGGCGTAGGCAACTGCTTTGTGTGGGTGGAGAAGGGTAAGTGATTTGTGAATGGAGAAGGGGAACTGATATGTGTGTCGAGACTGGAAGGGAGGATCTGGTTGTGGAGACCTGGAGCTGGTACGTGTGTGGAGTAAGGGAATTGATCTGTGTGTGGAGAAGAGGAACTGAACTGTGAATGGAGAAGGGGAACTGATGTGTGTGTCATGGCTGGAACGGGGGATCTGGTTGTGATATGTGGAAATCTGGAGCTGAAATGTGTGGGGAGTAGGGAACTGGTCTGTGTGAGGAGTAATGGAACTTATCTATGTGTGGAGTAGGGGAACTGATCTATGTGAGGAGTAGGAGAGCTGATCTGTGTGTGGAGAAGGGAACTGATATGGCTTTGGAGAAGGGAACTGATCTGTGTGTAAAGAAAGTTAACTGATCTGTGTGTAAAGACAGGTAACTTGATTTGTGTGTAAAGAAAGGTAACTGATCTGTGTGTAAAAAAGGTAACTGATATGTGTATAAAGAAAGGTAACTTGATCTGTGTGAAAAGAAAGGTAACTTATCTGTGTGTAAAGAAAGGTAACTTGATCTGCATGTAAAGAAAAATAACTGATCTGTGTGTAAAAAACGTAACTGATATGTGTGTAAAGAAAGGTAACTGATCTGTGTGTAAAGAAAGGTAACCAATTTGTGTGTAAAGAAAGGTAACTGATCTGTGTGAAAAGAAAGGTAACTGATCTGTGTGTAAAGAAAGGTAACTTGATCTGTGTGAAAAGAAAGGTAACTCATCTGTATGTAAAGAAAGGTAACTTGATCTGTGTGTAAAGAAAAATAACTGATCTGTGTGTAAAAAAGGTAACTGATATGTGTGTAGAGAAAATTAACTGATCTGTGTGTTAAAAGGGTGACTGATATGTGTGTAAAGAAAAGTAACTGGTCTGTGTGTAAAGAAAGGTTACCGATTTGTGTGTAAAGAAAAGTAACTTGATCTGTGTGTAAAGAAAGGTAACTGATCTGTGTGTAAAGAAAGGTAATTTGATCTGTGGGTAAAGAAAGGTAACTGATCTGTGTGTAGAGAAAGGTAACTGTTTTGTGTGGAGATGAGGAATTATTATGTCTGCGCAGATTGGGAACTGCTCTGTGTGTGGAATAGCGAACCGTTCTATGAGATGAGAAGCTGAACTGCTCACTCTGTGTGGAGAAGGGAACTATTCTGGGTGTGGGGAAGGAAGTTATTCTGGCGTGAGACAATGAAGCCAGTCACATTATCCTGACACTGCACCCGGCCCTGCCTGACCTATTCCGCTATGTGCCTGGTGCTAGGCAAAGCAGCGCCAAATGTTGTATATGAACCTTTCCATCGACTCAGTCTGGGATTGTACTCGAAACCACCCACGCAAGGCAGGCACCTGCTGGCCATTCACTCGCAGGGGGGTCACACTAGTCACGTGACCTGTTTTTTTGTTTTTTTTTGTTAATGAGGGTTTATTTACCCTGTCCATAACATATAAGTTTTCAATGCTGAAGGTGAAATTCTGCATGGATCTACACCACAGTGTGAATGTATCGGAGCACAGCACGACATAAGTATCGGTAGACGAGATGTGGCTGGAGGCAGAGTGGTGAAGGATTACCTGACTTTTAAATGTCAGGCCAACTGTGTGAAGCAGGGAGCGGAGACACGCACATTGGGGAAATCTGGGGCTCAGGCCCCACGCATGATTTCTTTTTCTTGAAGATTAATACTGCCTATTATGGATAAATCTGAATAGTCTTGTTTCCACCATTACACCGTTTGTTGATAGAAAGCCCGAGCTTACACTTTTACCGATCCAAGGGATTTTTAGCCTCCCACACCACATAAACATGGTATGAGAGCACATGGCCTTTGATAACGATGTAAGTTATACACAGCGGTGGAAATCCAAATTGGCAGAGGTGGGGGCACGGGGAATGGAACCACCAACCTTCCGATTAGGAGTCTGACCTATAAAAAGTCATAGACTCTAACCACTCCGCCACAGAGAAGACCACATATGTTATTCTGTTGGATGCCTTTGGAGGCTGAGGTATAACTCTACTCATTTAATCAAATTATGTTAATCTGGAAGATGGATATCACAATTTACATCCTTGATTTAATGGAGTTCTATCCAGGTACTGACCTTACCAGGTAAACTGTCAGATAGGCATGTGGGTGTATAGTGGGTAGCACTCACCTCATCAGGTAAAGTGCCGCATAGACAGATAGGTCTGTAGTGGATTGCACTCACCTCACCTCACGCCACCCCACCTCACCTCGCCAGGTACAGTGTCACACAGACAGGTAGGTGTGTAGTGGGATGCAATCACCTCACCTGTTAAAGTGTCACACATACCAGGTAAAGTGTCACACAGATAGCTAGGTGTGTAGTGGGCTGCACTCACCTCACCAGGTACAGTGTCACACAGACAGGTAGGTGTGTAGTGGGCTGCATTCACCTCACCTGGTAAAGTGTCACACAGACAGGTAGGTGTGTAGTGGGCTGCACTCACCTCACCAGGTAAAGTGTCCCGCAGACAGGTAGATGTGTAGTGGGCTGCACTCACCTCACCAGGTACAGTGTCACACAGACAGGTAGGTGTGTCGTGGGCTGCACTGACCTCACCAGGTAAAGTGTCACACAGACAGGTAGGTGTGTAGTGGGCTGCACTCAACTCACCAGGTAAAGTGTCACATAGAGAGAAGGGTGTGTAGTCGGCTGCACTCACCTCACCAGGTAAAGGGTCACGCAGACAGGCAAGTGTTTTAATCTTTGTTAACACTTATATATTATAAGTGTAACAGCTAGCTTGTCTGCGGCACGGTCTCTAAGTGATAAAATGCTTTGAATGCACATCTCTCAGAATGACAGCAATGCACCATTGACGGCCACTCTAGGCTTACCCGTCCTGATATGACCTTAGATGTTTCCAGGACGTAAAACTCCAACAACCAACTCTCTGCTTGCTGTCCCGTATGCTGGCAACACCCGCTACAACTACAACACTTCACGATCCAAAAGGCCTTGGTGCAGCTTACATCTATTTCCATTCAGACCCCCCACCCCACCCCACCACCCCACCAACCCACACACCCACAACACACCCGCACCCGACCAACTTAGCCGCTGCGAAATTAAACCCAAACAGAAATGAATGCAAACCGCAACGGTTCTGAGGAGGCAATGCCTCCATGGGGAAATGGCGCCAAATGCCCGGCTGATTGCCCCTCGGGCTGACCGTGCCACGTAGATATGGTAAGTGTTGGTTGGGTGCTGGAATTTTACGTCCTGGCAACATCTAAGGTCATATCAGGAGTGGTACCGACTTGTGTTTGCTGTTGTTTTACGTCCTAGCAATATCTAAAGTCATATCAGGACGGGGACCGACTTGTGACAGTCTACAGTCATGGCGACTTTATAGTGCTGTCCCACTGAGAAACCAGGCTGCCGGCACCATGACCTGGTATCCCACTCAGTCACATTATCCTGACACTGAGCACACCAGTCCTTGTCCTGTCCTAATAATGCTGAGCGCCTGGCTAGGAAGCGACAAGTATCAATTTTTAAGTCATTGGTTTGACTCGACCGGGGTTCGAACCCACGACCACACGATCTACCAGCGCGGGAGATGGACGCTCTAACTCATTTATAATGATGTCCCACTGGGAAATCAGGCCGCCAGCACGATGAGCCGATATCCCACTCAGTCGCACTAATTACCTGACACCGAGCTAACCAGTCCTTGCCCTATCCTATTAATGCCGAGTGCCAAGCTAGGAAACAACAAGTATCAATTTTGTAAGTCATCGGTTGATTCGACCAGGAATCAAACTCCCGATCTCCTGCATGGGAGGCCTGCGCGCTACCGATTCGGCCGGCGGTATGGGGAGGGAGGTGTGTGTGGGAGAGGGGGGCTGTGGTGGTGTGGAGGTGAGGGGAGGCTCGGCCAGGCTCGGCCCATTCGCTGTGGATCAACACGGTGACAGGGTCTGTGTTGACTTATTCAATGCAGAACAACGACTGCTGCGGCAGGCAATTCGAATAGTAATGGCTTTACGCTGTAGCACTATGCTGTCCACTTTATAGGAGCAATGTGTTGACATTATTGGTAGTCTTAAGGCCCTGTCACATTATGGCGTATGGCGGGAGGGATTGAAAACCTATGTGAGTCCTGCGAAGGCCGGCCTATGATGACCTTTGGTGACCTATCGGGTGTTTTTGAGCATATGTGTAACCTATGAGGAGTGTACGAGGAGCGTACGAGGAGCATACTGTGACATTTTTTGACGGTTTTGATTGGCATATGGAACCTATGCATAGCGTATGCGTAGCATATGCATAGCGTATGAGCATATGAGTAGCGTATGAGTCAAGATCGATGTCAAGACCTATAGCATACGCTTGGAATACGCTAGGAGTATGCTCCCATATGTTACTCGTAGGTTATGCGTATGCTACATATGCTAGAGATACGCCGGTGACGCAAGTTGAGCGTATGTGTAACCTATGCCGGCGCACCCCTAGCGTACGAGGAGCGTACACCGGCGTACGAGGAGCGTACACTGGCGTATGAGTAGCGTATGAACCATACGCTCCCATAGCTCAAGATTTTTTGAGCATGCACAAAAGAATTTGGACAAACGGACGGGAGAAAGCGTATGGTGGCATACAACGGCATACGCCGGCATAGGCCGGCACATGACGGCCTATGCATAGCATATGCGTAGCGTATGGTGGCGTATGGCGGTGTATGCCAACGTATATGATGTAATGTGCCTACACCGCTGTACGCTCCAGCAAAAAACCCTAATGTGACAGCCCCTTTAGGCAGCTATTGCCGGCTATGGAGCTTGAGGCACGAGCCAAACTGGTTGGAGTTGATGGGGTAAGACAGAACCAGCATCGATACGCAATATCTCACAGGTCAGAGTGAGGGAAAGTCCCTATCAGCGTGGACATTATTTATTTGCTATATCATTTTTATTTTATTTAGATTTAAAAAATAAATGTTTCACAATCCAATGGTTTTCAGAAATTTAAATAAATATATTAAGTTGATCATTTTGCTCTACTGTACTTTACTTCGAATTATCTTTGATTATATAATGGTTAACTTTGGAGATATTCGAGTCGAAAAAATGCAAATGTAATTTGGGTGTGCACATCGAAATGCTGGACATAGGCTCACATCCGAACATCGCAGCGTAGCACAGGAGCACAACACTGCAATAAATGTTTTTTTGTTTGTTTTTCTTTAAGATTTAGAGTGCCTATCATGGATAAGTCTGAATAGACTTGTTTATACCATTAGACAGTTTGTCGATAGAAAGCCTGAGCCTAAACTTGTGCCGACCCAAGGGATATTTAACAGCCCACAACACATAGACATGGTATGAGAGCAACTGGCCTTTGATGACACTGTAAGTTATACACAGCTGTGGAAATCCAAATTGGGAGAAGTGGGTGGGGGCATGGGAATTGAGCCACCGACCTTCAGATTAGGAGTCCGACGTAGAAAAAAGTCAGATACTCTAACCACTTCGCCACAGAGAACACCATATTGAATGAGTGCACCGATATCTAAGCTGGATATGTAGAATCAAATTTAGGTCGGTCATTTGGTTTTGAAAATGTTGTTTTCAGCGGATTATGCAGCTTTAAATGGCTATAGATTTCAAACGATTCTCATGTAATATGTATGATCTATTATGAAAGTCGTGACCTTACATTAAAAAAGTTCTATCTGACAAAGTGACCGAATTGGTGTTGTGGATGCAAAAATCTTCTATCTACAAAAGGCTATCATGCAGTTACACAACTGTTTCTCAACTGGTATTTTTCACTGAGATATATTAAAACTATTATTGTGTTATCTGCTTTGCTATCATGCAATTAATTACACAGCTTCAGTCCTCATTATTTCGAAAGCACCATTTTGTCAGATAGAACCTTTTTATAGTAAGTTCGCGAAGTGCCATTTCCGATAAAGTTATTTCCGTATGTCATTGCGTGGTCTTCCGCCTAGAACTCTTGAGCGACAGGGTTAATGGCCGATGTGTGCACAAGTAAGCGGACACCAGCTCGGAGCTGCTCGCGTGTGAACAGGAGAACTGCTCTTAACCTTTGCTTGGGCCCAACCTTTTTCACATTCAATAATTCTTTTGTTTTTGTTTTTTGAAACTCCAATATAATGAGGTATACCAAACTACCACACAAGTAATATTTCAAACTGGCACAGTCTGATATAGGTTTTAACTGACTGATTTTTTGTTCTCACCATAATACTAGTATAGAGCCAAAGAGAAGTGGAATTAAATGGGGGAAACCAATGGTCTGTAATTGAAACTTCTCCCGCTTAATCAACAGATGGAATACAACATTTGAAACCACTTATTTGAAACAACTTTATATGTAAGTGCCAAATAATGGACTCACCTCCCCACTCCCCCCCCCCTCCAATATGGTCCATTTTACGTCCTTTTCGGATGGCCCAGTGGGTAGGGTACCTGCTTCCCGTGTGAATGGTCACGTGTGCGATCCTTGGCTGAGACAAAACCCCGAATTAATTAATACATGTCACCACCGTACCCGACGATCTACATTTCTAACATTTCATAAATATAGGTTGCCTCAGTATGGGACTAACTTGACTGAATGTGTGCCAGTCACATTGGTATTCCAGTAAAGGCAGCACTATAAATCCGTCAGGATTGTCCAGTCACAAATTCAATACCCGCCCTGATGTGACCCCCAGATGTTGCTATGACGTAAAGTTCTAGTCACTCACATCATGACGGGAATACTGACAACTCAGTTGAATGGCATCGATCACGTGGTGTGGAGGGTGTGTGTGTAGGGGGGGGGGGGGAGCTGCAACACGAGGTGTCAATCACAATCTGCCCACGTGGCACATGGGAACACTGAGCGGCCATTAAACCACGATCCACACGTGGCAGTGGTTTAATAGCCTGAAGAGCCGGGAAGGGGTTGGGGACGAAGTCGGGGGCGGGATTGGGGGGGGGGGGGGCATGTGGGAGGGGGCACGGCGGGAGGGGGGCTATTTGCCCTGTCCATTTCAATCATGGAATCTAGCTTCAGTGGAGCTTGAATCTGTGATCATGTAAGCAGAGAAGTAATAACATGGCCACGTCCCTGCCTGGTTTCCTGTCAGCGTATTGCAGCCTTTGTTATAATTCCACATCTGTATGTGTGTGTGTATGTGTGTTGGTTGGCCATGTGTTGGAGTAATGGAGGGGAGTGTATGTGTGTGGAGGGGTGGGGTGTCTGGCATTCAGGGTACGGGAGGAGCGGGACATGGCACCGAGTCATTTTAAACATGCTTCTTGCTGTCAACTTGCCATTCATCTTAGTCAAGTGGACTGGTGGACGATGCCCCTATGACTGCCCCATGTCCATGGGAATAGGGGCATGTGCGTGACGAATCGAACTGTGCATGTATTTACAAGGCTGTTTACCCCCGTCTGGAAGGTTGGTCTTAAATGTGACTTCAGATGCCAAAGACAGTTTCCCTATTCAGACATAAATATTGACATATATATATGTGATGTATAACGAATTATGTGAGTATAAAGATACATAAGGGAATTATTATCGCTATTGTTATACTCCGTAAGATCCAACACTTTACCGGTGGCGCCACCTGCGGCCTCCTCGCCTTCACCGGATGTAGACCAGTGTCAGTCGCACCGGAGGATTTGTATATAATCTGCATACCCATATTATTATATTTTGTTAATAAAGTTATGATATATTCATATTACGATATTCATATTAAAATAACCATATTTAGATATTCTTATTCGGATATTAACATATTTCATATTCACATATTATAATATCAACATAATCATATGCGCAAGTCCACATGTTCGTGTACCCACATGTCAACGTGCTCACGTGTCCACGTTCCATTGTGTCCACATGTGTATATAGTGTAACACCTCTCTATACCAACCCCTCCACAGATCGACCACTCCGCTATATCGATCGCTGTATTTGGGTCCCAACAATACCATTGTAAGGATATTCTAACTCTCTAAACAGATTTTGGTGCCACCTGTGAGTGGCTCTTGGCCACCCTGATATAAGCTGTGTCTGGTCACTACTGCCTCCAGACCTGTTTGGATGGTCAGATTTTTAATTTTAGGTGGGCAATTAACATATTCCCGCCAGAGAATATATACTCTTCTCAACCACTCCAATCTCTTGTTATTCTGTTTACCAGGGACAAACTGTTTATATATAAGGTATGGCTATGTAACAAATAGAGACAGACAGACATCTTTTATTGTGCGTCTTGGCTAGCATAATAACAGGCTTAGCCTGGTCTCTTGGCCTTTGGTTCAACAGAGGTCGCCACTGTGCTTGTTCCAAGGCCAGGCACAGAGGTGCTTGAGTTTTCTGCTATTATCACTCACTTTTTTGGCGTCAATTAGAACAAAATCATTAGCAAAAAAGTGCCTTCTTTAAGCATTGCATGCACAGAGAAAATAAGTTATTATGGGTATGTTGCAAATGTGTCAAGGAATTATTCTGGATTCTGATTTCATTCAGAAAATATTGGAAAAGTGATATTTAATGGGATGATCTGAGTCCAAATTTTATAATTTGATTTCTTCTTGAAAAAAAACCCACTCCACTTCAAATACAGTGTCAAATTGTATTACAAATCCTTTGTTAAACAATGGAATAGACACTCCAACATGTTGAGATCATATTTTGTAAATGACCTTGGATGGCATATTGTATGAAAAGAGTTATGTTAGTTTTAGAAAATTCATATCAATGAGTGATACTAGGAGTATTTCTCATAGGCATAACTGCAGTGGCTTCTGTTGTTATTCTCACAACACTATCTCCAGAACAGGTTCCTAAGCAACCCACTAGAAAAAGTGTTGGGAAGCTGGGATGTTATACCCATATCATTCTGCAATCTAATATGATAAATAAATTATAGATGATAATTATGAATGTTCATCTATCATAGCTCCTAATTTAAGCATATGTGTGTGGAGTGGTCATAGATAGTCCTAAAAACGTTGCATTTGAATCATTTTGAACACTACTCTGTTTACAAAAGTATTAGTTCAGCAATTTGTGACTAGGTGCTGCCAACAACCTCTGTGTAGGACCTATGTGGAGGCACACAGATGGCACCTAGCAGAAAACATGGGAACTGGAACCCGACTACTTGGCCCTGCCCGAGCACCACCGGAATTAGCCGTGGGTGGCGCTGCTCTAGGCAACCCGGGGCTAATCCAAGCAAGTCAACGATTGGACATAATTGATTTTGCGAGAAAAAAACCATAGCAATAATAATACAGACAATACTCCGCCTACTTATATACACATAATTAATTATACATCCTATATATATATATACTCTCTATATGCATACATCGTGTGTACATGTGTGTCATGGGGGGTGCTGAAATAGGAAATATTGCACATAGAGCTGGATTTGAACCCATATTCCTTGTCATTCGTTAGCATGCTAACCATTACACTACCTAAGGTCCCTGATGAGATCACCCTATCCACTTCTACCTGTCTATGTGCCTTCAGTCATGAGAGGTCAGTGCCTATGTATATTGATCGTGATAAGCGACCAAGAGACCAGGAAGCCAAATGACAGAAGGCCAGGTAATCAGAATACCAGAAGCCCAGGCAACAGGAGAGCAGCGGACAGCAGACCACTCCCAACTGACATAGATGTAAATGACCAATGGAACACTATCATTGGGGTTAGTTAGTTAGTGGTGATTGCTTAACGCCGTGTCAGCAGCAAAGGCCATAATCACGGCGAGCCCCACTGGGAGACTGGGCCTGGGCCACCAGAACCAGGACCTGATATCCCACTCAGTCACATTATCCTGACACTGAGCCAACCAGTGACCAGCCAGCCCTATCCTAATAATACTGAGCACCTGGCTAGGAAGCGACAAGTATCAATTTTTAAGTCATCCGTTTGACTCGACACGGGTTCGAACCCCACGATCGACCAAAACGGGAGACGGACGCTGAACTAATTCGGCATCCCGTCTGGGCAGCTGGACGTCGGTGAGTGTAGGCAAAGAGAGGTGAGTGTAGGCAACGTAGATGTGGGTGTGGGATGTGTGTGTGTGTGGGGGGGGGGGGGGGGGGGGTGAGGGCGTCGGTAACGTTGGAGACAGGCAGAAACCCGTGAGTGACAAGGAGCAGACACAAAAAGAGGGAGATCCGACACTGAGACTGAGAAAAGTGATGAAATAGAGAGAAATATGAAACGACGGGTGGATATATTTTTTTAAAGGGGTGTGGGGAGGAGGGGTGGGATGGAGGGTGGGGGGCATTGGAAGGGGTGGAGGGAAGGGGTGTCCCAGGAGGGGGTAAGACAACCCAACATACTACAGTACAACCCCGTTAAACTAAGCTCGGTTGAACCAAACGATCGGTTAATCCTAACTTTTTTCGGCGGCCCGGCAAAATACTACCATTTATCATATAAGAAAGTTGGTTAAACCAAAGTAGGTTAATCCAAATTATCGGTTAATCCAAACAACATTGCAGGCCCCCAGGCCACTTCTGGAACGGTTAAACCAAATTTTCATGTGGTTATAAGGTCATCTGGAAATTTGTTGTATGATAAATGGTAGTATTTTGCCGGGCTGCCGAAAAAGGTTTGGATTAACCGATCGTTTGGTTTAATCATGCTTGGTTTAATGGGGGTACACTGTATATACATGAAAAACAATAAGCAAAGTGTCCACATACATTATATATTACATTCATAATGGCCCCGCGATTTTGCCAAAGCCAAGACAAAGTCAAAGTCAAAGGTTGGTTAAACCAATGATCGGTTAATCCAAACACATTTCTAGGGTCCCTTCAAGTTTGGTTTAACGGGGTTATACTGTATTTCCCCTTCAACCTTGTTGCATAATATAATATAAATGCCTCTCTCCTTCAAAACAAAACTTCCCTCACCACACACACTACCCTCACATCCTATAAGTTTATAGTATGTGATGCTGTCATCGGACTAGGCAGCTTTGAGGATTATGCCTCCATATCCTACCCATCCCACCACTGTCCCAAGTTGGTCCCCATTCTAATCTGACCTGAGATGTTGCCAGGAAGTAAAACGCGAAAAAAACAAACAAAACCTATCACACACCGATACTCATCCCTATATCACACCACACCGCTTCCCCCACCACCACCCACCACCCACGCATCCACCCACCACCACCCACCCATCACAACCAACCTATCACCACCCACCCCCAGCACTCCCTCCCCCACCAACCACCCACCCCCACCACCAACAACCCACCACCACCAACCCACCACCCACCACCACCACCACCCACCACCACCACCACCACCAACCCACCACCACCACCATCACCACCACCCACCACCACCACCACCCACCACCACCCACCACCGCCAACACCACCCACCACCACCAACACCACCCACCACCACCACCAACAACCCACCACCACCAACCCACCACCACCACCATCACCACCACCCACCACCACCCACCACCCACCACGCCAACACCACCCCACCACCACCAACACCACCCACCACCCACCACCAACAACCCACCAACACCAACCCACCACCACCACCATCACCACCACCCACCACCACCCACCACCCACCACCGCCAACACCACCCACCACCACCAACACCACCCACCACCACCACCACCCACAACCACCAACACCATTCACCACCTCCAACACCACCCACCACCACCAACACTACCCACCACCACCAAAACCCACCCACCACCCACCACCACCAACACCACCCACCACCACCAACACCAGCACCACCACCAACACCACCCACCACCACGAACCCACCACCACCACCCACAACAAACTCACGACGACCCACCCACAGCACTCCCTCCACCGCCCACCACCACCCACCACCCACCACCTACACCCTGATCACGCACCACCACGCACCACCACCCACCACCACCCATGCAGCCACCACAACCTACAAACACACACACTACAACCCTCGATTTGAATATCGGAAATGCCTACCAATTCTGCCGGTGCAAATTTGTTACTGCCAAACGTCCAAATCAAACAGCCTAATCACGCAGCTCCACAGCACGGAGCCGCAGGCCGAGAGCCCGTCAGCCAGCAAACTGTCGACTAAAATCTAAACACGGCTCGGTCAATTCGAATTGATCCCGCTCTAATTGGCAGCCTCGTTTTCGCTCCAAGCACACCCGCCTCCGTTTATTGACGGCTATGTTTTTTTTTGAGGGAATTCTTTTATTTCTTTTATTATAAAATGCATTTTTTAAATGAACTGTATCGCTTGTTCCCCGCAGGGAGACTTTCGTAATCCCGAGCAAACATGCCGAGAACCAGTCTGGACTTTATTTTATTCAAGCAAACAAATGAAAGAGAGGCTTTTTGGGAGCGGGGGAAATTGGTTGTCGGAGTTTTATGCCCTGGCAACATCTAAGGTTATATCAAGACAGGTGCCGACTTGCGACAGTGTACACTCATAGTGACCTTATAGTGTTGCACCACTGAGAAATCAGGCTGCCGGCCCCATGACCCAATGTCCCACTCAGTCACATTATCCTGACACTTAGGTAAGCAGTCCTTGCCATATCCTATTAATGCCGAGCACCAGGTTAGGAAGCGACAAGTATCAATTTTAAATGTCATTGGTTTGACTCAACTGGGAACCAAACTCCCGATCTTCCGCACTTGAGACCCGCGCTCTAATTAAATCACTACTAATAATAATGTAAATTTTACAGAACACCTTCACCAGCAGGAGCCATTCTAAAGTCATGTGACGGGAGTGGAGGGGAATGGAAGGGAATGGAGGGGAGAAGAGGGGACAAGAGGCGAGAGGAGGCGAAAGGAGGCGAGAGGAGGGGAGGCGAGAGGAGGCGAAAGGAGGCGAGAGGAGGGGAGGGGAGAGGAGGGGAGGCGAAAGGGGGCGAGAGGAGGGGAGGGGAGGGGAGGGGAGGGGAGGAGAGGAGAAGAGAAGAGAGGAGAGGAGAGGAGAGGAGCGGAGAGCTACACAATAAAGCTGGTTGGTTGATTGTTGGAATTTTACCTCCTGGCAACATCTAAGCTCATATCAGTACGGTGACACAAGAAAGCCATACTATGACATAATTACAACTTGGTTAAAATAGCTGAAGGGTAGAGACATATTCATTTACCACGAAAAGTTATCTTAAATCGTTGAGTCTAGAAATAGATATGTTATATCTTAAAAGTTAAGGTTGTAATACAAGACTGCTGTAGTTTTCCCATGCAGTACTGAGGGTTAACGTTACATAGTCCGATGATTTTGAGTTTCTAACATTTTCTAAGATAAATATATTAGGATAATCATTATATTCTTTCTTACTATCGAACCGTTCAGCTTTAAGGAACACATGATTTAGGTGTGATGACATTGGTCAAACTATCAGGCTATTTAAAACACCATAATCCGAGAAAAGCATCACATTCTTTAAACCAAAACACTTGCTATCCAGACCGCACTTCGTCCACACCTCTCTCTATCTCCTCTCCGCTGGCCTTGCTCCTCCTTGATATGTCTGAAAAGAGTTCCAGGAGGGGGAGCCCACCAGCATTTCCCTTTCTACTCTTACTCTGTCTGTGTCTTTGGCTTGCGGGCTGGTCACCATAGAGCAAATAGACACAGTCCTTTGACTCAACTCTCATTTCTCTTTCCTAGACTCTACCCTTTTTTTCTTTTGCCCAGGCATACTCCTCACCCTGACCAGGGGAGTTGTGTGCTTGGGTGGGGCCCTTTACCTTTATGTTTCTCTCGCTTTGTTCTCGTTGCTGGAACCACCACTGCGCCAATCTGTACCCGTCCTTCCTCGAAACCCTTGCTGCTGTCTGCTGGATACAAGTGCTCTACTACCACCACACCGAAGAGATTCGGGGCCGCCCCAACGCTTCGCTGTTTCAAATTTTAAAAAATTTCCCCAGCTTCTACAACCATCCCTACTGAAGATTAATCTTCAACCACCAAAGATTGGGCCGATTTATCGGAGCCTCTCTATAATGTTGCAGTTCTGCAACCAGTAACCGTCATAAGGTTACGAACAATCCCAAGCAAGCAAGCATCTAGATTTGATTCTATATATCCAACTTAGATATTGGTGCACTTATTATAATTAAGCCTAGACGGGAATACTAAGTTAATTTAATAGAACCTGCGACTGCTTAATCCTATGGTGTCAAAGTTTTGATTTGCAAACCAAAATTAATTTTTTGAATGTTTACACAAAGTTTCCAATAGCTCAAAAATTAGCCATTTAAAAGAAAATTCACCTATCTTTAAAATAGTGTATATTCAAATAATCAAACTCATATATTTATCTAAAAGCGTTACAGAACCTCAAAAGCCACAAGATTTTGCAACTCTAGTAGTAGTCTGCTATGAGTCCCACTATCACAAGCTGGTGGTCTCAACTGAACTCACTATTGTCAACAACAAAAATTGACAGGTGGCAGCATATTAGCGGGAACAGTCTCGATGGTGGACTGTTCCGCCCTTGATTAACCACTACCCCCCCTCCCCACCCGCCTTCGGGAAGTCAAGTGCTCCCTGCCCATGGCAGCAACAGGTCCTACCTCTTTGACCTGGGCAGAATAAACCAGATGAAACCTAGTGTTGGACGCAATTTTGGCTGTACCTTGTTATTCCTCAGGCGAACAAATCAAGATTGTCTCTTCAAATGACCTCACACACCGACCATACAAAGTCACAGCGTAAACTGAGTATCCCTACTAACACTAGCACACGTGGTAGGAAAAGACCGAAATGTCGCAAATGTGGCACCAAAAAAAGACTAACATAATTAATGCTAGCCAGCAACAGCTAAAACGATAACGCAACTACCAAATTGCTGTTCAGCGATGAAAAGAAGCCACGACGCGACTTAAGGGCCTGTCACACTATGATGTATAACCTTAGCGTATGCAGACGTATGTGATTTTCAACCAACACGTCAATGTACGTCATCATGCATTACATATATGTTGGGCATACTTCGGGTACATTCCGGATACGCCATTATATGTCGTCTTATGTCGCCGTGCATCGAGGCTCTGAAAAGATTTTGTGCATGCTAAAAATGTCCAACGTGTGTCGACGTGTGTGTGGCTTGTACGTGGAACGTACACTGTGTGTACATTCGGGATACATCAGCGTACGTTGGGAGTATGTTAGCAGTACGTTGGTATACATTGCTGCACTTTAGCTGTACATGCAGCCATGGGAACATGCAGTCCACATACAGTCCGCGTACAGTCTGCGTACTGCCAACGGATGCATTACATACTTCTAACGTACTTCAAACATATGCTGCCATATCTCCAGTGTATTTAACATATACGCCATACTTCGAATGATGGAGTCACATATGTAATGTTGCTCAGCGTTCCGTGAGCATATGTGAGTATTTTGTGAACGTTTTGCGAACATTTTCAGAGGCACATGAACGCTTTCATATGCTAGCAATACGTCAGAGATATGTTCTGTATATGTTATGTTCTGTATACGCCCATTTTGATCTCCCGCCACTGAAAAGGTCGACAAATGCCGATGTACTGGCAGATTTTTTAACGTTGAGCACATTCTGACGCCGTACGTCGTAGTGTGACAGGGCCTTTACTCATTATCGATAGGGTAAATAAGCCATCACAAAAAAAACTGAAGAAAAAAATCCATACTCTGACACCACTATTGTCTTTGGAAGCTGACAAGTGATAGACCTCACCCTTTAACAACGAAACCACCCACCCACCCACTTACACACTTACACCTCTCCTTCCGCGACTATTTCACACGGCATTCACCGTTATCCAGAACCCTATCTGAATGCATAACCAGAGCTGGGATTAATTGGCGATATGCTCAACTTTATGTTCACATAAAGAACTAAGTGGGCTCATGAATCATGCATGGTCGGGTCCCCGGCGTGTTCCACCACGCAGATAACACGCCGCTCCCTACACGCCGGCTACAGGCGGAACGCCGGAAACGGGCCCCGAAACGCGCTAATGGTATAATAAGGCACTTCCGGTTGATTTACCGTTAACGCTGGGTGATGTGAAAAATAAATGGTGAGTATGGGTGTGTAGGTGTGTGGTGGGGGCGGGCGGGGTGGGGGAGGGGGATGGTATCTCCTTGATGATGCGGCGCCATAAGTATGACAAACCAGGATCAAATTAGACACACACTAATTGCATATTAGGTACACACTAGGCACATATTAGGTACATGCTAGGCACATATTGGCACACACTCTGCTTATATTAGGCACACTAGGTGCATATTAGGTACACACATATTAGGTATGCATATTTGGCAGACACTAGGTGCATATTAGGTACACAGTAGACACATAGTAGGTACATAAAGGCAATTATCAGGCACACACTAGGCACACATTAGGCACACACTTGGCAAATATTAGGTACACACTTGGCGAATATTAGGTACACACTGTATGCATATTAGGCTCACACTAGGCGACTATTAGGTACATACTGGACACATATTAAGCAGACACGAGGCACATATCAGGTACACACTAGGCACATATTAGGTACACACTAGGCACATATTAGGCACGCACTAGACACATAGTAGGCACACACTAGGCACATATTAGGCATACACTAGGTGCATATTAGGTACACACTGGATGCATATTAGGCACACACTAGGTGCATATCAGGCACACACTAGGCACATATTAAGTACACAAATGCATATTTGGTACACACTAGGTGCATATCAGGCACAAACTAGGCACATATTAGGTACAATCAAAGTGCATATTAGGGACACACTAGGTGCATATTAGGTACGCACTGGACACATATTAACCAGACACTAGGCACATATCAGGCACACACTAGGTGCATATTAGGCATGCACTGGGCATATAATAGGCACAAACTAGGCACACACTAGGCGCATATTAGGTACACACTGGATGCATATTAGGCACAAACTAGGTACATATTAGGCACACACTAGGCACATATTAGGTACCCACTCGGCTCATATTAGGTACACACTGGATGCATATTAGGCACACACTAGGCACATATCAGGTACACACTAGGCACATATTAGGTACACACAAGGTGCACACTAGAGACATATTAGGTACAAACTAGGCACATATTAGGCACACACAAGGCACATATTAGGTACACACTAGGTACATATTAGCCACACACTAGGCATATATTAGGCACACACTAGGCGCATATTGGCACACACTCGGTTCATATTATGTACCTACAAGGTACATATTAGGTACACACAAGGCGCATAATAGGCACACACTAGGCACATATATAATATTATAAACCCGAATGGTGTGCTAGGGCGTAACACCCCAATTATTCAAATGTGTCTTATAGCCTCGTCGAGTCAAACTGATGACTTAAAAATTTATACTTGTTGCTTCCTAGCCTGGCGTTCGGCATTATTAGTATAGGGCAAGGACCAGTGGAATGAGGAAGACCAATCGTCCATGATTAAACATTACCCTGCTTAATCAAATAATCTACCAACAACAACACTAAAATGTACTGCGTGCTGGTGCATGTATGTGTGTGTGGTGGGGATCGGGGGATCGGGGGATCGGGGGGTCGGTGGGGAGGGGGAGGAGGTGGAACCTCGACGTGGTCAAAAGGGTTTGTGGTGGACAGGGTTAGCGAGGTCACCCCCTCAAAAGGCAATCACACCAGGGAACCAGGCTAATTGCAGCACTGGGGTGTGACTAAGATGTAAGTAGGGTCTGAGTGGGTTGTGACTGGGGTATGATTGGGGTGTTACTGGGGTGTTACTGGGCTGTCACTGGGGTGTGAATGGGTTGTGACTAAGGTGTGACTAAGGTGTGACTGGAGTGTGACTAAGGTGTGACTGGGGTGTGACTAAGGTGTGACTGGGGTGTGATTGGGGTGTTAGTGGGGTGTGAGTGGGTTGTGACTAAGGTGTGACTGGGGTGTGTCTGAGGTGTGACTAAGGTGTACCTGGGGTGTGACTAAGGTGTAACTGGGGTGTGACAGGGGTGTGACTGGGGTGTCACCTACTGCACCCACCCCCTAACCACCTCACACAAAACCATTTCTAGATCAGGTCTAATACTACAGCCTCATATCTGTCTTTAGTAGGTAATCAAGCTTTGCCGCATCACACAATTACACGATTACACAAATGAGGTAGAATGCAGCATTAATAGAGGGAAGCTCCATACTTATTTATATTCACATAATGGATTATACAACATAAAAATACATTTGACAAAAGCGATTGTTGTGTTTGGATTTCATCTCATAAGAATTGTTCTCAGTATTCTATGCAACGTGTAGTTCAATATAATACACACACATATATTAATATATTTATATATATATATTAGGTTATTTATTATGTGAGTATAAATACACGAGGTTATACTTATTATCTGCCATCACTACATACATGGTTTTCCTCATTACAATATCTATACTAACCCTGCCAGTGCATAGCAGAAAGTTTGATCTTTATCGGTAACACTGTTAATCTTGCCAACAATAATATTCTACTAAAGCCACTAGTTTCTTCTGTCTTCAATATCCTAAAGTAACTATATATATATATGCTGTATAAGAATCATACAAGTATAATAACCAGGAATATCCCTCCTTTCCCTCATCACTCACTCAGCTCCATGGACTGATGGAGTCTATCCTAGTCATCTACGGCTCCAGCCTCCCCAACCCAAGCTCCGATGGTGGTACCAGCATCCCTGCACACTGTAACCACCACTCACTGTACCGTGTATATGTGTGTGTGAAGGAGGTGACCTGTTTTGATGCACTATGCTGTCAAGGGCCTTGCGAATCAGTGTTTTCACTCGCTAGAAGGCGCCACCATGTACGATAAAGGAACTAGAGGAGACATATAGTGTCAAACACACCACTGATATTGGCAGTGAGTGAGACGTAGCATAGTGTACCAAGCTGTTTGTATCCACATAATGTTTTTATCTCATATATAACAGAAAAAAGCAAGCGAGTGGGGCGAGGCAGGCGCTCTGACGGTGTATATATAGGCCAAAACAGGACCGAAGCACTGCCGGAGCAGGCTCACAACAAGGTGGCGTAGTGCCAGTGAAACAATAGACCGTTTCGTAATAACATTGGTAACATATTCAAATGGACATAATGTATTTTACGCCTACCTATATTCGCATAATTCTTTATACGTCTCATATATATATATGTAACACCAGGGAGCTTCCTAGGAGACCAGTTTAGTGGCAGATACACATGAAGGACACCCAGAAGCAGATATTCCATTCCCAGACACCTTGATAAGGATACCTTTAGCACTGTGTAAAGCGAAAGAGGAAATGGGTTTCGTTTGCTTTGATTTATAGCGCCATAACATACTTCTATGCTGCATTATATCACATTGTAATTCCCTATCTATGTATAGCTACAAGATAACTTGCACCAGGCTAAATTTTGTTTGTTTGTTAGAGTTTTAAATCCGAGCAACATAGATGGTCATATCAGGACGGGTGCCGACTTGTGACAGTGCGCGCTCATGGTGACTTATAGTGACACTGAGCTAACCAGTCCTTGCCCTATCCTAGTAATGCAGAATGCATTAAGATTAAGAAAAGACAATTATGTATACTACCTTTGGAATTATATATTCTTTATATCTTGATGTTACCTAAAAAAGACAACACTGCATAATGAATTTTAAATTATTGTCATGGCATCTTTTTATGTCCTTTCAACCTTAACTTTAGAACATGGCTAAGGCCCATTATTTATATATATATATTATTTATATATTTATATATAAAGACATAGGCGCAAACATGTGTACGCGAGCACTTGGAATTGTTCTTGCCCTCAAGAAAAAATATCTTTCAGCGCAGGATCCAAAAGGAAATGAAGCAGAAGGGAAAAACACAAGAGAGTGATGAAAGGAGGGGGAGAAAAAGAATAGCGTGAGACCTTCCTTCCTTCTGTTTTCCACACTTCCGGTGCCGCTGGGATCCGACATGTTGTAAGTGGGCACACACAGGCAGCCGAGGTACCAGCCAGGCACCAGCGTCAAAGGCGCTTCTGTAAAAGGCTTAAGGTGCTGTTTTCCCATCATGTACTTCTTACTGGGCCCGCGCACTGCTGTCAGGACTGTGTACCACACTCATATACACTGCTGTCAGTATGTATATCACACTGTCGCCGACTGCTGTCACTACAGTGCAACACAATCCTATACACTTTTGTCAGGACAGTGTATTATACTCGTACACACTGCTGTCAGTATGTCTATCACACTGTCACCGACTGCTGTCACTACAGTCCAACACACTCCTATACACTTCTGTCAGCATGTCTATCACACTGTCACCGACTGCTGTCACTACAGTGCAACACACTCCTATACACTGCTGTCAGTATGTCTACCACACTGTTCACCGACTGCTGTCACTACAGTGCAACACACTCCTATACACTTCTGTCAGGACAGTGTATTACACTCGTACACACTTCTGCCAGTATGTCTATCACACTGTCACCGACTGCTGTCACCCCAGTGCAACAGACTCCTATACACTTCTGTCAGGACAGTGTATTACACTCGTACACACTGCTGTCAGTATGTCTATCACACTGTCATCGACAGCTATCACTACAGTGCAACACACTCCTATACACTTCCCTCCCACAGACATACAGTATGTCTATCACACTGTCACACTGTCACACTGTCACCGACTCCTATCACTACAGCATGCCACCTCCTACACACTGATGTTAGTATGTCGATCACACTGTCACACTATCACCCACTACTGTCACAACAGCATACCACACTGGTACACACTGCTGTCAGTACAGCCTGTGACACGCTAACACACCACTGTCAGTACAACATGTCACACACTGGTGTCACTAAATCTTGGCACACACACATCCATTGCGGTCAATATAACCCGCCACACCCTCTTCTACCACTGTCAGTACACCCTGCCACACTGTCCCCTACCGCCGTAACTACAACCCGCCACACTCTCAACAGCTAACCACCACTGTCAGTGTCACTACACCAACACCTACTCTCACCCATCGCTGTCACTACATGCTGGCACACTCTCACACACAACTGTCACCACACCCATACAAACCTACAACCACAGCTGTCACTTCACCACAACCCAGCACCTCACACGCCCTCACACCCCCTCCTCCCACACCCATCCAACCCGGCGGGCTGTCCCCGAGGAGAGCAGCTCACACCCGGCAGCCGTCCCGAGGTTCTCCGGGCCCAGCGACACCCACCTGACGTGGGCGGGGCGTGATGAGCAGCTGTGAGCAGAAGTGAGCAAATACACGCGCCCTACCATACTGTAGTGTAGGCAGGGCGGTGGGTGTTTCGAGGCCGCCCGAGTGTGTTCTGTGTCTGCGTGTGGTGTGTGCATGTGTGCTGGAGAGTATAGGGTATGTATGTCGTGGAGCGTGTGTGGTATGTGTGTCATCAGCTCCATCACCCGATATCCCACTCAGTCGCATCATCCTGACACTGAACTAACCTGTCCTTGGCCTCACCTATTAATGTCGAGCACCACACTAGGAAGCGACAAGTATAACATTATTAACTCATCGGTTTGACTCGACCGGGAACCGAACTATCGATCTCCCGCACGCGAGGCCCGCGCTCTACCGATTCGGCCACCGCGCCCGGTGTGTGTAAGGATGGGTGGATGGATGGGGGGTGGGGGGGGGTCGATATACTATAGAGCGTTCAGATGAGATAAGACGCTGATTAGGCGTACAGTAATCTGATCGTGAGTCTGAACCACGCCATCCTGAGTCATTAGCTATTTCATTGAATGGTGCTAAACGGTGTTGATAACGCATTGTTTGGGTTGGTAGCCAGTGTAGCGCCCGGGTGTGGTGTGTGGTGTGTGGTGTGTGGTGTGTGGTGTGTGGTGTGTGGTGTGTGTGGTGTGTGTGGTGTGTGGTGTGTGGTGTGTGGTGTGTGGTGTGTGGTGTGTGGTGTGTGGTGTGTGGTGTGTGGTGTGTGGTGTGTGGTGTGTGGCGTGTGGTGTGTGGTGTGTGGTGTGTGGTGTGTGGTGTGTGGTGTGTGGCGTGAGTGCGGTGTGTGACGTTTGTGTGGTGTGCTAGGTGTGTGTGGTGTGTGAGGTGTGTGTGGTGTCTGTGGTGTGTGGTGTGTAAGGTGTGTGTGGTGTGGTGCGTGGTATGTGTGGTGTGTGTGTGGTGTGAGGTGTGTTGTGTGTGTGGTGTGGATGGTGTGGATGGTGTGTGATGTGTGTGGTGGTGGTGTGGGTGGTCTATGGTGTGTATGGTGTGTATGATATGTGTGGTGGTGGTGGTGTGGTGTATATGGCAGGTGTGGTGTGTTGCTGTGTGTGGTGGTGTGTGATGTGTGATATGTGGTGTATAGTGTGTATTGTGTGGTGTCTGGCATGTGGTGTGTGGTGTGTATGGCATGTGGTGTGTGGGTGTGTGGTGTGTATCACTGTATGGTATATGCTGTGTGGTGCTTGGTACATGAGGTGTGGGGTGTGATGTGTGATGTATGGGGTGTGTTGTATAGTGTGTGGTGTGTATGCCATGTGTCTCAAGTGTGGCATTAGTGACACGTGTGTTGGTGTGTAGTGCGTGTGGTGTATGGTCTGTGTGGCATGTTTGGTATGTATGACATATGTGACGTGTTATGTGGCATGAGTGGTATGTGTGTGGGGTGTGTGATGTGTGCGATGTATTGCATGTGTGGTATGCATATATGGAGGTGATGTGTGTGTGTGGCATGTATCGTGTGTGGCATGAGTGGGACGTGTGAATGGTGTGTGGTATCTGTGATGGGTATGTCTGCCGTGTTTGTGCCAAGTGTGTGATGTGTGTGGTTTGTATTTGTTTGTTGTTGTTTTACATCCTAGCAATATCTAGGGTTGTATCAGGATTAGTACCGACTTGTGACAGTGTGCACTCAAGGCGACTTTATAGTGCTCCCCCACTGGGACACCTGGCCACCAGCACCGTGACCTGATATCTTACTCAGTCACATTATCCTGACACTGATCCAACCAGTCATTACCCTATCCTAATAATGACGAGTGCCAGGCTAGGAAGCGACAAGTATCAATTTTTAAGTCATCGGTTTGACTCGACCAGGTTTTCGAACCCACAAACTCATGGGTTAAGATCTCCCAAAACAGGAGACGGACGCTCAACTCATTCGGCCACCCGGCTTGGTCTGTGGCTTGTATGGTATGTGTGGTGTGCAGTGTGTGGTGTGATGTGTGTGGTGTGGTGTGGGCAGGTAAGTGGTAGGGGCGTGATACAAATGATATCAGAATGGGAACTTGCGCTACCAGCTTTCTCAAACTGCATCTTGAATGAAAACCTATATGTCCTATATAATGCATTATGCGAATATAAACCAGGTATATCTCAATGACTAAGAGGTTCCCGAAGAGCAGGAGTGATAAATGACTTTCCTTTCGGGCGGTGGCTGCTGGTTGGGCGCGAAGTAGAGACCACAGACCCGCGTGTGTGGGTGTATGTGGGTGTGCTGTGGGTGTGGGTGTGTGGAGGGTGGGGTTGAGCTATATTGGAGTTAAATTCCCAGCCCTTGTCGCGGGACGCTGCCTAACATAATAAACAGTATCCTAAATGCCCTATGCATCGACACTGGGGAGGGGGGGGGTGAGAGAATTGTGGGGTGTGTTGGGTGGGGGAGTGGGGGGGGGAGCTAGAGTTGTGTGTGATAAGGTGCTGGTGGGAGTGTGTGTGCGTGGGTCGGGGAAGGTGGTTGAGAGGTTGTCTGGGAGGGTTGTGGGTTGGAGGGTAGTGTGGGTAGGGGAGGGAGGGTGTGGAAGGGTCCGTACGAAGGAGAATGGTATGTGGGAGGGTAAGTGAGAGTGTGTGAGACTGTGGGAGGGTCTGTGAGAGGGTGGTTGGGAAGGTTGGTAGGACTAGGAGGTGGCTTGGTGGGTGAAAGTCTGTATACTCTGTATTGTGTAATGTCTGTGACGGTAGGAGTGTACGTGGTGGTGTGTGTAGGCGTGTGTAGGGAGGGGGTGGGGGAGACTGACTTTGGATAAGGGGCATATGATGTGTAGGGGTGGTGTGTGTTTGTAAGCATGGGGAGTTGTGTGTATGTGTGTATGTGTGTGTGACTGCGGCTGTCTGAGGCAATCCCACTTATCACGACACGCCGCTAGGGAGCACCACTGACCCTATGCACTCCCCCCCCCCCCCCACACTTCCTCTCCCCCCACCCCCACCCCCACCCAGTAAAGTGGCTGCGGTCCCAGCAGAGAAAACATCCACCGGGGAACGCGCCCGTGAAGGTTATCAAGGTCAGCCCCGGCTGGTACCCTAGCCACGCGCCTTCTCTACCCGCGCGCCGCCGTGATAGATCCTCTCCTGGTCCCCGGTTCCCCGCTGATGGGAACAAAGCGGGACGCCAGCCGCCAGAGGTCGACAGCAGGGGCAGGTCATAGGACGGAGGGGCTGCTACCTTATATATGGATGTGTGTGTGTAGGGGAGGGCGGTCCGTGTGTGTGTGTGTGTTTGTGGACACTTGGAGGTGGGGTTTGCGAGGCTGTGGGGGGGGGGGGGGGGGGGGGTAGCGTGCGGTATTACAACTGCTCAAACACCGGGCGCTTTGATTGCCGAGACTGAACGGGGACATTTATTGTGCTATATGAGGTAGTATATCGCCCAGTTCGAACGGCACAAGTGCCATTTCCCCGCTGCTACTGCCTACTTCGGCGAGTACTGAACAGCTCCTTATCCAGGCCTTTGCGCTGGCAATCGCTGGGTTTGCTAACTAAACACCAGCAACTATATTAGGCGCTACTGCTATACTGCCTGCCAACTTGCCAGCCTGCCAGCCTGCCAGCCTGCCAGTGGAGACTAGGTTGTGTGTCATGGCAGTGGCAGCGGCGATCATGGTGGCTGAGAGTGGGAGTAGGTTGGGGGTGTGAAGGGCGTGTAGGGCGGTGTAGAGAAGGTAGGGCGGGTAAGGAGTCAGAGCGGGCAGGGAGTTAGGGCGGGTAGAGAGTACAGAGTTTGGGCGGGGGAGGTAGGCAGTAGGCCTAGTAGGTGGTCGCCTGATACACCATTGATGAGGCAATTCGGGCTCCATTACGACGGGCTCAAGTCACCGCCATGGACCGAGCTCCAGAAGACACAGTGGTTGTTGGGGTTTTCCATCCTAGTAATACCTAAGCTCATAACAGGTATCGACTTGTGACAAGGTGCACTCATAGCGGATTCATAGTGCTACCCCACTGGGAGATCCTGCTGCTGGCATCCTAACCCATATCCCCACTCAGTCATTCTATCCTGATACTGAGCAAACTGGTGCTATCCTATTAAAGTATAACCCCATTAAACCAAACTTGAAGGGACCGGAGCTACTACAGGAAATTGTAGTTGTGGTATTAGCGACCTGCATCGTATAATGTGTCGGGTCGTTTTAACCTCAACGTGCCATGCTTGGCTTTTGATACTTTGTACTAGTATGAATGTAATGCATAGAATCGTGTATTAGCACATGTAAATATACAATAGTATCTTGGACACGATGAGGATGATTTAATTGTTTGTTTTTTACTTGTATTATACACAGTATAATCCTGTTAAACCAAGCTCGGTTAAACCAAATGATCAGTTAATCCAAACTTGTTTCAGTGGCTCGGCAAACTACTACCATTCATCATATAAAAAAGTCAGTGGGGTCTCAGATGACCCTATAACCACATGAAACTTTGGTCTAACCATACCAGAGTGGCCTGGGGTCTGACAGTTTTGTTTGGATTAACCAATAATTTTGATTAACCGACTTTGGTTTCACCAACTTTTTAATAGGTTAAATGGTAGTATTTTGCTAGGCCGCCGAAAAAAGTTTGGTTTAACCGAGCTTGGTTTAACGGGGTTATACTGTATTATGCTGAGGAGCAGGCTAGGTCGCGACAAGTATCAATTTAGTAAGTCACTGGTCTGGATCTGGTTCGAGTTCAAACCCATGACCTCTTTCATTGCAAGCCAGCCAGCCTCTTTCTGATATAGTCATCTCAAGGGAGAGAGAAATCATGAAGTACCCCAACCCCATGCTCCCCAATATACACCTTGCCCCAATCCTATTTTGTCATGGGAAATAAAAATGAAGGAAAAAAGCACGATATGAAAAGACAGTAGTTAGGGTACATCAAGAAGTAGGTCTTTTAAGTTTTAGATTTTGTATGTTTGTTTGTTTGTTGTTTTATGTCCTAGCAACATCTCAGGTCATAGCAGGACGGGTACCGAGTTGTGACAGTGCGCACTCATGGCGACTTTATAGTGCTGCCCCACTGGGAGACCAGGCCACCAGCACCATGACCTGATATCCAACTCAGTCACATTATCCTGACACTGAGCCAACCAGTCCTTGCCCTCTCCTAATAGTAATAATGCCCAGCCCCTGGCTAGGAAGCGACAAGTATACAGTCTTAGGAAACTATGCGGATTGGTTCACTGAGGGATTTACGTCCTAGCAATGTCCTGCATCAAAGTGGATGGCTGAATGAATTGAGCACCCACTTGACATTTTTGTGGGATTCAAATACCAGACTAAATTAACTAATTCAAACCTTGGCTGAGACAAATTAAGGATTAAAACAATTGATACTTGTCACTAGCTAGATACTTGATACGACGTAAGCACTCATTGTTAATAGGATAAGACAGGGAACAGTGAAATGAGAAAGTACAATAGACCCCGCCGGTTAAGCTGGAAACTACCCGACTAGAGTAGTTCCAGATTCTGCCGACAGATGCAACTAGCTTAACTGGAGGGGTGTAATACATGAAGAGAGTGGCCGTTAAATTCCAGAAGAAAAATACAATATAGTTGTCTTTCTTAGATATATTACAAGGATAAGAGCTTGAATCCTGTTGCAATATGAATATCTGAATATAATCAAAGCATTTGGTTATTTTTCCAAGCATTCTTTACGGAGATATAACATGTGAGATCATAGGCAGTCTGGGAATGTACCTGACTAGATTAGTTCCAGATTCTGCCGCTAGATGTCACTAGCTTAACTGGCGGGGTCTATTGTATATGATTGAAACCTCCGCTGCTTAATCAAGAAATGTAATAAAAGACTAAGATGATATAAGGATGCATACCGACTTTTGACAGTGCGCACAAATGACGGCTTTATAGTGCTGCTACCAGACACAGTGGCCGAATTAGTAAGATCATGGGGTTCCAATGCGGAAGGTTCGAATCCCGCCGAGTGAAACCAATCACTTACAACATTGATACCTATTGATAGCAAACCTGGCTCTCGGCATTACTAGGATAGGGAAAAGACTGGTCAGCTCAGAATCAGGATAATGTGACTGACTGGGGAAACCGGGTCGTGGTGCCCATTGCCAGGACTCCCAGTGGGGCAGCACTATAAAATCACCATGAGTGTGCAAGGTCACAATTCGCTACCCATCCTGATATGACCTCAGATGTTGACAGGGTGCAAAACCCCTACAAATAAAGAATTACCTTTACAGTGCTGCTGGCATCATGGCCTGATATACATAGTGATGTGACCACCACCCCTCACACCCACCCAGCCCCCATCTCTCCATCCTCAGTTTAAACCAGGTAAGGACTAGTTAGCTCAGTGCCAGGATAATATGACTGAGGTCATGGCGCTGGTGGCCTGGTCTACCAGTGGGGCAGCACTATAAAGCCACCATGAGTGCATACTGTAACAAGTCGGTACCTGTCCTGATTGAGTGATATTACCTTAGATGTTGCCAGGACGTAAAACCCCAAAAACCAACCAACCAACCAATCCACCACCACAGCAACAGGGAACTATCTTGTGTGTTCGGCCCAGTTATAGTGAGGCTCGATGATTGGACCGCGGACGTGGAGGAGACCGGCGTAACGAGGACACAGAGGCCGAGAGACACGCCCCGGACAGGAAGCAGTGCAGAGAAACCGGAAAAAGCATCAGGCAACCTCTCCGATTGTTTGTTATTTGTTTGTTTGTTGGAGTGTTCCGTCCTGTCAACATCTAAGTTCATATCAGGACGGGTCCAGACTTGTGACAAAGCACATTCATGGTGTGTTTATAGTGCTGCCTCGCTGGGAGACCAGGCCACCGGGACCATGACCCGATATCCCACTCAGTCGCATTATCATGATATATTGCTAACCAGTTCTTGCTCTATCCTAGTGAAGAATTACTGCTGGCCGTCGCAGTTACTCATCTTATACTCAGTACTATTATTACTATTAGGAGGATCCTGGCAACTGTCTGCCAGTCTCCCCCAACTAAATACCAAAACAACTCATAATTAAGAAAGGAAGACAAGTCATGCAAGATTGACAGTGCTAAGGTTGAGCTTTATTGCTACAACTCTTGTTCACCTACTAGTGACCTGCCACCCTGACTCGGTTACAACCTGCCAGACAGACCCACATGATTCCTGCCTACAGCGTATTGCACATAAGTCCCATGGGTGTTACACACAGCTCAGTGGTGAACTGCTTCATTTGGTACCTCTAGAGTGAGTGTGTGGTCTGTCCAGCAAGTGCAAGGAGTACAAGGGTGACTGGGCGCACACAGCCAGCCAATCAGATGCCTCTGCAGCCTGAGAGGGGTGCGCCCAAGAGGGGTCACCTGTCACTCAACCCCAGGGCAGGTGGTGTCCCTTATGTATGCAGTATGGCTGGGTGTGCTTACCCAGCGGTCCTGTGGTAACAAGTAGTCATCATACAGTTACAGTAAACAATAATCCATGCCCCTCTCCATTTGCACTCTTCCTGGTGCATGGAGGGAACATTTCTGTAATTAGTAACCATATCTTAATATCCGGACATCATACTGCAATCCCGGTCACCGTGCATCATAACATTTACACATAGTTATTTATATGTCACACACCGAGTGGGCACACATTGCATCACTATTACATAACAATGGTCCCCAACTCCATCAGCCGAGATATTGATATGATTCCAAGCTTGGCTATTATGACCGAAAGACCGTATATTTTTACACTAGGAATTCTGAGTGCCAGGCTAGGTTGCGACAAGTATCAATTTAGTAGGTTATTGGTTTGAAACGACCGGGAATTGAACTCCTGAACTTCCGTACAGGAAGCATGCGCTCTTACCGATTGGACCACCGGACCCGGTGCAACTCTCCAATGGCTTGAGGAACTGAATGGCCCTCGGGAAGCGGGCAGGAAGCGAGGAGGATCTACCCTCGGGGGTTAGGAAGGAACCACAGAGCTCTCGGGTGTGAGAAGACATGGTACGGCCCTACCCTCGGGATGTGGGAGGACACAGGACGGCTCTACCCTCGGGATGTAGGAGAATACGGGACGGCTGTACCCTCGGGGTGTGGGAGCACACAGGACGACTCTACCTTCGGGGTGTGAGGGCACATGGGATGGCTCTACCCTCGGAGTGTGGGAGGACATGGGATGGCTGTACCCTCGAGGTGTAGGAGGACACAGGACGGCTCTATCCTCAGGGTGTGGGAGGACACAGGACGGCTCTACCCTCGGGATGTAGGAGGACACGGGACGGCTCTACCCTCGGGGTGTAGCAGGAGACAGGACGGCTCTACCCTCGGAGTGTGGGAGGACACAGGACGGCTCTACCCTCGGGGTGTAGGAGGACACGGGACGGCTCTACCCTCGGGGTATGTGGGGCCCTGGGACGGCCCTACCCTCGGAATGTGGGAAGGTCTGTCGCAGCCGAGGCATGGTGTGGTAGGGGCGGCCCTACCCACGGGGGGGGGGGGGGTGCGAAGGCATACACTACCCTCGGGTACGTGGAAGCGCCGCCTGTTTTCCGCCGACACTAAAACGGCGCCCGAGGGACCAGTGCGCATGTGCACCGGATATGGAAAGTCTCGCCCATGTGTAAATAAATTAACCTTCTGCCTCGGCCCGCCCCCCCCCGCCCCCCCCCCCCCCCCCCCCCCCAAATCAACTAGCACCCTCTGTCCCAAGTGCCCCAATGTGGCACACGGGTTATTTCTGGACTTTTCAAAAGGAGGCGATATTTGTTAATTAGGTCACCGTAGCGAGATCGATTCACTCAGCTTATATTGAGTAAAACAATATGGGCTGGTTAGTATAGCAGTTTTATTTCAATATTTGTCTGTGGTGACGTCGATTATTTAGTTGAACCTCCCCGTTCCCTTTGGGTTGTCACCTTCTACTGCTTCGTCCCACAACCAGTTGTGGCTGAAACCCTTAATCTGCTCAGGGGTGGTTACCCTGGAGACTAGCCATAGCAGGCCTCTGCTGGAAAGGTGCTATATATAACAGTAGTACGCACAGTGAAGGCTGCCGGGAACCAGCCCTCGTAAAGCTTGACTCCAATAGTAAGTACCCCACACACCACGTGGTGCAACTGTCGGGTGGTAGCGCAGGTTGGCGCAGGTTACTGAAAGTTAGCGCAGGTTAATAAAGGTTAGTGCATGTTAGTGCATGTCAGTGCAGGTTAGCGCAGGTTAGCACAGGTTAATAAAGGTTAGCGCAGGTTGGTGAAGGTCATTGAAAGTTAGTGCAGATTAGTACAGATTAGTAGGCCTTCAGGTTAGTACAGGTTAGTACCGGTTAGTACAGGTTAGTACAGTTTAGTACAGGTTAGTACAGGTTAGTGCAGGTTACTCAAGATTAGCGCAGGTTAGTGCTGGTTAGTACGGATTAGTGGATGTTATTGATACTTGTCACTACCTAGAATTGAAGATTAGAGCAGATTAGTACATGCTACTATCGGTTAGTGCAGGTTAGTGCAGCTTGGTGCAGCTTGGTGCAGCTTAGTGCAGGTTATTTAAGGTTAGTACAGATTAGTACATGTTACTATTGGTTAATGCAGGTTAGTGCAAGTTAGTGCAGGTTAGTGCAGGTTAGTGCATGTTATTGAAGGTTAGCACAGATTAGTACATGTTACTATTGGTTAGTGCAGGTTAGTGCAAGTTAGTGATTGTTAGTGCAGGTGAGAGCATGTTAGTGCATGTTAGTGCATGTTAGTGCAGGTTATTGCAGGTTATTGAAGGTTAGCGCAGATAAATATGTTACCATTGGTTAGTACAGCTTAGTGCAGCTTACTGAAAGTTAGTACAGGTTAGTATAGGTCACTACAGGTTAGTGCAGGTTAGTGTAGGTAGGTGCAGATTAGTGCAGATTACTGCAGATTAGTGCATATTTTGGCAAGTTAGTGCAGGTTAGTGCAAATTATCGCAGGATAGCGCAGGTTTGTACATGTTAGTGCAGATTAGTGCAAGTTAGTACAGGCTAGTGCAGGTTAGCGTAAGTTAGAATATATTATTGCAGGTCAGTGCAGATTAGTACTGGTCAGTGCAGGTTAGTACAGGTTAGTACAGGTTAGTACAGGTCAGTGCCCTCCCATAAAGGGGATGGAACAGCCAGTCACCATTATTCACTATATATATATTATTCACTATATATATACGGATATATATATATATACATATATATATATATATATAGTCACCAGAGCCCATCCACTATCCAATCATTATAGCATGGCAGAGCCTCCCTGTCAACAAACACCTCCTTAATGCAGTGCTGTCAGGCTTGTTGTCTCTATTATTGGAAGCCCCGGGGACCGCTGCCTATTGCCACTGACCACGTGACCGGCGCGCCTACACCGCCGTCTCATCCCGGCATGCATTGCGCGGCGCCAGGGCGCGCCGAAGGGTCACGACTACTGCAGCCTGGGAATCTAGGTCAACAAGGTCACTTCTGGCTCTCCAATCGGTCAGTCAGCGGATGTAGCTCTGAGCTGATTACCGGCGCGCACTGACGCCGGAAGGAGGAAGGGCGCTATGTGCGGGACTTCCGGTGTATTGAATAAGGTGCAAACATACATGTATATGTGATGTTTAACGCATTATACGAGTATAAATGCAAGGGCAACATGTACCCCCTATATTTCCTCTGTGCACATTGGTGGAGTGCCCCCCCCCCCCTCCCAGCTGTCGGGTAAATTGACGGGCGGCGGCCCCCCTCACGTCACACACTGGAGGAAATATAAGTTTACACCTGACACACCCACATATATACATTAAATATTCCTCCGAGCGAGTGGATGCTAGGCCCCGCGCAGAAGGCAGAGCGGTGTATGATGGGGGTCCCACCCCCCACCCGGACAGGAGGACAATACAGGCATTAATACACGCGATAAAGGGTTTATCACTATCCATATATATATATATATATATATATATATATATATATATATATATATACACATATATATATATATATATATATATATATATATATGATGTCTGCGTCAAACTCCATTGCCAAATAACTTACACCTTTTGGAAACTTGCTAGAAATAGTCGCACACATGCAGTCGGTTCGTCATTGATTTCTGCGCTCGTATTGCATAATGTTCCCAAAGATGAGTGATGTGGCAGTGTGTTACCGGCCCCATCTACAGTGACCAGTAGGCGACACAGCGTGGCAGTGCTGACCTACTTTTCTACTCTTCAAGTTGCATAGTCCGAGGAAAGCATAACATTTTCAAAACTTAGCTAAAGTTACTTCTACATACCCAACTTAGATACTGGTGCACTTAAGCATTTATTGTTATTTGGCAAGGGGGGGGGGGGGGTTATGCTGTGTTTATACTGTCCATAGCATTTAAGCTCGAGTGCTCAGGCTTGTTTTCAATGCTGGCCAGCATTAGTAGTGGTTTAATCTTATCACACAGTAGGAGGTGATAAGACGTTTTTGTTCCTCACACAGTAGCAGGTGCATGGTGATTATTTAGTATCAGGTGTTCTGATAGGTATATTGTTATTATTTTTTGATCACCCATGTAGTGGGTGCGAGTAGTATTAGTTTTTTGTTTTTTGTTTTACTACTACTTATGAACGAGCCTATTCTATACATTTATAGGCTTGTACATAGTTTGTACCTGTTTGTTATCTACTGAGGGTGGTCCAGATTACCCCATAAGGGCTGCCCAGTTTGTGGGTCGTGACCTATCACATTTGTAACTTGGGAACACTAAGTCAATTCAACAGGAACTTCTTACTGCTGAAGCCACTGTGGTGATAATTATTTTTGCACTTGCCAACATTAATTTGGCTTGTTTTCACTCTAAATAACTCCAAAGTTAGCTATAAGGAAAAGTACAGCGCAACAATCCACCTCCTGAAGTAAAATACATTAAAACAACCATGTTTATCTCAGAAAATGGCAGAAACTCAAAACCATCTGAATATTCAACTCTAAGAACTGACGTGGTGGTTTGTTGATATGCGTTACTCAGGTTACAATGATAGGTCAAGTCATATTCAGCCTGACGCATGCGCTTAGACCGCAGACATAGAAGATATGACTAGATGGGATGACCGAAGGAGTTGAGTGTCCACCTCCTGTTTTGGTAGGTCGTGCGGGTCGAACCCTGGCTGAGTCAAACTAATGACTTACAAATGTATACCTGTCACTCCCTAATCTGGCACTCGCGGATTACTAGGATAAGGCCCTGTCACACTATGACATTTCCCACCAACGCGCGTCGACGTGTTGCCTTTCTGGTCAAAACGTCTGTACACATCGGGACACGTTACCGGCGCATCGGTACACGTTGAGGGATAGCAACGTGTGAATGGACACGTCGGCGCATGTCGGCACGCGTCCAGTCGCACCGATCGTTTTGTGCTTGCACAAAACTTTTGGCACGCCCCGACGCGTGCCGACGGGTTGGAGGGGGCCTTACGGACACGTTATCAACACGTCAATACCCGTTGGCGGCGCGCCGGGGGAACGCTGCCAGAACATTGATCAACGTCGGTTACCGTTGGCTTTTTTCCCCCCAAAATGCGACCGTTCCATCGGCACGTCCATAACGCCTGATCAACGGGTAGTGGGCGCGATATTGGCATTGCTCCAGCGTTTTTTGACACATTGGACGTGTTGCTGGCGCATCTGGGCGTGCTGGTGGCAGGTCTGGACGTGGCGGGTGTGTATGCATTGACATGGTACTAACACGATACCAACGCGCTGCCTACATGCCACTGGCGTGCCACAGGTGAACCACTAATATGCCACCAACATGCCACCGGCATGCTACCGACACGCCAATGACATGCTACTAGCACGCCAATAACGCGCCACCAACACACCACTAGCACGCTGCGCCCTGTCAAACTTTCTCCCAAAACGCCGAAGAGTTGGACGTGTGTCGACGGGTTGCAAATATTTTGCGCGTTGCCGGCACGCCGGTGAGAAACGTTGTAGTGTGACAGGGCCTATACGGGCAAAGCGCAGTGGAATGAGGATAACCAATTCTCCTGCTTAATCAACTAATGTTCCAACAACAACAAAAAGCTATAGCCTGACAGGCACTGAATGAGCTGATCTATAGATATATAACCGCAGCGCCCTCTGTGGCAGGCGGCGACACTACACACAACGGCAATCTAATCAACAGCGCATTGTCTCTGACAAACAAATCAATACACATCAAAACGCCACGGCACACTTCACACAAACCCCCCCCACCCCGCTCCCCCCCCCCCATCTCCCCTCCCCCAATCCTCCACAACCCCCCACAACCCCCATAATCCCCCACCAGGGGCACTGTCAGTCAGAGCGCTGTCCAAAAGACGAGGGGGTGAGGCGAGCCAAACCCATGGTCAGGGATTGTTGTTGTTTGTTGGGGTATTACGTCCTAGCAACAGATAGGGTAATAATATCAGGACGGGTGCCGACTTCCAACAGTACGCACTGATGGCAACTTCATAGTGCTACTCCACTGGGAGACCAGGCCGCTGCCACCATGACCTTATATTCCACTCAGTCACGTTATCCTGATACTGAGCTAAGCAATCATTGCCCTATCATGGTTTTAATAACAAGTTGTTTTAAAAATAACTATAAAATAAAGCCACTAACGAGGGATATTCATGCTCGAGTGGGATGGCTTTACTTCGATCAAATTAAAATCTGGTTGCTATAATGTCAAGCATTTAATATAACACATTGTTATATGCCAAAACCCTGAAACAGCATCCACTTTCTCACAGTGCTTTGACATATAAAAATGTGCTTGATTAAATGCCTGTCACCATAGCGACAAATTAAAATTGTATCGAAGTGAATCTGTCCCACACTAGCAGGTTTATCTGGGGCTACTGACATTAATTAATAGTTATTAATTCGGTTTATTTCAAACATTTCCTCACTGCAGACTACTTACTATACTTTGTAATCTTCTAAACGGTTCAGGTCCACAAGTCGCTCAATGCTTATGATTGCACACATAACGCGTTGCATCCACTGTCTCACAGTGATTGTATGTAACACGTCAGCAGCCAATCAGCATCAACCAGTAGACCCCCCCCCCCCCACCACCACCACACACACTGCTGTAAGCTGTTCCCCTTTCACCATCCAGCCTTTTAAAAATAAAATAAAATTGTTATTCCCACCCACCAGCCCTCTCCTCTCCCCTCCTCACCTCCCCCTCCTCTTCCCTCCCCCTGTCATCCCTGTCCTCTTCTCTCCTCCAGTCCCTGCCCTTCCCTGTCCTCCCGTCCCCCCTCCCCTCTCCTCCCTTCCCCTCCATCCCCTCCCTCCTACGAAGTGGTGTCCCCAAGTTGTGATTACAAATCGGAAAATGCGCCGTGTGAGGAGGAAGAAGAGAGCAAACAAAAAAAGCGGAACATACCCATTTAGTTATCTTGAGTTACCGCCCTAGGTTTTAACGAGGGGACAAACCCAGAGCTCCAGGAGAAGGCGTGAGAAAGTGACGGCCGACGCACACCACGTGATTAAGTGGTGGGGGGTGGGGGGTGGGGGACGGGGGTGGGGGTGCATTAATGATATATAAGAAACTAGGCCTTAGTAAACTGAGTGATACTGAAGCTATTGACCCACAACTTGCAGAAACAGCAATCAGTGCACACCATTAGGTACCAGCAAACATTAAAGAGGCACAAGGTCGTCCCTTTTTGTAAACAAAAAGGAAAGCTTGTTTTATTATTAAAGCGGCACAATGTCGTCCCCCTTTGTAAACAAAAAGGAAAGCTTGCTTTATTATTAAAGTGGCACAATGTGGTACCCCTTTGTAAACAAAAAGGAAAGCTTGTTTTATTATTAAAGTGGCACAATGTCGTCCCCCTTTGTAAACCAAAAGGAAAGCTTGTTTCATTATTAAAGTGGCACAATGTCATCCCCCTTTGTAAACAAAAAGGAAAGCTTCTTTTATTATTAAAGCAGCACAATGTCGTCCCTTTTTGTAAACAAAAAGGAAAGCTTGTTTTATTATTAAAGCGGCACAATGACATCACTTCTTGTAAACAAATAGGAAAACTTGTTTTATTATTAAAGTGGCTGTCACACCTCGCCAGATTGGGGAAACGGAAAGAAACCAAACAAAGTCCGTTGATATCCGGCAAAGTCCGGTTTGTGTCCGTTGCATATCCGTTGCATATCCATTGATATCCATTGATATCTGCCCCGATCCGTTATAAGTTTTGAACATGCACAAAACTTGGAACGGATGCCGCCGGATTCACGTCTACGTTTCTTGTCCGGTTTGAGTACGTTTAGTCCGCTTATCGTCCATTGGCTATCCGTTCATGTCCGTTTCATGTCCGTTCGTCCGGCGTCCTTTGACCCGATATCGCAACATTTTGACACATTTTAATACATTTTGATACTATCACGCCCCAACACCACCGGACTAGACAATTCTGTCCGTTGCTCCATCCGGCATAGTGTGACAGGCACTTTAAGCAGCACAATGTCGTCCCCTTTTGTAAACAAAAAGGAAAGCTTTTTTTATTATTAAAACGGCACAATGTCGTCCCCTTAATGACACCTCTAGAGCGCATTGATTTTCATCATCGGCTATTGGATGTCAAACATATGGTCATTCTGACATTTTTCTTTTGGAGGAAACCCGCTGCCGCCACATAGGCTACACCTTTTGTGCCAGGAACTCAAATTATTATGACCCACGCATTTATATTTATTAATTAAGCTACCAATATCACCAGTCTAGGGCGTGTAAAGGAAACGATGATATATATTAAACAACATCCCGTTAATAACAATGATTAGCATTATCATCATCATATCATCATTGTCGTCGTCATCGTCATCATCGCCACCACCATCACCACCACCGCCACCATCATCATCACCATTACCATCATCAGCATGGGATGCTATAAATAACTGTAACCACAGATCGCTGGAAGACTACCTGGTACATCACATTCACCGTATTTGTCCTTCTCCTACAAGGACCCGCTGGAAGACTACCTGGTACATCACATTCACAGTATTTGTCCTTCTCCTACAAGGACCCGCTGGAAGACTACCTGGTACATCACATTCACAGTATTTGTCCTTCTCCTACAAGGACCCGCTGGAAGACTACCTGGTACATCACATTCACAGTATTTGTCCTTCTCCTACAAGGACCCGCTGGAAGACTACTTGGTACATCACATTCACAGTATTTGTCCTTCTCCTACAAGGACCCGCTGGAAGACTACCTGGTACATCACATTCACAGTATTTGTCCTTCTCCTACAAGGACCCGCTGGAAGACTACCTGGTACATCACATTCACAGTATTTGTCCTTCTCCTACAAGGACCCGCTGGAAGACTACCTGGTACATCACATTCACAGTATTTGTCCTTCTCCTACAAGGACCCGCTGGAAGACTACCTGGTACATCACATTCACAGTATTTGTCCTTCTCCTACAAGGACCCGCTGGAAGACTACCTGGTACATCACATTCACAGTATTTGTCGTTCTCCTACAAGGACCTGTACAGCAGTCTACATTATTTCTCATTGCTACACACATGCTTTTACTGTTTCTTGATCCTTTAACTGTCGACTGTAAGCCCACAATCCGCATAATTTTACACAGTGATTTCGTGCTAATAAATTATGTATTCTGACAAATAAAGAATTCCCCCCCCCCCATCAAAACAAATATCCGATGAAAGCATCAAATTGTATATGTAGATTTGATTTTAATATTCAGATTAACGCCATTGAATATTTATTGCTAAAAAGAAAGAATAGTAAATGAATTTAATAGAACCTGTCTTTGTGGAGCCCTGTGGCATGCAGCATGTTGACATGCAAGCCAATATTTACTTGGAAGTTTCACGTGTTTCCACTCTGAATATCTCCAAAGTTAAAAATGCGAAGTACATTTATTGACACGCAGTCACCAAATGACCACACACACAATTTTTATGACAGGCTGTCATCACATTACCACACACACACACAGACTCGTGTACGCACCACACACATTCACCACCTTACTTACTCCACACACCGGACACGGTGGTCTAATCGGTAGAGCGCGGGCCTCGCATGCGGAAGGTCGGGAGTTCAATTTCCGGTCGAGCCAAACCAATGACTTTAAAATTGATACTTATCGCTTCCTGTCGCTCGGCATTAATAGGATAGGGCAATGACTGGTTAGCTCAGTGTCAGGATAATGTGACTGAGTTGGATATCGAGTCATGGTGCCGGTGGCCTGATTTCCCAGTGGGGAAGCACTATAAAGTCACTCACTGTCACAAGTCGGCAGCCATCCTGGTATGACCTTATATGTTGCCAGGACGTAAAACTCCAACAACCAGCTCACTACACATATGTAGGTGGGCACACTCCACAGATGAGCGACTCGCTGAGCCACAGCTCGCCTCACGCTTCACTTGCTGCTCATTCAGCCGGGCGAGCTACAGGAGACGAGGGATACCATGTGTTTGTGTGTGTGTGTGGGGGGGGGGGGGGCTGAGGGAGGGGGGTAATTAAGTCCACATGTGTTCCTCCCGCCGTTAATAATCTAGATATAGGGGAGTCTTTCTGTGCCGATTAACTGAGGAACAGAAAGGGTGGTTGTCTCACTCGTGTGGTATGGATGCAGGGACACCCGTACCAGATGTGGAGTGGGGTGTGGGGTGTGGGGTGTGTGTGTGTGTGGGGGGGGGGGGTGAGTGGAGGCTTATGGTGGGGCGGGGGTGAAGGGGCATCATCTAAGGTCATATCAGGACGGGTACCGACTTGTAACAGTGCACACTCATGGCGATTTTATAGTGCTGCCTCACTGGGAAATCAGGCCACCAGCACCATGACCTGATATCCCACTGAGTCACATTATCCTGACACTGAGCCAACCAGTCCTTGACATATCCTATTAATGCTGATCGCCAAGCCAGGAAGTGACAAGTATCAATTTTGTAAATCATTGATTTAACTTGACTGGGAATTGAACTCCCGATCTCCCGCACGGGAGGTCTGCGCTCTGCCGATTCGGCCACCGCGCCCGGTGCAGTGGAAGGCTGTAGTGGAGTGCGGAGACGGAGTGAAGAGGAGGTATTGGGCAATGGGGGCGGGGGTAGGCGAGAGAGGGGTGTGGGAGGGTACGGGAGGAGGCGCGAGGTGGCCCTGATGTTTATATGATGTATAATGACTTATGAGAGTATTAACAAAGGGCATGGTCAATCCTGGCTAGATACGTTTAAGGTCAATGCTATAAAGTTGCCATGAGTGAATACCCATTTTGGCATGACATTAGATGTTGGTAGGATGCAAAACCCCAACAAATAAGCAAGCAGATCTAACCGGCCAAAATTGTGAATGAGCCGTTTGTCCTTGCACCCCGAGTAACAGCCACATCCACTCACGCACCCACCCACCCACCCACCCACACGTACCCACCCACCCACCCACACACACGTACCCACCCACCCACACCCGCTACCTACACCTCATTGAGTGCGGATGCCGGTCTCTCGACAACAAACCCGGTGCAATTTGCATTAGCTTGTCACTTTAGCCACTGCTTTCCGCTCTATTATGGCCACGGCCCACATGTGTGTTTGTGTGTGTGGGGGGGCTGGGGGGGGGGGGCTGTCGGGTGTGTAGTAGGGGTGGAAGTGTGCGGATGGGGGTGTGGGGGTGGAAGGTTCCTCTGGGTACACGGACTTCCCCCTCGCCAAGACGGTCCACACCGATGGCTCCCCTAACCCAACATCAGGTATAGCTGGAGCCAGAATCTTCATCCCCTTCTCCAACACAAAGAACACCACCAGGGTGTCAGACTTTGCTTCCAGTCTCGATACTGAGCTCGCCGCCATTCACTTGGCCCTCAAAGACCTCCACAACTCAAGTGCCATCATCATTACCGACTCTCTGAATGTCATCAAAGAGATAGCCCACCCAAATGCCTGACATCAATGCTGTCGGTCACCCAGACCCTGACACCGAGCACTAGCAGGCCCCACCTAGTCCCCCACCTAGTCCCCTTACCTGACTTGACACCACTACCAACTAACAACTAATTTTCACTAACAATTAAAGGTAACCCCACCCACTGCCTAACTAATCCCATCCTCACTTCACTTACTGTGCATACCAGTGAATCTGGAGGGACTGAAGTTAGGATCCTGGTTGAGTCAAACCAATGACTTATAAAATAGGTACCTGTTGCTGCTTGGCGCTTGGCGTTATGAAGTCAGGACAGGAACTGGGCACACAGTGTCAGGATAATGTGACTGTGTGGGACATCAGGTCATAGTGGCGGCGGTCTGAGTTCCCAGTGGGGCACTACTATAAAGTCGCCATGAGTGCGTGCTGTCACAAGTCGGTGCACGTCCTGGTATGGCCTAGGGTCTTACTGGGGTGTAAAACTACACCAACCACCCAGCCTCCCCCGGCCCACCAGTACTACTACCACCACTCACCAGTGAAACTGGATTCATGAATATCCCCTTATCGAACGGCAGGTCAATGGACGACTGACCGTCCCCGCACCCCCCACCCATCCCACCCCGCTCACACCCTACTGCCACCCGTCCCACCCCTGTCCCACCCTCCCACCGACTAAATAGGAATCGTGGAGATATGTCACAGTGGGACTCGTTCCATCATAGCCGGGAGCGTGACAAATGGGATTCTGTATTGCCTACTGCTAGTCACGTGCCGGAACCCTGCCTACAAACAGTCTACATTTGGAAAGCACATTGTGGCACAGGACTCTAGAGTGGGTTGCGTGGGTTAGGGAGGCTACCACTAGAGGGCAGTCAGTGTGTGCACATGCGCAAAACGATGCTGCTTAGTTCTTATTGAGCATGCTCCGATGTGGTTACCATACATTTCTCACAATGTTCATGTTGCGTTTTATTTTGTGGGAACGACACTCCGCTTTCCTCCCCTGTCCGTTGCGCCGTGGAAGCATCTTTGGGTGGGTGGACAAAGTTATCTCTCCATCCACCTGATTGGCCAGTGGTCAATCACACCTCTCCCGCTGTCTCCGTCAGCCCGCTTGACTTTATGTCACTTTCCGGCTAGCTAGCAACACACAAACTTTTCGCCCACCCACCATAGTACTTGACTTTTAGTTTATTTCTTAAAGATGGGCCCAGATGCTTCCTTGTAAATACAACTGTTGATATCTTCTCTCTTGTGTGTTGTTTCTTTACACCCCGATCACACCAATCTGGTTCTCAAACCATCCGACCCCGTTCTAAAATGGGCTGTGGTCAGGGTAGAATGTGGCTGCGAGACAATTTTGGGCATGCTCAAAGTTCTGGAGCACCATTCCGTTATAGCCCGTCCATTCCATTCGTAAACACACTGTAAAAGGTTGCTACTATGTCCATTCCGTTTGCACACAGTTTGAGCCTGTTCAGCAACATTTACAAGAAGTTAGTGAGAACTAGTTTGGTGTGATGGTGGTATTAGCAGAAACACATGAACTATTACTGGGCGCGGTGGCCGAATCGGTAGAGCTCGAGCATCGCGTGCGGAAGATCAGGGGTTCAGTTCCCGGTCGCATCAAACCAATGACTTACAGAATTGATACTTGTCGCTTGCTCGCCTGGCACTGGGGAATTATTAGGAGAGGGGAAGGCCTGGTTGGTAGGTAAGTGCCAGGATAATGTGACTGGGTAGGATATTAGGTCATCGTGTCGGCGACCTGGTTTCCCAGTGGGCAGCACTAGAAAGTCATCATGAGTGCACACTGTCACAAGTCAGTAACCGTCCTGATATGACCTTAGATGTTGCCAGGGCGTAAAACTCCAACAACCAACCAACCATGAACTATTACTAAGAGTGCCACTGTAGCAACCAAATTAGAAGCTTAGCGAAGTGGAACCATCCGCAGAAATGTCGTTATCGTGAGCAATACCGGATGAGTATTATTTTAAATATGATTTTATTTTATTTTCAAAGGTTTCTCCAATTATTGGTAATCAACCCACACCCTTCACCCGCGTCCACAAGGAAGGTGCTTTGGAAATGGTTCATAGTTGATGATGTGCGCTTTATTGGCACGTGTGTGTATTTAAAACAAAATGATCCAAATTTGACAAATGTAGTGAATTAAAACTGATTGCAGCAAAATGAAAATTACTTCTGCCAATGAGGTCAGACAGTTAATACACCATTTAAAAAGTGGCATAAGCAGACGCACGGGGTAATGTGGATTTTTGTTTAAATAATTTAAATGGAGGATTGGTTCAAGGAAACCACCAGATAGGATGGCCAAATGAGTAAAGCGCATGTTTCCCTTGTTTAAATAATTTTTATTTAACGACGCCTCTAGAGCACATTGATTTTTGTATCATAGGCTATTGGGTGTCAAACATATGGTCATTCTGATATATTTATTTGGAGGAAGCACATACTTTCCAGGCACAAGGTTTTGGGTTGAAAGCCTGGCAGAGTCAAACCAATAACTCCTTAAATTGACTAGCGTATATGTCCCAATAGAATCACACTACCCAATAGAAGCACACCCTCCATTTCCAGATTGAAAGCGCGCACAAATTTACAATCATATTCAGACTGAATGCACATAAAATAAGGCAATCCCATTTAATTTCAGAGGAATGAAAAAAACAGTTAAAAACTTATGATCATATTCAGAGTTATTGCATATAAAATAAGACAATGCCACTTTATTTCAGAGGAATGACAAAAACAAATTCATGAAATTCTTTAACTTTGAATAGACGCGCATCCATGTGTCTGCACTCGCGCAGTGCGCGTCTATTGGGACATATACGGTAGTTTGTAATTCTAGCTGCGTGGTGAATTGTGGGATGCGTTGCAGCCAAACAAACCCGAGAGAAGCACATGGCTCATGCTGATCCATTGAGTGCAGCAATGAAATCTGTTTGTTTCAGCTCATTTCAGATCATGTCTTAAACATAGAATACCAACTAAAATATATATATATATAATAAATTAAGATGTGAATCTTTTATCTAGCATTGCAATTACATCAATTTAACCAACACGTCTTATACCATCTGCATTTAGATCTAGACAAATCTGGTCACTCAGACTAGTGTTATAGCCATAGCCAGAGGTAGTTTGACTTATTTTATTCATGTTTTATTCATATCCTGTGGTTAATAACATACGGTGAGCTAGAAAATGGGTAGGGTTATTCAGACATTGGTTATGTATTTCTTTGAAACAAGTTTCTGTTGACACATTTGACATTTTAATATTTAGAACAAGAATTAAAACTGTGATGTGAACTGATGGGTAAAGTGACTGTTTTGTTGGGAATTGTATGTTTCTTAGCTCAAAATGCTTAATTATGGACAGATTTGTCTGAAATATATTCAGTATATTATTATATCGTATGCATCCATGTTTGTGCCAAATTGTTCTATATTGCTATTAATTTTGAATAAATCGAAATGTTGCACTGCGAATATTCGCAAATTCAATGGCCGTACTTTTTATTTTGCTCTCGACGCCGTTTTCAGCGCATGCGCAGTCGGAATTACAATGTAGTCAATTTACACTTATCGCTAGCTATCCTCGGGCTCAACATTACTCGGATAGCAGTGAGGTCGTGGAATGGGGAAGATACATTTTTTCGCTGATGAAATTTATCCCCGCTTAATCAAGGCATACATGGGAAGAAGGTTGGTTGGCTGTTGGAATTTTACCTCCAGGCACCTTAGATGTTGCCAGGATGTAAAACTCCAACAAGCAACCAACCCATGACGCACCCCGCCGAGGACGGCTGTGAGCAGCTCGGCACACCTGGGGGATCTCCGGGAGTGTCAGCTCAGGTGTGCGGGCCGAACACTTGGATCCTAACAGAGCGGGCTTCTAGTTCTACTGACCCACATGGATCTGGGTCCCTATCGGGAAATGACCACTCCCCCACCTGCCACCCAACCTTTACACCTCCCCCACCTTCTCCACCCTCCACACTCACCCACCCTGCCCCTGCCACACCACTCTAAAGGCCTGGTAATCTACACGTTAGCGAACATAGTTGAACGGAGTTGAAAGTAGGATAGATTAACGCAGGTCAAACATGGTGTAAGTATGTTAAACTATTGTGAAAAACGTTAAGGTACAGCAGGTTTTGGTAGGGATAAACTGCTATGGCATGGATGCCGGTAGTTCAACTACGTTCAACTACGTTCAACTACGTTCAACTACGTTCAACTACGTTCAACTACGTTCAACTACGTTCAACTATGTTCAATCACGTTCAACGTACATTAGCCTCCACTACTGTCAACTATGTTCAACTATGTCAAAGTATGCTAGAGTACGCTAGAGTATGCTAGAGTATGCTAGAGTAAGCTAGAGTAAGCTAGAGTATGCTAGAGGATGCTAGAGTACACTAGAGTATGCTAGAGTACACTAGAGTATGCTAGAGTATGCTAGAGTACAATAAGAGTATGGAGACTTCGCCACAGTACATTTTTAGCCTCTAATGTAGCGCCCTTTTGAACATGTCCAAAGATTAAATTGGAACTCACGGCCCACCCACGTTATTACCAAGTTAGCATGATGGAGAAGTACGGATGCCGGTACATTCAACTACGTTCAACTACGTTCATCTCCATTCAACTACGTTCAACTACGTTAGCCTCCACTACGTTCAACTACCTCCACTAACGCATATGTGACCGGGGCATCACTCTATTTTTTTACGGAGTCCTAGTACCCATCATACTTTACAGACCAGTCTCCATAGACTTTGTGTTGCTGATGTGTTCAGAACATGGATCGACATTCGATGACGGTTGATTGTTTTGTAGGTGTTGCTGGCGAAGCTAACAGTGGTACCGGGGATGGTACCGACATGGTACAGCAGGTTTATCTCAGTAGAGTTTTAAAGTTGCATAACTTCCGATGTTTTTGGTGGGTGGATGAAGAAAAGGGGGTAGCGTGTGTGTGGTTGGGAGGGGAGGAGAGTAGGGGGAAATGTGGATGAAGGAATGGGGAGGTGATGGAGGGGAAGGGTGTGGGCTGGAGAGGAGGACTCAGAACTAGTACAAACGAGCAGTTAGCAAATACAGTAAAACCTCTCTAACAGACCACCTCCACAGATCGACCATTCCCCTATATCGATCGTTTTATTTGGTTCCCAAACGATCGCCCATACAATAGATTTGTTTGAACACCTGCCTAAACCGACCACCTCCCTAAATGGACAATTTAAAGTATCAAGGAATTGTACTGTACGGCCGGAAGACCAGTGCTCTGACGCTGACAAGAGATATTATTCTATGAATAAAATACACTTTAATAAAACATATTTTAAAAAGTTGGTCCATTGGTCGGTTCGATTGTGAGAGGATTTACTGTACAAGCATCTACTTGTCTGCCCACGAGGCAGGACCAACAAAGTCAGTTAATCAGCATTCCCCGTCAGTGTAAACTCACATTGCTGCAAACCCACATTGCTGCATTCTTTCACGCAAGCACACATTACCTCCGCGCCCAATCTCGCCCGAGACCATTTCGGGAATAAATAAAGCCCGAGATGAATAAATTAACTGTCTTACTCCATTTCCATTAAGACTATTCATTTGAGAAGAGGACGCGCAGAGTGATTTATTGCATATGGCGACGTGACGTTTCCAGGAAGAGCCATTGCCAATCTGCACAGTGCTGCAGCCGAAATATACAAACAGAACTAGAAGCTGGGATTACAATAAATAAATGCAATAAATGAACTTAAAGCTGCATATTCTGATGGTTTTTGGATTGTGAAATTGTTTAAGGTAAATATATTAGGTTGATTGTTACAATATATCTTACTTTAACATTGCCTAGTCCAATGGTTGATTGCTACAATATATCTTACTTTAACATTGCCTAGTCCGATGGTTGATTGTTACAATATATCTTACTTTAACGTTGCCTAGTCCGATGGTTGATTGTTACAATATATCTTACTTTAATGTTGCCTTGTCCAATGGTTGATTGCTACAATATATCTTACTTTAACGTTGCCTAGTCCGATGGTTGATTGTTACAATATATCTTACTTTAACGTTGCCTAGTCCGATGGTTGATTCCTACAATATATCTTAATTTAAAGTTGCATAGTCCGATGGTTCTGAGTTTCTGTCATTTTCTGAGATAAACATATTAAGTTGATCATTATAATCTACCTTAATTTAGTTTGAAATAACTTTTATTTCAAACTGCTAACGTTTGAGATATTTGATGGGGAAACATGCAAAATTAGTTTTGGCAAGTGTGCCAAAACTCGGACACCATAGGCTTCTGCAGTAACAGGTTTTGTTAAATTGACTCAGTATTCCCTTATATGTGACAACAAATGTTTAATAAGTGCATCATTATCTAAGTTACATATGTAGAATCAAATCTAGATCATTTTTTAAGTTTTAAAATATGGATGTTTTCATCGGACCATGCAGCTTTGATTTAAAGTTGCATAGTCCGATGGTTCTGAGGTTCTGTCATTATTCTGAGATAAATATATTAAATTGATTGTCATTATCTACCTTACTTTAGTTTGAAGTAACCTTTATTATAAATGGCTAACTTTTGAGCTATTTGAAGTGCAAACATGTCAAATTACTTTTGGCAAGCACGTCAATACTCTGACACAATAGGCTTCTGCAGTAACATCTTCTATTCAATTGACTCAGGATTCCCTTCGATGTGGCAACAAATGTTTTAAAAGTGCATCTGTATTAAAGTTAGATAAGTTGAATAAAATCTAGACAATTATGAAAGAAGCCCACTGGAAATGGCTGCCAAAGTATGAAACGCACAAACGGTAAAGGAATGACAAATTCCTGACTTAAAAACATACAAAAAATATGTGTTCAAAATACAACCAGGAAACCCCCTCTAAGCTGTTCCACAAGGGGGCATATGACATGTCACGGCCCACCAGCTGGACAGCCCATGAGAAGTAACCTCCTGCCAGAAAACAGCCAGATAACACCAAATCCAAACATAGACCAACTACCTATTACATGCAAGCCTATAATATGTAAATAGAGTAGGCTAGTCTAGAATTAAGAGTAGGAAAAATTAAAAACAGGAAGACTCTTACCAAGAAAATCCTAAAAACTAACATAGATCACTAACCACAAACCATAATCTTAAGAAACACAGACCGATAATTGCCCAGCATTGAAAACAAGCTCGATCATCCGAGCTTATATGCTATGGACAGCATAAACATCCCATCAACAACAAAAAAACAAAAAAATGTTTTGAAAATTTGATGCTTCATCAGACTATGCAGCGCTAAGATTAATATACTTGGTTGATTGTTACAATGTACCTTACTTTACTTTGAAGTATTTTTTTAATTTTCAATGGCTAACTGTGGAGAATCATGTTATATTAATTTTGGAAAGGATGTCAAAATTCAGTCATGATACTGCTTCAGCAGTAACAAGTTCTATTACATTGACTTAGTATTCACTTCCAACTTCCATTCAGCAAGAAATACTTCATAAGTGTCCAGTATCTAAATTACATGAAAACCTAACATTTCTTAAACAAAAACATTTATCTATATTTGTGTCCCTATTTCTAATTTACATACCGGTGCACTTATTAAACATGTCTTGCTGCATTGAAGGGAGTCCTGAGTACATTTAATAAAAACCCATCACTATTGCAGCCTAAGGTGTCAGAGTTTTGACATCCTTGCCAAAATTAATTTGGCATGTGTGCACTTCCAATATCTGAAAAAGGTAGCAATTTAGAATAAAAGTTACTTTAAACTAAAAGTAAGATAGATTATAACAGTCAACCTAATAATATATTTATCTTTAAAAAACCCACACAAATTCAAAAGCAGCTGATTATGTTCTATATAAATACATTATATTAGTATTATTAATAGAGGGCCAGTAGCATGTTGCCTTGCTAATGCTACACTCGCCCAGTTCCGCTGGTGCTACAGCAGCCTGGGCAACTTGAGTTCGACTACTTTCATCCCTGCATACCCCATACCCCATACCCATACCATATACCCCATACCCTATTCCCTATACACGCATGCGCAGCCAACCCAAGGGTGGCTGCGAAAGCTCATTTCATTTGCCTTAATGACAGTCCCCCCCCCCCCCCCCCCCCTCCGCAATGTTCGAGCCCCCGGCACCGGCGTTCGCCGGAATCTCGGCGTTCCTCGCGATAATCCGGATAAACGAGACTGGCGGGGGAAGCAATCGTCGGCGGCGAGCTTACGACTGGCATCTGGTCGCTGATTACCGTCGTGAACAAACATGGCCGCCCCGGGTAATGAGGCCCTGTGTGTGGGTGTGTAGGTGGGGGTGGAGGGGGTAGAGGGGGAGGGGTGGGGTGGAAGGGAAGGGAGGGGAGGGAGGCGGAGGTGGGAGGGGGAAGGGAGATGGGGAGGGGAGGGAGGGGAGGGAGGGGAAAGGGGAAGGGGAAGGGAAAGGGGAAGGGGAGGGGGAAGGGGAAGGGGAGGAAATGGGAGGGGAGACGGAGGGGAGGCGGGGGAGGATGAGGGGAGGGGGAGGGGGGAGGGGAGGGGAGAGGGGGGAGTAGGGGATTGGAGGGGAGGGTGTTGTGGTGGGCAGTGGGGACAAGGAGGGGGAGGGGTAGCAGAGGGGAGGGGAGCTAAGGTCGAGGGGGGTTAGAGGGGAAAGGAGGTAGGAGGATTGGAGGGGGAGGGGAGGGGGAGGCAGAGCGGCAGGGCGAGGGCGGGGGCGGGGGGATGATGGGGGCAGAGAAGGGAGATGGAGAGAGGGGGAGATGGAGAGAGGGGGGAGAGAGGGGGAGAGGGGGGAGGGGGGGATAGGGGGGAGAGGGGGGAGAGAGGGAGAGGGGGAGAGGGGAAGAGGGGAGAGAGGGGGAGAGGGGGAGAGGGGATGGGCTAGCAGTATCGGAGTGGCGCCGTCTGGTGAGGAGCAGGAGCAGTGGTTCCCGCACCGGTGCGCTGGTATCAGTAGACTGATAGCTGAGGTGGCCCCTGATGGCTAATCTATATCCAACTGACTGACCATATCAGCTTATCTATCTCCTGCCAATCTCCGATGGAATTCACTTCAGATTAAAACTGAGGGCGCTTCCTTTTCATTATTATTGTTTTTGCTATTGTTGCTTTTCCATTATAATTGTTGTCATTGTTATAAAGTTGCAGCATTTTCAGTTTCTGTGTCACTTTCTGAGATAAATATATTAAGTTGATCATTATAATCTGTTGCCTTGCTATCATTACAATTGTTGTCAATGATGAAGTTGCATTGATAAGGTTGCATCTTCTGCTTATGTGTCACTTTCTGAGATAAACATATTAGGTTGATCATTATAATGTGTTGCTTATGGTGCAGTCACACTACGACGCTTCTCCCGGCGACCCGTCAGCGTTGAAAATAAAATCTTGCGCGTCGAGAAACGTCAAACTTTTCGGCGGTTTGGCGAAAAAGTTCGGCGTCAGCGCGGCCAACGGGTGTCGACGCGTGAGGAAAAAAAAAGAAGAAAGTTTGGCGCGACGTCTTCATCTAACCTTAAATGTTGCTAGGGCATAAAACAAAAACACCCCAGTTTGTCACAATGTGTCAGCAACGACCCTCTCGTGCGCGCCGTCTTCCTAGCGTTCCCATAACGTTATTCCGGCGCGTCCAACGCATCGCGACGCGCGCCTAACGTCCTTACCCATATATTTGCACGCGCTGGCGGTCTTTGTTTTTTTTTTGACATGCTTAAAACCTTGGCCGACAGGGAACATGCGCCGTCGTTTTGCGCCGATACTCAACGTCAAAGAAAATGTACCGACGCGTACCGACGCGCGCATAACGCGCCCCCAGCGTGTCTCAATATTTCACCCATTTTCGCCCAAAAACACCACACGTCGCCAGGTCGCCGGCGAGAAGCGTCGTAGTGTGACTGCACCATAAGTTATGATTACAGTTCTTCAATTTTGTTCTTGTCATTTCTAAAGTTGAATAGTTTTCAGCTTCTCGATGTACATATATTAAGTTGATGAGAATAATCTACTTTACTTTTAGTTTTAAGTAACTGCTTTAAAATGGTTAAATTGGAGATATTTGAAGTGTAGGCATTCAACATTAATTTGGGCGTGCTTGTCAAACGTCAGACCCCATAGACTTCTGCCGTGACATGTTCTATTAAATTGACTTAGTATGCCCTTCTATGATGTAATAAATACTTAATAAGTGCAAGAGTAGCTAAGTTAGATATGTTTGTTTGTTTATTGTTGTTTTACGTCCTAGCAACATCTAAGGTAATATCAGGACGGGTACATGATATTACCTTATATTGATATTTCCCTTGTGACAGGGCGCACCTGATATTTCCCTTGTGACAGGGCGCACTCGTGGCGACTTTACAGTGCTGCCCATTGGGATACCAGACCACCAGCACCATGACCTGATATCCCACTCAATCACATTATCCTGACACTGAGCCAACCAGTCCTTGCCCTATCCTAATAATGCCAAGCACCTGGCTAGGAAGCGACAAGTATAAATTTTTAAGTCATTGGGTTGACTCGACCAGGGTTCGACCCACGATCCCACAGTCTACCAACATGGGAGACGCCATACTCACCCACTGTGGATGCATCTTATTGCGAAGGGTTTGTAGCTGGTGGGTTATTAAAAATAAAAGTATTCGACATAATTTCTGAAAATGTCAATGGATGCGGCTTTTACCGTAATACCCGTCATGGTGTGCCTTATACTATATGATGAGGCTATCTTACAGACCATCCTGACATGACCTTAGATTTTGCTAGGACGTAAAACAACAACAAACAGCTAACTTACAGCAGAAGTTGTACCATGGTGGTGGTAGTACTAGTAGTACTATGGCCTGGGTATTGAATCTGACCGTGTTAGCACAAGCCTGGATCGGGAGTGTGTGCAGAACAGCCAACTCCAGGCTGTTATTGGCTGGGGGTGGGCATTGGTGGGAGGGAGCGTGGGCATGCTGTGGGCGGGGTGGGGATGGGGGAAGGGATGGGATGGACTGGAGGCGGTCTGCGGGTACTCCAGGGTGGGCTGTGGAGCTGCACATCCTTTGCTTACTTTGGGAATCTGGTAATGGTCAACCAGCTGATCTGGAGATCTGTTCCCTCCTCCCCCCTCTATCCCTCCACACCCCAGACCCCACACACCTCTCACTCTCCTTCCCAGCCTCCACCCACTCCACCCACCAGCAACCAGCCCTCCATGTCCAAATGAATGGATACATCCTACGGCGGCCAGCAGGAGGACGGACACTACATAACCGCTATCGGCTTTCCACTGCATACTGGCTCGGCGCAGGCTCCCAATTATCGCCCCTTAAATATTACCGGGCACCCTTTGGAGGACATTGACGCAGTCTGGCGTTGGAAGTACAGTAAATCCTCTCTAACCGACCACCTCCACAGATCGACAACTCCCCTATATTGATCATTTTATTTAGGTCTCGAACGATCGCCCATACAATACCATTGTAACGATGACCACCTCCCTAAATGGACCATTGAAAATCGGTCCCATGGTCGGTCAATTTAGAGAGGTTTTACTGTATTTACAGAGCGCAATGAATGCCGCCACACTTCTTCCCTGCGCTCCTCTCTCTGGTTCCGGTAGTGCGGCAATGGATCAAGTTCGGGGACCACTGCTCAAAGAACCAGGAAGAAAGGGAAATTGGTAGTTATGTAGTGGTCACGTGGTTAACAGTTAAGCACGTTAGAAAGGAGAGTCCCCCGCCATGGAAGTTACATGATTAGTGCTTAGGTGCAGGAGAAGGAGATTCACCCACCATGGTCCTACGTGATTAGTTCTTAGGTGCAGGAAGAGGGAGAGATATCCGCCATGGTGGTTCCATGATTAGTGCTTAGACACAGGAGTAGGGAGAGCCAACCGCAACGGTGGTTACATGATTAGTGCCTAGATGCAGGAGAGGGAGATTCAAAGGCCATGGTGGTTACATGGTTAGTGCCTAGATGCAGGAGAAGGAGATTCACCTGCCATGGTGCTACATGATTAGTGCTTAGATGCAAGAGGAGGGAGAGCCAATCGACATGGCGGTTACATGATTAGTGGCTAGATGCAGGAGAAGGAGATTCACTGGCCATGGTGGTTACATGATTAGTGCTTAGATACAGGAGGAGTGAGAGTCACCCATCATGATGGTTTCATGATTAGTGCTTAGAGCCAGGAGGAGGGAGAGCTCACCACTATTAATGCTTAGATCCAGCAGGACGGGAAGTTACACACAATTGTGGTTACATGATTACTGCAGGAGGAGGCATAGTCACCCATCACAATAGTTTCATGACTAGTGCTTAGACATAGGAGGACGAGGAGCCACCCATCATGGTGTTACATGATTAGTGCTTAGATGCAGGAGGAGGGAGAACCATCGGCCATGATGGTTACATAATTAGTGCTTAGACGCAGGAGGAGTGAAAGCCACTCACCATGGTGGTTACATGATTAGTGCTTAGATGCAGGAGGAAAGAGAGCCAGTCAACATGGTCATTACATGATTAGTGCTTAGATGCAGGAGGAGTGAGAGCCACTGGCCATGGTGGTTACATGATTAGTGCCTAGATGCAGGAGGACGAGGAGCCACCTACCATAGTGGTTGCATGATTAGTGCTTATATGCAGGATGATTGAGAATCAGCCACCATGGTGGTTACATGATTAGTGGTTAGATGCAGGAGGAGGGAGAGTCACTCACCCTGGTGATTACATGATTAGTTCTTAGATTCAGGAGGAGAGAGAGATACACACAATGGTGGTTACATGATTAGTGCTTAGATGCAGGAGGAGGGAGAGTCACTCACCCTGGTGGTTACATGATTAGTGCTTACACCCATGAGGAGGGAGAGCCACGTGCTATGATGGTCATGTGATCAGCGGCTTCACCCTGGAGGAGGAGAAGCTGGTCCGTAGCCATGAACAGCAAGCCCTGGAGAAGGGGGGAAGCCAGCTTGTTTACGCCAATTGCAGGGACTGTTATCCCAACTGCCAACTGCTGCGCGAATCCCGCCATGCACTACCAACCCGCACACCGGAAACAGCTGTCGGTGTGCATGTTGGGATGGGGGAGGGGTGTGTGGGTGGGATGGGGTTGGTGTGCTGGTTGCACAAGTGGATGGTGATTGGCTAGGACAGTACCTGGGTAAGATCGCCCGGAAATCGGGTGTGGGGGAGTGGGGAGTGGGGAGTTGGGGGTGGTTAGTGGGGAGTTGGAAGTGGGGAGTGGGGAGTGGGTAGTGGGGAGTTGGGAGTGGGAAGTGGGGAGTGAGGAGTGGGGATTGAGCAGTGGGAGTGAGGAATAGGGAGTGGGGAGTGGGGAGTGGGGAGTGGGGAGTGGGGAGTGGGGAGTGGGGAGTGGGTAGTGGGGAGTGAGGAGTGATGAGTGGGGAGTGGGGAAACCGGTCGTTCCAAACTCTCACCAGTAAAACTTGGTCCAAAATGTGGTGAACCAAAATATTACATCAAGCAAACATGTTGATCCATGTATGATATGGTGGCAAAGTCATTGTTTCTCAGCCTAGGAACTGGCCTCACCACTTCTCGCTCCCGCATGAAAAAACCTGTCGGCCCGCACTTGTAAATTAGATATACATATATGTATATATAAATAATTTGAACCATTTATATATATATATATATATATATATATTTATATTTATTTATTTATATATATAATTTAAAACATATGTTTCTATGACCTGACTGAGTGCAACTAATTGTTAAAAAACACTTAATTTCTAGCCGAATTGGTCGGAAAATCTTTTGTGACACGGCTGAGATTTTACACCCCATACTCTTTTATCACTGAAGGGTTTCCTCCGCCAGGTGGTGTCAAATTGCCCTCCTATATCTGAGCAGAGACGCCTTTAAATGGTGGGTGGTGTGAGGTGTGTGGTGTGTGGTGTGTGGTGTGTGGTGAAATAGGTGTAGGTGTAGGTGGTATAGGTGGTGTAATAGGGCGTGTCTCACGGCAACCCTCCACCCCCATCTGTGAATGCAGTGGTCCAACCTGGATGTATCTGGCATGTCACTCTCTCGCTCTCTAATGTTTCTTTTCATAAACAGATTGACTTTTAATTAAAAACCTGCCCCACTAATAAAATATATGCAGAATTAGACACAGTCACAATCACAATCACATTATCCTGGTACGAAACTAACCAGCTCTTCCACTTTCCTAGTAATGGTAGTGCTAGACAGAATACTATTAACTCTTACTCTTCGGCACAAGGCACCAATCAGGGTCTGAGCATGCCATATGTGAAGGTGTACATCTGCGGATCACCAGACGGGATGGCCGAATGAGTTTGTCCAGTGTCAAATTAAAAAGCAAAACCAGTAGCAAGCGATAAGCCAGGGCTGGTGTTAGTTACCCTGAACCACATAGTGTGCACAGTGTACTTACATGCAGTCAGCACACCGGAGTCAAAGGTCAGATTGCTGGGGGGATGTGCATGACTTGAGCCGGGTAGTAAGGTCAAGGGTCACTGTTCTAATGTAGGTAGGTGGCAGCTCAGGCCGGGGGTGTAGTCTCAGTGTTGGGATGGATGTACACACTAACTGAGCATATTAACTGAGCATGTTAACTGAGCAGGTTAACTAAGCGCATTAATGTACCATATTAATGGAGCACATTATTGGAATATTGTACCGAACACGGTAGTGAACACAGTGATGGAGCATGAAAATGGAACACCATATGGAATATGAAAACTGAACATGAAAACGGAAATGAAAACTGAACATATGAACTGAACACGATATGATACGACAACCGAACATGATAACATAACACGATAATAGAACATGATAACTGAACAATATAACATGAAACCCAACGTGATAATATAACATTATAACCGAACATGACAACCGAACATTGTAATCAAACATGAGAACTGAGCATGATAACAACGCATGATACCCAAAAATGATAACAGAACGCATTAACACAGAACTGAACACAGAAACTGAACAATTAAATGCACATCCCCCACTCTTCCCTTCAGCATTCATTCGCTCCCAATCGACGGCCAGGCGACCCCCCCCCCCCCCGAACACCCCCCGAAGACCCCCACCCCCGGGATTTCCCATCCGACTGCCCCTGAGCACTTTCCGCACCATGCCCCCACCCCACCCCCACCCCCGTCCCCACCCCCACCCCGCCCTTCGAAGCCCCCACACGGAGTGCAAACCTGGCGGTGACAGGCGGGGACCTCTGCTGGCAGAGCGGATCGATAAGACTGCTCCCAGGCCGGTCCGACTCCCACCGCACCCCCACCCCCACCCCCACCGCACCCTCACCCCCACCCCCACCACCATGACCACACCACAACCACCAACATCCAGGCAGCGGAACCACCACCTCCACTCCGCCATGGGTGGTGGTTGGTGGTTGGTGGTTGGTGGGCGGTGGGTGGTGGGTGGTGGGTAATGGGTGGTGGGTGGTGGGTAGTAGGTGGTGTGTGGTGTGTGGTGTGTGGTGTATGGTGTGTGGTGTGTGGTGAGTGGTGGGCAGTGGGCAGTGGGCGGTAGGCGGTATGTGGTGGGTGGTGGTTAGTGGGTAGTGGGTGGTGTGTGGTGGGTGGTGGGCGGTAGGTGATGGGTGGTGGTGTCCAGAATGAACAGCGCTCAGAAGTGGTGGTAAAGGCTGACTTAGGTAGCACAGTGATTGGGATTCATTTATCTCCCAGAATGCCGATCTGCTCAAGGGATGCATAAGCCGGGGTGTAACACCCTATCCCAACCCCCACCCTATCTCCATCCCGATTCAGCTTCACACACCGTGTGTGTGATAGGCCTATCAGGTAGAAGGGCGGGGGGTGGAGACGGGGAGTGTGTTACTCATATAATAGTAGTTAGACCTATCGTCTACATCACCGTTCCAGCCGCGCGGTGCATTGTGGGATGTGTCAGAGCAAAACAAACCTACGAGAAGCACATGGCACATGCTAATACACTGGGTGCAGTTATGAAATGTGCTAGTTTCAGCTCATCTCAGCTCTTGTTTGAAACATAGAATACTAATTAAAAATATATATATAATAAATTAAGATATCAATCTTTTATCCAGCATTGCATTTACATCAATATAATCAGCACATCGTATGCCATGTGCATTTAGATTTAGACAAATCTAGGCACTCAGACTAGTGTTAGAGCCATAGCCAGAGTCAGTTTTACTTATTTTATTCATGTTTTTATTTATATCCTATGGTTGATGTCCTATGTAGAACTAGAAAATGAGTAGGGTTAATCAGATATTGGTTATATATTTCTTTGAAACAAGTTTTTGTTGACACATTTGACATTTTAATATTTAGAACAAGAATTACTTCTGGCTAATCAATGGTGATGTAAACATCAGCCTGTAAAGTGACTGAAATGATATGTTTCTTAGCTCAAAATGCTTAATTATGGAGAGTTGTGTCTTAAACATATTCATTATATTATTATATTGCATCCTTCTGTCCATGTTTGTGCCAAATTGTTATGTATTTCTATTAATTTTGAATAAAATGGACGTTTTGCCCTACGCGTATCAGCATACTCAATGGCTGTATGCCTTTGCTTTGCTGCCAACGCCGTTTTCAGCGTATGCACAGTCGGAACCGTGATCTCGTCTATTGGCATGAGGGTGTGTGGGTGCTAGACCGGGGGGGAGAGGGAGAGGGAGAAGAGGGAAGTGGAGGGGGAGGGGGTATAGGAGGAAGGTAAGGGAGAGAAAGGAGATGGAGATAGAGAGGAGGAATGAGAGGGAGAGACATGAGGAAAGAGAGAAAGTGAGATGGAAAGGGATAGGGAGACCGAAGAGGAAGAGGGAGAGGGAGATGGCGAGGGCAAGGGCGAGGGAGAGGGAGAGGGAGAGGGAGAGGGATGGGGAGAGGGAGAGGGATGGGGAGAGGGAGAGGGATGGGGAGAGGGGAGGGGGAGGGAGAGGGGAGGGGGAGGGAGAGGGGAGGGGAGGGCGAGGGAGAAGAAGGAGAGGGAGAGGCAGAGAGAGAGGCAGAGGGAGAAGGAGAGGAGGGGGAGAGGGAGAGGGATGGGGAGAGGGATGGGGAGAGGGGAGGGGGAGGGAGAGGGGAGGGGAGGGAGAGGGGAGGGGGGGAGGGAGAAGAAGGAGAGGGAGAGGGATGGGGAGAGGGGAGGGGGGAAGAGGGGAGGGGGAGGGAGAGGGGAGGGGGAGGGAGAGGGGAGGGGGAGGGAGAGGGGAGGGGGAGGGAGAGGGGAGGGGTGGGGGAGGGAGAAGGAGAAGGAGAGGGAGAGGGAGAGGGAGAGGGAGAGGGAGAGGGAGAGGGGGAGTGTGTTACTAGTAGTAGTTAGACCTATTAGTATGAGCGGGTAGCAGGGTAATGGGAGAGAGGGAGGGTGTGTATACTATTACAACTACTAGTGCGAGTAGTAGTAATAGTAGGAGCTAGGCTTATACGTGTGTGTTGGGGTGAAAAGGGCGGCAACCCATGATGGATCCCGCGGCCAACCCTCCACCACCTTCTCCCGCCTTCCTCCACCTTCTCCACCCCTTCCCACCACCACCGTCCCCCGACGAGCGGCTCCTCTCCCCGAGGGAGCGTCGCTTGTTGCTCCACGTCCCAGCGCCCACACGCAGCAGGCATTAAATTGCCTGCCTCTGTAGGAATGGCTCCACGCTCCGCACCCTCCCTCCACCCTCCCCCCCCCACCCTACCACCACCCTCCACCGAGCTACTCACCGTGTAAGGGCGAGCACATCCTCCTCCTATTCTTCTTCTTCTTCTTCTTCTTCTTCTTCATCCTCCTCCTCCTCTTCCTCCCACCAGCCCATCTATTGCTAGAGCTGCTTGCTTCGTTGCACCCCCGCCGTTAATTTGCTGATTACGGCGGCCTATCTGGTAGAAGCCCAAGCGCCTCCGAGCAGCTCTGAGCAGCTCCGAGCAGCTCCACGTTGATGGCGGTGTAGGAGCGTGGAAGGGCGGGGAGGCCTTGGAAGATAGGGAGGGGAGGAGGGGGGAGTGTAAGCTGCCATCGGCGGCTTATATATGGGATAAAACAATGCCTGCTGGTGTCTAATTAGGACCAACCTCCCTCTAGGCGGGAATTAGGGCCCTTTGATGGGAGCGGCTTTTGCGACCAAGTAAAAAAACCCGCAAAAATCCTGGGTATGTCATCAGAGAAGTGATGAGGGGCCGCGCTGTGCTAACTACGCGTCTCAGCCCACTTCCGGTGTAGTAGTACTGGGTACTGCCACTAGGGCTGGATTTTTAATTGTTATACTTCATTTTTGTTCTTCCCGTCACCATCATCACCTGCTTAAGCAGCTAAAGTTGTTCATGTATATGAATTACTGCAACAGGCTGATTGACGTTCCCTGCGGAGATTTCTTCACACCAAACCCGCATTACTGATCTTTGGTTTGCTTGTTTCGCTATTTATTTTTTGGTTCGCAATTTTATTTCGCTGAAGATAATAAGCATCACAAACATCATTGTTCTTTAAGCGTTTGCAAAGCTGCTTTCGGACCTGTCGTAAATAAAGTAGGTGGGTTATGGAATAGGGGAGGATCCTACAAGAACAGGCTTATATAATTTTAATGAAATTGAGGATTCTAATGCAGAAAAGAGATGGCGAAAAGGTAAAAGGTGGAATGTAGTAAATACTTCAAAGTATATGCAGATGTCACACATCAATGGCTGGTATAATGATAAAATGTCACAGTGCATCTTTACTTATCTGCATTATTGGATATGTATCCATGGCTTGGCATTTTATGGTAATGACTTTCCTTATTTTGCAAATATTTGCTTTGACTCAACCGGGGATCGAGCCCACAAGCTCCAGCATGGAAAGCAGATGCCCTAATGACTAGTCCATCTTCAACATGGTGCCAAGATTGGAAATATGTCATACTTTGGTTTTATAGTACAACGTTTTAGAATGGCTTCACCTAGTGAGGGTTCCTTAGTAAGAAAATCTTGGTAGACCTTTGATGCCATCTAAGGGCATTTCCTATGACCCTTCGTTATTATTGTAAACCTGCTGCCGATATGTCAAGCTAATGGCTACAGACTAACAATGGGATAGACAGTATCGTAATTGATTATAGATAAGATAAATAAATAAATATATATATAAATTCTTCGGTACAGACAAGAACATAGGAGCGAGAGTAAGTTTGGTTTGTATTTAATAACTGGATCAAGGTCCAGTGTATGACGCGAGGGGGCGCCCGCCCGGCAATTTACCTGACAGCTTGGCAGGGGGGGGGGGTACTCCACAAATGTCCAAGAGGAAATATAGGATGTACATGTTATCCTCGTATTTATACTCATATAATGCGTTATACATCACATATATGCAAGATCACACAACCTTACAACGTGATCATTTGCATCGGGATATTAATAGGTAAGCATTTTGCATATCAATAGCTAGCTATGAAATGAGTAGGACATTAACTGCAATTTATCATATAAGCAGTGTGCACACGCGTAAGCAATAGAATCTGTCTTCACAAGACAACAACTCCTCATCCAGACCAATGTTGTCCTGACATAGCAGGTGTCCTGTCATCGGCCGTCAAATGAGACCAACAAAACGGTTTGTTCATTGATAAATTGTTTGCAAATGGCACGGGATCGTCGATCACAGGGATCGCTGAACACAGGCTCTGCTGTAATATACAAGAAGTGGGTTGCACTGTGTTGTATCTGTGACATGTGGGGTGTAGGCGTGGGGTGTGGCGGTGGGGTGTTGGGGGTGGGGGTGGAGTGATGGTCTGACATGTGGAGCAGGCTTTGTATGGATGCATTATGGGACAGGAAACACACTTCTCATGTGAGGACTTCATAGTTATACAGGGTTCATGAGTAATGTACATTGCCCCTGACAACACCCGATTTAGGCTTCAATCAGGACAGGCCATTGAACTCTGTAGGGGTTTATCTGCAGCTTATAAGTTATTAATCAATGGACCAATGGATATAGGTGAATAGGGAGCATTAGCGTTATTTACACTCATAAAATGAATTATACATCACAAGATTCAGGACCACCTAATGCATTATGGGAATATAACAAAAAGGAATTGTCTATATATTTTTGAGAGGATTACTCATAAATGCATGTGAATTGAGCAAAGTATTTAGTGCACAGCAAACAATGTCCTTATTGTTATAATAATAGAACTCCGGGTTCTAGAATAATAATCCATGTATATGTCTAGAGAGATGCCTACAGTAGTTCTACACATAGATCTAGTTTTGTCCATATACAGATATAAAAGGTCAACCACCCATCTCCGATCTGCTTCTGCACATCCCCATTCCAATTACAGCAGCCACAACAGTTACAACAACCACAGTTACATCAGTTACAACAGTCAAAACAGTTATGGCAACCACAGCCTTCACAGCAACCACGTCAGATACAACAGTCACTGCATCCACCACAGTTAGGGGGTTCAAAGCAGCTACTGCAGCTACAGTAAACTCAACAACCACAGCAGCTAACAGTAACAGTAACCACAGTAACCACAGACACCACAGTAACCACAGACACCACAGTAACCACAGTAACCACAGCAGTCAGAGCAACTGCTATAGTCACAATGACGACAGCAGCCCCAGAAACCACAGTAACCACAACAACCATAATAACCACAGTAACCACAGTAACTACAGTAACCACAGAAACCACAGTAGTTAGAGCAACTACTACGAACACAGTAACCACAGCAGTCACAGAAACCACAGTAACCAGAGCAATCACAGCAACCACTGCAGCCATAGCAACCACAGTAACCGCAGTAACCACAGCAGTCACAGTAACCACAGTGACCACAGTAACAACAGTAACCATATCAACAACAGCAACAGAATTCACATGAGCGACAACAACCACGACGGACACAATACCTTCAGCAGCCTAAGCAGCCACAACAACCCCACCAGCCCCCACAAAACCCCACCAGCCCCCCACCAGCCCCCACAGAGACATCCCCCACACACCAACACAGCAGGCCGGCTCTATTAGAATTCCCATCTCAATTACACCAATCTTGGCTGGGCGCGTCGCGGACACCTAACACAAACCTGCTCTTACCTACTCATGATTACTCAGTCCCGGCGCGTGGCGTTTCACAATCAATTACCATCCGTATCCAGCGGCTCCCCGTGCTCCTCCTCCTGCTCCTCCTCCTCCTTCCCGCCTCTCCATCCGCGTCCGTCCCTGCCTCAACAGCCACGGCACGACGGCTCCAGCAGCCCGCATCTCCAGGGCTGGGCCGCCAACGCCAACGCCCACCACCTCTGCACACTCACACTCACACAGCCAGTCGCATTTATATACACAACAGCTGCTGCATCCCAAGCCCACTGGAGGATGACCCCCATCTCCTCCGATTAGCTCTTAATCCAATTGTAACCTGGAGAGGTTGGCGGTGTGCTCAGACTCTGTGAAGACTGAGAGTGAGAGAGAGAGGGATGGAATGAGGTAGATAGAGGCAGGCAGGAGTTGATTGGTCGGAGGGAGGAGTGCAAAGAGGGAGACTGTTTTTCCTGTCAGTGCCACTTGTATGTAAGTCATGGGTGGCGTTGTGGGTACGGGTGGCACTATGCAGTGTAAATAGGCAATGTAGTACAGTCCTCCTCTCTGGGTGATCAGAATCAGTAATGCAGTAATGGAACTGACAACACTGTGCAGTGTAAATAGGCGGCGCAATACGGTCCTCCTCTGCCAGTGACTAGAATCACTAGTGGGACTGGGTGCACTGTGCAGTGTAAATAGGCAGTGCAGTACGGTCCTCCTCTGCCAGTCCCAGAATCATTCAAGATCGTGTGTTTGGTTATATTGTCTATGTAGTGCAGTGCAGTCCCCCTCTGTCAGCGGGAACTAGGTAGTGTAACGAGGCAGTGTAATTTGGTCCTGCTCTGTCAGAGAACAACATTAATAAGGGACATGATCGTGTGGATGACATTACACAGTGTAGCTAGCTAAGCAGTACAGTACGGTCCTCCTCTGGCAGTAACCAGAATCAAGCAGGGAAATGACCGGGTGTATGACCGGGTGTATGCAGCATAGCTAAGCAGTGCAGTAGGGTCCTCCTCTGTCAGTGACCAGAATCAGTTATGGGAAATAATCGCGTGTATGACATTACACAGTGTAGCTAAGCAGTGCAGTAGGGTCCTCCTCTGTCAGTGACCAGAACCAGTTAAGGGAAATAATTGCATGTATGACATTACGCAGTGTAGCTAAGCAGTGCAGTAGGGTCCTCCTCTGTTAGAAACTAGCACCGCGGTATCTCGATGCGGACCGGATACCCAGGAGCCCAATTGTCCACCAATGAGCGTCCATCATCACCTCCCAGCCTGCTTCCTGCCTCCACGGCTGGTACCCGGCGCGCCTGCACTGCGCATCCTCCTCCAGCGTGTCGCCTCTCTCCGGGCTGTGAGCGGCTTGTTTTGGTTCCCTTCCTCCAGGGGATGATGGGGGTGAATGAAACCCTCCCTCCTCCAGATGAGAGATAAACCATCAGGGATTCCAAGCAGTGGGACGTGGTTTAAATTTACGTAATCTCCACACACACACACACACACACACAGACCAGACAGCTTTGGTAGATCGTGGGATTCGAACCCACGGGTTCGAATCCTGTTCGAGTCAAACCAATGATTTAATAATTGATACTTGTCACTTCCTAGACTGGTGCTCAGCATTAATAGGATAAGGCAAGGAGTGGTTAGGACTCAGTGTCAGAATAAAATGACTGAGTGGGATATCAGGTCATGGTGCCAGCAGCTTGAGTAGACTAGCCTGATTTCTCAGTGGGTCAGCACTATAAAGTTGCCATGAGTGCGCACTGTCACAAGTTGGTACCCTCATATGACCTTAGATGTTGAAAGGAAATAACACTCCAACAAACAAACCAAGCAATCCAAGCAGCGGGTCGTAGTTTAAATCTAGGTAATTTTCACATACACCCACGCCCGCCACCGCCACCCCACCATCACACCACCATTCCACCACCATCACCACTACCACGTCCCCCGCATAACCACCCAGGAGGAGCTAAAGGTCTGCACCTCGCCTCCGGGACCGCGGGTGGTGGTGTGTGTGGACGCCGCCCTGGAGGTAGGCTAGGCTCGACAGTGGGGTGCGGGAGGGATACTCCCCTGGATGAAGCGAGAGGGTGTGTTGGGGGAGGTGGGAGGGGGGTGGGAGGGGGCCGGGAGGGGGGCAGGGTTGACGGTGTGTGGGCTCACCCTGTACGTCCTTAGAAGGCGAAGGTAATCGGGGGTGGTGATGAGATGGCTGGGCGGGCAAGTGAGTGGGTGAGTAAGTGTGTATGTGTGTGTGTGTGAATGAGTGTGTGTGTCACTGTGAGAGCGTGTGGGTGTCTGAGGGAGTATGGGTTTGAGGGAGTGTGTGGTGGGTGTGAATGAGTGTGTGTGCGAGTTAGTGGGTGTGTGGGTGTCTGAGAGCGTGGGTTTGAATGAGTCTGCGAGTAAGTGTGAGTGAATGGGTGGGTAAATAAATGGGTGTGTGAATGAGTGTAGGGTGTAAGTGCGTGAGTGAGTGTAGGGCTTAAGTATGTGAGTGAGTGAGTGAGTGTAGGGTGTGAGTGTGTGAGTGAGTGTGGGGTGTAAGTGTGTGAGTGTGGGGTGCAAGTGTGTGAGTGAGTGTCGGGTGTAGGTGTGTGAGTGAGTGTGTGATGTGGGTGTGTGAGTGAGTGTGGTGTGTAGGTGTGTGAGGGAGTTTATGGTGTAACTGTAAGTGTGTGAGTGAGTGTGGGGTGTAGGTATCTGAGTGAGTCTAGGTGTGTGGGTTCCAGAAGAGATCCTCCAGTGGTCCTCTTGAAGAAGAAGAAGAAGAAGAAGAAGATGATACCGCCACAAGCGTATCAACAATAGTCACAAATAACCACGCCAAGGGGACAGCGCTAACAGTAATGACAATAGTATTCCTACCGCAGCTTCTTCCTATTGCCACCAGGTGGCAGTCACACCGGCCACTCACACAGCTAGTGCCCTAAGCCTGGGCCACCGTGGGCAGTGATGGGCGTGGGCGGGGTGTGGCCGGTAACAGGGGGGGGGGGGGGGGACACGGGGAGGGGATGACCGTCCGGCCCTGGACACGCACGGGGACACGTGCAGGGTGATGCCGGGGCGCGGGGCCCGGGACTGCCGCGGGGTGTAAGGCCGGAGGGCCGCCTACTGCACACCGGGAAGGCCCCCCGGGTGGATTTTCGATGTACTCTACTCGACTCCCCATTCACCGGGTCTGCCTGGTCACATCCTCGTCTATCATCATCCTCATCCTCAGCATCCTCAGGCGACGACGCAGGCCTGTGGGACTCCCTCTATGGGTGCTGGAGGAGATGGTGGTGATGGTGGTGGTGGTAGTAGTAGCTGTTGCAGCAGCCCAGACTCTGCCTACATGCTGCTGGTTCTCTGGCTGGCTGGTATCCCCGCCGCCCGCCGGCCCGGTACTGACTGGGCACTAACTGTCGAGCCTCCGCCGTCGCCGCCGCCGCAACCGCCGCCACCCTGGAGGAACGAGGAACTAACTGCTGGCGGCCAGTGCCTCACCAGCTGTTGCTGCTGCCCAACCTGCTCGCACTAGGCTAAGGCTAGCCCTAGGCTCATCCTACTATCCTAGGCTCGCGCTAGGGACCTGGTAGGCTCACACTAGACTTGCTTTAGGCTCATGCTGAGCTCGCACTAGGCGCATGCCAGCCATGTGCTAGGCTCATGCTATTGCTAGGCTCGCACTACGTGCATCCTACTGCTAGGCTCATGCTAGGCTCGCACTAGTTGCATGGTAGGCATGTACTAGGCTCGCATTAGGCTCGCACTATGTCCGTAGTCCGTAGGCTCGCGCTAGGCTCGCGCTAGGCTCGCGCTAGGCTCGCGCTAGGCTCGCGCTAGGCTCGCGCTAGGCTCGCGCTAGGCTCGCGCTAGGCTCGCGCTAGGCTCGCGCTAGGCTCGCGCTAGGCTCGCGCTAGGCTCGCGCTAGGCTCGCGCTAGGCTCGCGCTAGGCTCGCGCTAGGCTCGCGCTAGGCTCGCGCTAGGCTCGCGCTAGGCTCGCGCTAGGCTCGCGCTAGGCTCGCGCTAGGCTCGCGCTAGGCTCGCGCTAGGCTCGCGCTAGGCTCGCGCTAGGCTCGCGCTAGGCTCGCGCTAGGCTGCGCTAGCTGCGCTAGGCTCGCGCTAGGCTCGCGCTAGGCTCGCGCTCGCGCTAGGCTCGCGCTAGGCTCGCGCTAGGCTCGCGCTAGGCTCGCGCTAGGCTCGCGCTAGGCTCGCGCTAGGCTCGCGCTAGGCTCGCGCTAGGCTCGCGCTAGGCTCGCGCTAGGCTCGCGCTAGCGCGCTAGGCTCGCGCTAGGCTCGCGCTAGGCTCGCGCTAGGCTCGCGCTAGGCTCGCGCTAGGCTCGCGCTAGGCTCGCGCTAGGCTCGCGCTAGGCTCGCGCTAGGCTCGCGCTAGGCTCGCGCTAGGCTCGCGCTAGGCTCGCGCTAGGCTCGCGCTAGGCTCGCGCTAGGCTCGCGCTAGGCTCGCGCTAGGCTCGCGCTAGGCTCGCGCTAGGCTCGCGCTAGGCTCGCGCTAGGCTCGCGCTAGGCTCGCGCTAGGCTCGCGCTAGGCTCGCGCTAGGCTCGCGCTAGGCTCGCGATAGGCTCGCGCTAGGCTCGCGCTAGGCTCGCGTTAGGCTCGTGCCAGGCTCGCACTAGCCGTGTGGTAGGCTAACATTAGGCATGTGCTAGGCTCATACAATGTTCATGGAATGCTCGACCTAGTATCTTGGTAGGTTTATGTTAGGCTTGCGATCGGCTCGACCTAGGGTCACCCGAGGCTCTTGCTAGGCTCACAACAGGCACACCTTATGCTTTCACTAGTCTCTAGGGTGGCTCTAGGCTCTTGCCCTAGATTTGCACGAGGTTCAAACTATGCTCACGTTAGGCTCACAATAGGTTCACAAAAGGCTTGTGCTAGGTCCATGATATTGGATAGGCTTGCTCTCGGCTCATGTGGTGACCATGGTCGCAGCTGTCCCTATACACATAGCATGTCACTGTATACATGGGGTGTCACGTGGTCACGTGATCACGTGGTATCCATTCCACTACACATTCAATTAAAGGTCACCCAACACGCCTGACCATGACCCACTTAACGGATTGTATTATTTCAACATTAATTTAACAACATAATGATAAGGTTACTAAAATCACCATAGAATTTCAACAAAAGCTGAAAGCTTGGCTTACTGAATCGCCATGACTATATTCGAAAAGCTCATTATCAAATATAATGTATATGCTCTCAGTTTGTTTGTTTTATGAGGTTTCACATCCAACGTCATATCAGGACGGCTACCGACTTGTGACAGTGCACACTCATGGGGACTTTATCGTGCTACCTCACTGGGAGACCAAGCCACCAACACCATGACCCAATGCCCCACTCAGTCCCATTATCCTGATACTAAGATAATCAGTTCTTTTTCCTCTCCTAGCAATGCCGAGCACCAAGTTCGGTAGCAACAAATATCAATTTTGTTAGTCATTGGTTTCACTCGGCTGGGATTCGAACCCCCGCCCAAAACGGGGAAACCACCCTCAACATAACTTGACATTCTTTAATAAATGGCAGAAACTCAAAATCAGCGGACTAGACACCTTTTAACATTGGGTAGACAAACCCATTACAACTAATGCTGCAGTCTACACCGGAAATAGCCTCTAAGGGCCGCACTGAGACTGCAGCAGGCCCCTTGGTGGCGGAAGTGGTTATTTGTGGCGGGTGTGGTGGTGGTTGGTTGGTTGTTGGAGTTTTTACGTCCTGACCACATCTAAGGTCATATCAGGACAGGTACCGACTTGTGATAGCGTACACTCATGGGGAATTTATAGCACTGCTACCCTGGGAGACCAGGCTGCCACCACCATGACCTGGCACCTGGCACCAGCACCATGATCATGTCTCAGTCACATTATCCTGACACTGAGCCAACCAGTCCTTGCCCTGTCCTAATAATGTCAAGAAGCTGGCTAGAAAGCAACAAGTATACAGTTTTAAGTCATTGGTTTGACTCGACCAGGTCATTGGTTTAACTCGAACCCATGAATCCCAGAATCAACCAAAATGGGAGATGGACGCTCAACTCATTCGTTGGTGTAGTGTTGCTGTCTGTACGCTTTTACTTGGCTGTCCACAGCTTGACTTTGTTTGATGGCAGAGGTATGCTGCTCCTCCGCTTAGTGGACTGAGCACTTGTGAGCAGCTCTCGAGACACTCGGAAGTGCTCATGGACCCCACACACTTTCCAGTGCTTAGATGTTGATGCGCAACACTAACGGACACAATGACAAAATATGCAGCCGGTTGATCGTATACGCGACCGCATACTACCTGCAGTCATTACATCAAGCAGATTGACATTACTGTTAGCCTAATCAACAATGTGCCTGCACCCCGCCCACAGCCCATGCAACCACCATCGCCACCACTGTCACAACCCTACTAGTGACTCACACTTTTCGCATCGAGAATCACCCACCTTCCTGACCGGATCTGGTGGCTGAATCGGTAGAGCGCAGGTCTCTCGTGCGGAAGGTTGGGAGTTACCAGTCAAGTCAAACCAATGGCTTACAAAATTGATACTTGTCGCTTCCTAGTCAGGCGCTCGGCATTATTAGGATAGGACAAGGACTGGTTGGCTCGGTGTTTGGATAATGTGACTGACTGGGATATCAGGTCATGGTGCTGGTGGCCAGGTTTCCCAGTGGGGTAGCACTATAAAGTCTCTGTCACATGTCGCACTGTCACAAGTCGGTGCCCATCCTGATATGGCCTTAGATGTAGTCAGGACGTAAACCTCTAACCCCAACCACCACCTTCCTGATCCACCTGATTGGAGTGGGCCGTTAATTAGGTTCGATAGTAGCAAACAGATATTTGTCTCAAATGGTTGCTTATTGTAACCAGATTTGACATCAGATCTTTAAATTGTAACTAGGACAGCGAGTGGGGGGAGAGGTGTGAAGGGAGAAAGATCTCATCTCACCAGAGAAGGACTCCCTCCAGGTGCTGAAGCCTCCTCACAGCACACACTGCACCGACTCCCTTTGATCCAGATATATATATATACATACAGTAAAACCTCTCCAACCGACCATCTCCAAAAATCGACCACTCCACTATATTGATCGCTTTATTTGGGTTCCAAACGATCACCCATAAAATACCATTTTAATGACTTTTAAAAATCCCTAAACCAACCACCTCCCTAGATGTAAAGTCGGTCCCATGGTCGGTCGATTTAGAGAGGTTTTACAGTCTATATATATATATATATATATATATATATATATATATATATATAGTTGGCGAGCAGCTCGCTGCATGCACCTTGAGCAGGAGTGTCCGCCACACCCACAATCCCCACAGTCTGACTGCCTACCACCTCCAGCTTCAGACACAGTGGGGAGGGGTCGGTGGGGGGGGGGGGAGCGAGAGGGTGGGTGGGAAACAAGAACAAAACAAATCAAGCCTCACTTCCCGCTTATCCACGAGCTTTGATCTGGCGGGATTATCCCGACCGGAAGTAACGGGATTAAAAGCGCGACTCCACTTCCGGTAGAATACCGGCTAAGGCACAGTCTCTTTCCTAAAAGGCACTTCATTACTGAAACACCCAATCAGATGGCACGATGGGTATGGCGGCCGATCGGCTGAGTTGGAACACTATGAGTTCGAAACCTGGCTAAGTCAAACCAAACATGGATGTACTCTCCACCTTAGCCTGGGCAGTGCAATTGCTAGAATGGAACAAGGACTGATTAGCTCAGTGCCAGGATAATGTGACTCAGTGAGGTATTGCCTATTGGGTATGATGGACGCTTGTGACATTGCATTGCAGTGGCATAGCACTATAAAGCCACCATGAATGTGTGCATTGCCAAGTATTAGTGCTCAACTTAGAAGACCACATATATGTGTGTGGGGGAGTGTTATGCCCTGGCAACATCTTAGGTCATTATCAGGATGGGTACCGACTTGTCACAGTGCACACTCATGATGACTTTATCGTGCTGCCCCACTGGGAGACCAACCACTGGCACCATGATCCAATTTCCCACTCAGTCACGTTATTCTGATACTGAACTAACCACTTCGTATTCACTTCGAATATCTCCACAGTTAGCCATTTAAAATAAGTTACTCAAAATTGTAAGTTCTGTCGATTTGATCAATGAACCCTTTTTTCTTGAAGATTTATACTGCCTATCATGGATACGTCTGAATAGACTTGTTTTCACCACTAGACAGTTTGTCGATAGAAAGCCTGAGCCTACACTTTTACCAACCCAAGGGATTTTTAACCTCCCACACCACATATACATGGTATGAGAGCAACTGGCCTCAACTAGTTCGCCTCATCTAAGTCGGCTCAGATCGCGCATGTGAACAGTCCTCTGAGGCGAATTAGGGCTGAGTCGACTCAATTAGTTCGCTTCAAGTAAACCACTTCGCGAGGTAGTTTAGATAAGGTGAACTAGCTTTAGTCGGCCTAAGTGTCATGTGTGAATGTAACTGGTTTAGTTGAGGCGGCTTAAGCACATGGATGGAGACTGCTTCCTAAGAGGTAGTTGCTTTCATAGTGGTTAGAACACATGTTTGGACCGTCCTACATGTTTGGAGCATCCCATTTTTTCATATATCATATGGAGACGGCTTCCTAACAAGGAGTTGCTTTTGATAATGGTTGGAGAACATCTCTTGTTAGGTATGTTGTACATGTGGATGTATGTATGTGTGGATATCCATCCTGATATGACCTTAGATGTTGCTAGGACATAAAGCAACAACAAACTAACATCGATCTGAGCCGGTTTAACGCGCATGTCTGAACACGACAAACTTTGAAAACTCTGTATGTGTGAACGCGTCGCTAGTTCGACTCATCTAGTTCGCCTCATCTAAGTCGGCCTAATGCTGTACGTGTGACCACGGCTAATGTCATCTAGCCATGCTTACCTGTGTATCACATGACACTGCGGCTGGCGAGGTGACTGCCCCACCCCCCGCATTACCCCACTAACCCCCCATTCCCCCTCTTTTCCCCATCACCCCTCTTGGCATTCAACTACCCCTACTCCTGCCACCCCATACTGCCCCCTCCACACACACAGATAAAACGTCAGCACACTCCCCCGCCCCATCAACCTGCAACATCGCAGATTGAGTCTGTGTGCCCACCGCCCACCCCCTCCCACACACACCCACCCACACCCACACACCCACACACACCCACAAACACCCACCCACACACCCACCCCCATCCACACCTACTCACACCCACCGGGGCCCCACACACCCAGTCACCCACACACACACACATCCACACCCACACCCACACACGCACACACACACTCTCTCTCTCACTAGCCGATTTGTAAGTCGGGTCGACATTCGCCAATGGCTGTTCTACACACAAACGCTGCTCTACGCAAACATGCAGCGCGCGCACTGAGGGACTGTGTGTGGAGAGTGGAAAGCTGTGCCCGCAGCTCGCCAAGCAGAGACTGTCGATAGCGACTCGATGTCTGGTACTGGTACTGCTACTGGTACTGGTACTGGTACTGGTAGGCGACTTGGCCCTGTCCCCGCCATCCACTTACTGGGTGTGTGTGGTGTGTGTAAGAGTGTGTGGAACGTGTGCGTGTGTAATATTTGAGTGTGGGTAGGCGCGTAAGAAGGATTATGTGCGTGTGTGCGTGCATGTGTGTGCGTGGAGTGTGCGTAACTCTGTAGATGGTCGCGTCTGTATGGGTGTAAGTGTGTATCGGTGGATATGTGCGTGAGTGTGTGCACGTGGAATGTGTGTGTGTGTGTGGAGTGTGGGTGTGTATGGAGCGTGGGTGTGCGCGGAGTGTGTGTGCGCGCAGTGGGTGTGTGCGTGTGCGCTGAGTGTTGGTATGTGCGTGAATGTGTGCACGTGGAATGTGGGTGTGTGGGGAGTGTGGGTGTGTATGGAGCGTGGGTGTGCGCGGAGTGTGTGTGCGCGGAGTGGGTGTGTGCGTGTGTGCGAAGTGTTGGTATGTGCGTGAGTGTGGTGTGCATGCGGAGTGTGTGTGTGTGTGTGTGGAGTGTGGTGTATACGGAGTGTGGTACATGCGCAGTGTGGGTGTGGGTGCGCGTGTAGGTGTGGGTGAGGGTGCGGGGTGAGGGACGAGAAGGGGCGAGCAGTCATGTCAAACAATCGCCGGGACCATGTCCCATCAGGCACCACGTGTACGGCCGGGGGCCGACAGGGAGGGGGTGGTGGTGGTGTGTGTGGTGGTGGTAGTGAGGGATGGGGGAGTGAGGGAGGGGAAGGGTGAATATGAAGGGGGAGTGGCGGAAGTGAAAGAGAGCAGGGAAGATTGGGGGGTGGGGAGTGAGGGAGGGGAGAAGGAGTCGGGGAGAAAGCGAGGTGAGGGGGTGAGAGAGGCGGGAGTGATAGAGGAGGGTGTGAGAGAGGAGAGAGTGAGAGAGTGAGGGGGGGGGTGGGAATGGTGGAGCGGGGCTGGGCGAGCGAGGAGGTAAGGTAGTGGGGGAAGGGGGACTTGAGGAGTGGGGGAGAGGGAGGGGAAGGGGTTGGGGAGAGAGGGAGGGAAGGGGGAGTGGTGGAGAGATGGTGAGTGGGGGAGGGGTGAGTGGGGAGAGGAAGGAGGATTGGGGGGGGGGGTTAAGGAGGGCAGGGGGGTAGGTGGAAGTGGGAGAGAGATGGAGTCGGAGAGGGGAGAGGGGGAGGGGGAGTGGTGTGTGTGTGTGTGGGGGGGGGGGGGGGGCAGAGGCCATTAGCTTCCTATAAGCGCAGCCGACAAAAGAGGCAGGATTGAACACAGCAGATCCGACTGTCCACAGCCTCACACCGGCCCGAGCACCATGCGGGGTGCGGAATAGACGGTCTCGAGGTGTGCGCGCGTGTGTACGGGGGGCGGGGGGGGGGAGGGGGTGCAATGGGGGGGGGGGGGGGGGGGGAGACAAATCATCGCGCCACCTTCTTTTTTCCCTCCCCGTTTAAAAAAAAAAGACTGTCTGGTGAATAGCAGAAGGGGAATGCGTTATTTGTAACCGAATATAAAGGATGGTTGGGATGCCCCGGTGCTGGATATATATATATATACATATATATATATATATACATATATGTATATACAGATGCAATATATATATAGATATGCATACAGCTGTAATATATATATATATATCCCAACCATCCCTTATATTCGGGTCCATTATCGCATTCCCCTTCTGCTCCCCCCCCCCCTCCCCCAATTAATAAAGGGCAATACAAAATTCTCTCCGCCTATTTATAGATGCCTAATAAATTACACACTATACATATAACCAGCAACGGGCATTCCTGTATTTATGCTGACTACTTTATTTTGAAAATGTTAATAATGCATAGATCACCATATTTAACGTCATTCATGTAGACGCGATAACAACCGATTATTCACTGAAGGCTAATTGCAGAAGATTTAACTGTCGCCACCTATGCTGGCTTTTGACACTCCCCACTCTAACATATGTACACATCTGTATATATAAATTACATATATATATATATACATACAGTAAAACCTCTCTATACCGACCCCTCCCCATATCGACCACTCCCCTATATCGATCGCTTTATTTGGGTGCCAACAATACCATTGTAAGGATATTCTACCTCTCTAAACCGACCACCTCCCTAAATGGACCATTTAAAGTAGGTGGCATGGTCGGTCGATTTAGAGAGGTTTACTGTATATATATATATATATATATGTACATATATATATATAAATATATATATATATATATATATATATATATATATATACATGCTTAACGGGGAAGAGCTCGTCCTGGAAGAGCTCGAGCCGGCAGCGTGCTGAGAGACCGTAAATGTCACTGCACAGAGCGCCAGATACCTCGGGGATGGGAGGTGGTGGTGGAAGTGCGGGGGGGGGGGGGGGGGGGGGAGAGAAGGGCAAGGGGAATGGGGGGCGGCGGGAGCCATATGTACATCGACGGCAGCAGTCTATGCCACGCTCTAACGAAGGAGGTCGGTGCCGACTCCAATCTAGCACAGCCTATTGACCTCAAACCTGTGTGAGTTAGCGAGTTGGTGAGTCGATGAGTCAGCGAGTCACCGAATCAGTGGGTCAGCGAGTCAGTGATTCTACATTGTGTAGGTAGCAATGGCCATAGTGATGGCACGATTGCCAAACTAACCTGCGAGTCACTAAACAGGATGGCTATATGGGTAAGAGCGCTGGCTGGTTTCCTGCGTGGGAGGTTATGGGTTCGAACCCCGACAGAGTCAAAACAATGAATTACAAAATGCATACCTGTCTCAAACCTAGGCTGGTGTTTGACATTACTAGGATAGGGGAATTCCTGGTTTTCTGAGTATGAGGATAATGTGACTCAGGGGGATATTGATTGGGTCATGTTGGTGATGGCCTGGTCACCCATCTGGGCAGCACTATTAAGTCGGCAATGAGTCGGCCTTTCTCGTATCCTCTCTGCAAATTCGTCCGCAAGCCGACAGGAGTGAACCACATTTAGGACACTTGCCAATTAGTTTTCGATGTATCAGGATAATGTAACTCAGTGGGATGCTAACTGAGTCATGGTGTTGGTGGCCTGGTCACCCAGTGGGGCAGCACTATAAAGTCGCCATGAGTCGGCCTTTCTTGCAACTTATCAGCAAGTTCTCGCGTGAGCCGACCAGAGTGAACCAGATTTAGGACACTTGCCCGACAGAATCTCAGCGCGCGTCTGTCAGGTCGGCGACCAGCATTGCTCGCGGCGCGTCTACCCTCTACGGGGCTCAGTAGATCAATTGGAGACGGCCACCTCGGAGTCGAACCCAGCACCTTGGGGACAGTAGATGCGCCACTTACCCATCTCTCCTTACCTGCGCCATCCCCCCAGCCGCCACCCACAGGATGAGTGAGACACATGAGAACCGGGCCATCCCACTAATGGAGCAGCCAATATATATGTATATATATATATACATATATATATATATATATATATATATATATATGTGTGTATATATATACATATATCCACAGCTAAAAATGCGTGCGGTACAGGGCACGGCGGCAGCGCAAGTGAGTTGGGAGCAGCGGTGGCAGAGTAGCAATGGGGCAACAGCAGCGTCAGAGCAAATATATACGCGAGAAGAACAATAATAAATAATTAAATAATAAATAAGGTAGGTAAAGCCCCGCCTCTTTATATGTATATAATAAATTATATTTCACATATGTGTGTATATATACATACATATATACATATATATATGCATATATATATGTATACATATGTATGTATATATATATATATATATATATATATATATATATATATGGGTCATTCTCAGAAAACTGTGTACCACTTGAGGTAGTCTACTTGAAATGCATATTTCAAAGAAACCCATTATTGGAGTGTCAATATTTAGATTTCATCATTTAGCCCAATAATGTGGGAGATATTTTAGATCAAAAGTAAATGTTAATATTGTGTATTATGTATCTTATTGGGATGGATGTAGTTAAATACATAGAAAATTACATCACTAATTTGTGACATTGTCAACAACATTGAAAATATAGTGTCACTAACTTAATGAAAACCTCTGAACAACAGCTCATTTCACTTCAAATGGTCATATACAATGTCTTCATTAAGTTGAAGACATTTATTTCTAAAAAAAAATGTTTAATTCTGAAATAGTTAGCCTTTTCTGGAGTCATTAACATCGTAACATTTCGTTTCCACTTGCAAGTACTATGAAACTCTGTATCAAACACTGAGTACAGATACAGTACAGGAACTATTTTCACCATTTGACACTCTATGCATGGACCCAGTTATGGTATAGTAAAAGATCAATCCTGAAATTGCCCCTAAACATTGAAATTTGAGCCGAACATTTGTGTAAAATTGTTGTTTCCACTTTGACTGTTACCGTGCTAATATTTGTTTGCTTTTCTCTTTAATACTCACAAATAAGACAAAACCATAGCAATGACTGTGGCATGTGAAATGTCCTAAAAATGTCAAGTTTTGTGTGGAAAATATTTGATTTTGGAATCAGATTGGTTTCCATGCTATACTGCTATTTATTGGGTGTGAGCATCATTTGACCTACTTAAAAATGCCAGAATATGTTTATTTTCAATTATTCAGATGCAAAAGGACATACACATTGAGGAAACTTGTTTATAGGACTTTGGCAGTGTTTTGATTTTGTGGTACTGATGTCACTCTATTAGTACACAACTTCTGAGAACGACCCATATGCACACACACAGGGCACGGTCGCCGAATCGGTAGAACGCAGGCCTCCAATGCGGGAGACGCGAGTTCAATTCGGGCCGAGTCAAACCTTCCTAGCCTTGTGCTCAGCATTAATAGGATAGGGCAAGGACCGGTTAGGTTAATGTGAAAATTCATGAATTTTAAGTTCTTAGTTCTGCCATTTTAGGCCCGGCCAGATTAAAAAATACCTATCATACCATACCAAGCCGAAGCCTTCTTATTAAGTGTATTACGTGGGAAAGGAATATATGTATACATCAATCAATCAATCAATAGTTCCGTCCTCTAGTCGAGGGTTGGATGCAATGGTTCTCCACTTGTCCCGATGGTGTGCTGTTCTGATAGACTGTGAATAATTCAAGCCTGTCCACTGTGAAATATTTGTAAACCATGATGTTCTTGGTCTCCCTCTCCCTTTGCTGCCATTCACCTTCCCTTCCAACAATGTACGGTATATTGAACTCTGACGAATGATGTGGCCAAAATAAATATGTTTCTTTGTCTGTATAGTGGCAAACAAGCGTTTCTTATTTAAAAGATTTCTGAGGACTTCTTTGTTTGTGATCTTTGTCCATGATATTTTCATCATCCTTCAATAAGTCCACATCTCAAATGCTGCTAAACGTTTGTACATTTTCTTAGAGATTGTCCATGTCTCAGCCCCATACATTAGAGTAGACCACACATAACACTGAAGAATACGCTTCCTTGTATGTATTAATATCTTACCTGATGTTAACACTCTATACATTTTGGAGAATGTTGTTTGGCTATTGTTATCCTTCTCTTAATTTCTTCCTCACATCTCCCATCATTTGTAATCTTTTGTCCAAGATATATGAATTCGGATACTTGTTCTATGTTTGTTCCATCTATGGTTATATTGATATTTGGTTTATCTGTCTTTTTACTTATAACCATTGTTTTGGTCTTCCTGGCATTCATCTTCATGTTGAATAGTATTCCAGCTTTATTGTCACACTGTCATCGGCATATCTAAGATTGTTGATATGTATACATATATTTGTATATATGTAACACATATTAGGCAGTCGCAGCATCTCTACTGCGCAGTTGTAGTGCATATACTAGGCAGTAGTAGCACCTCTACAGGGTAGCACATCACCTCTACTGGGCAAGACAGCGCCTGTACTATTTACTTGGGAGCAGTAGCGCCTATACAAGGCAACACAACGCTTATACTGGGAAGTAGCAGCTCCCACAAGTAGCACCTACCCCACACCCACATCCACACCGAACTCCACCCACCACAATCACACCCCACATCAATCCCCCACCCTCACCCTCCTCATCGTCACCGACCCTCTCTTTACCCATCATGCCCTGCGCATTTAGATTCCCGCTGCAACAACAGTCTACTTCCCAGGCAGGTCGCCGGCCATTTTAAGGTCGATAAAAGGGCGCAGAGGGCGCTGAGGGCGGCTGGCAGAGACCGCACTGATATGCGGGGCCGGGGGCGGGGGGCCGGGGGTGGGGTGGGCGTGGATGGGGGCCGGTGGGCCAGGGCTACCGCTTGGTGCTGGGCCGACAACCTGGCTGTCATTCTGACACACCGTGACCCTCCTACAAACCACTCGAGTTGCTCGTGAGCGCCTCCCGTCCCATCCTCCCGGATCTCCCCTCCCCTCCTCCCCGCCCTCCCTGCCCGTCCTCCCCGCCCCCTTCTCAGCTCGTTTTTCTCTTTTCCGCTACATCTTCCTGTCCTCCCCGCTCTCCCCTCCTCTCCTCCCTTCCCGAACCTCTCTGCTCCCCTTTCTCCCCTTCTTCCGTTCCATTACATCTCCCTGTGCTTCCCCCCTCTCCCACCCCCTGTTCTATTCCCTGCCCTGCCCTTCTTGCCCCCCTCCCTCCCATCACCTCCTCTACTTCTCCACCCCTTCCATCCCCACTGGGCCGGGAGGTGGGAGGGTGAAAGTGGGAGGATGGAGGGTTGAAACATGAGGCAGGATGCAGGATACAGGATACAGGAGGCGGGGGCGGGGCATGAGGCGGGAGGCGGGAGGCGGGAGGCGGGAGGCGGGAGGCGGGAGGCGGGAGGCGGGAGGCGGGAGGCACACAGGTGCTCCACATACCGACCACCTCCCCCCCCATGTAGAGGCGCCATATACAGTGTCATTTCATATACTACTTCCTCCCTTGACTCGGTCACTTCCGGTGCGGTCACCACAACGCGCATTGCCCAGGTCACTTCCTGCCAACATACTGGACACACCACCACTCCAAGCACACCGGACCCGTCACTCACCAAGCACAGCTGTCCGGGGCAGGCTTTAACCACGTGTTGACACAATCAGCGCACGCTCCAATCACAGCCGCCGGAAACAGGCTAAGTCGGACGTGGAGGGGGAGGTTGGGCGACTGCGAGCAGGGGCGGGGGGGGGGGGGTCAGTGCTGCCATCTGGCGGCATTTACATGCAGACCCGCTACGGATAGAGATACCACACCAGACGCATACATATCCCGGATGCAGAGTGCAGGCTTCCCGTGCGGAAGGTCCGGGGTTTCAAAACAAGGCCGAGTCAAACCTAAAGAATGACTTAGAAAATGGATACTTGTCATTACCTAGCCAGGCACTCGGCATTAGTATGATAGGGTAAGGACTGGGTATCTCAGTATCAGGATAATGTACCTGAGTGGGAAATCGGGTCATGATGGCAGCGATCTGTCTCTCCTTAGTGGGGCAGCATTATAAAAGTTGCCATGAGTGTGTACTGTCACAAGTCGGTACCCATCCTGATATGACCTTAAGCTGAGATTCCTTACACGCGGTATGCGATCTGCGAATGCGAATGCGAATGCGGCAAAAAATCGAAACGCCTTGAAGTCAATGGGCTGCAACCCTTACATACGGTATGCGAATGCGAATGCGAATGCGAATGCGAATGCGACAACTCGATCGGTCCCTGTAGCGATCGGTCCGGCATGCGGCATGCGACACGGGGGTGCGAATAGATTAGCATCAGTCGCATTTGTCCATTGATATAAGGCTGGAGGAGGCGACTGATAATTACGGACAGCCGGGACAGGGTGGTGTGAATAGAAAAGCATCAGTCGCATTTGTCCATTGATATAAGGCTGGAGGAGGGGACTGATAATTACGGACAGCCGGTGCAAACATGTAGGTTTATGCGGCGGACCTGTTAGGAAGCAGTCTTCATATTTGGGACGGTCCTAACATCCCTCTAAGCAAGCTAAACTGAGCCATGTTTGGACCGTCCCATTCTGTGTGTGTGTGTCTCTGTGTGTGTATCTGTGTCTCTGTGTGTGTGTCTCTGTGTCTGTGTGTGTGTCTGTGTGTGTGTCTCTGTGTTGTGTCTCTGTGTGTGTCTATGTGTGTGTATCTGTGTGTATGTGTGTCTGTGTGTGTCTCTGTGTGTGTCTGTGTGTGTGTGTGTCTCTGTGTTGTGTGTCTGTGTCTTTGTGTCTCTGTTGCTGTGTGTGTGTCTGTGTGTGTATCTCTTTGTCTCTGTGTGTGTTTCTGTGTGTGTGTGTCTCCGTGTCTGTGTGTGTCTGTGTGTGTGGTGGTGTGTCTGTGTGTGTGTCTGTGTGTATGTCTGTGTGTGTGTCTCTGTGTGTCTCTGTGTTGTGTCTCTGTGTGTGTCTCTGTGTGTGTATCTGTGTGTGTATCTGTGTCTGTGTGTGTCTGTGTGTGTATATGTGTCTGTGTGTGTCTCTTTGTCAGAGACACAGACACACAGACACACACGGACAGCCGGAACAGAAAGCAACAGAATACCAATGAATGTACACATGGGTGCACACTTTTATATGCTGCTTACCGCATGCCGCACGCCGCATGCCGTGTGTAAGGAATCTTCCCATTCGCATACCGCATGCCGCATGCGCATGCCGCATGCCGCATACCGTGTGTAAGGAATCCTAGCTTTAGACATTGCCAGGATGTACAACCCCAACAAACTAAACTAAACACACACACACATAAATACAAACACACCCAAACCAACACAAAACCACATATATACACACCAACAAACACTCTCACCAATGTACACATACACATCCATCAACACACATGAGTTGAGTTTAGTTCAGTTTTATTTAACCACAAACATGAGGTAAGGTCATTTGTATGGCTTCCTCAATGGGTAATCTTCCAGCCGAGAAACAGTAACACCTTCAACATCACATTCCTACCCACATCCCACACCCATACCTCACACACATTAACACGTACAACAAACGCACCCCCGCCCCCCACACACACCCACAGACACATACACCCACACCTCCCCCCCCCCATAAACTGCCTAAAGCGGCCATTCCCTACACGCGGTATGCGGTATGCGGTATGCAGTATGCGAATGCGAATGCGGCAAAAAATCGAAACGCCTTGAAGTCAATGGGCTGCAACCCTTACACACGATGCGAATGCGAATGCGAATGCGAATGCGACAACTCGATCGGTCCCTGTAGCGATCAGTGCGGCATGCGGCATGCGGCATGCGGCACGGGGGTGCGAATAGAAAAGCATCAGTCGCATTTGTCCATTGATATAAGGCTGGAGGAGGCGACTGATAATTACGGACAGCCGGGACAAGGTGGTGTGAATAGAAAAGCATCAGTCGCATTTGTCCATTGATATAAGGCTGGAGGAGGCGACTGATAATCACGGACAGCCGGGAGAAGGACGGTCCTAACATGGCTCAGTTTAGCTTGCTCCGAGGGATGTTAGGACCATCCCAGATTTTGTTGACCGAAAAGGACGGTCCTAACATGGCTCAGTTTAGGATGTTAGGACCGTCCCCATGTGATGTACAAAAAGGTACATAGATATAAATGCAATATTTGGTCATATAGAGTGCAGTAAGGAGTATACTTGTTTATTTTATTTTTTAAATATAGCCAGTCGTGTGCCGCATGCCGCATGCCGTGTAGAAGGAATCTTCCCATTCGCATACCGCATGCCGCATGCCGCATGCCGCTTAAATCCTAGCTTAAAGTGGCCATTCCTTACACGCGGTATGCGGTATGTGGCATGCGGCATGCGAATGGCGTGATTCCTTACATGCGGCATGCGGCATGCGGCACACGACTGGCTATATTTAAAAAATAAAAATAAACAAGTATACTCAATACTGCACTGTATATGACCTAATATTGCATTTATATCTATGTACCTCTTTGTAGGTCACAGGGGGGTTCCTACCTACCTTTATAATTACCAAATTATAGATAAGTATTCATATTTTTGTGGCTCTGGTAGCATTTTTACCAATCCGAACCCATCCCGAACCCCCACCACCACCACTACCATATGTTTCCACTCAGAAGCCTTGTGCGTGACCGTTCCGTAATGCTCAGTCGCCTCTCCTCCTCTATACCTAATGGACAAGTGCGACTGATGTTTCTATTCGCACACCGCGTGCCGCATACTGCATGCCGCACCGATCGCTACAGGGACCGATCGGTTTGACGCATTCGCATTCGCATACCGCGTGTAAGGAATGTAGCCCATAGACTTCAAGGCGTTTCGATTTGTTGTCGCATTCGCATACCGCATGCCACGTGTAAGGAATGCACCCTTAATGGAGGGCCGGCAAGCGGTGCTCCGGGAGCGGTGCGTCGATGTGGACAGGAAACAGAAGGCATCCAATCTATTAGAAAGCCAATCCGTCCCCGATCACACAGCGCCCGGCCACGCTACGGGATCGCCGCACCTTCCTCTCTTTTTCGTCCCGGCACAAATGACGCTCACTGGCCGGCAGGGGGAGGGGGAGGGGGGCGGATAGTGGGAGGAGGAGGAGTAGGAGTAGGAGGAGGAGGAGGAGGAGGGAGAGGGGACGACGCGCGGCAGGAAGGCCACTTCCGGTCCGGGCGGGCCGGACCGCGGTGTTCCGATGACGTCACTCTGCGCGCGCTTTGCAATCAGCGGAGGGGTGGGTGGTTGGATGTAAGTGGCTGCGGTGTGGGGTGGAGGTGGGGGAGTTGTAGGGTATGAGAGAGATGATAGTGGGGGAGGGGGAGAGGTAGAGAGAGAAGGTAGAGGGGGGAGGGGAAAGGGGAGAGGGGACAGGGGAGAGAGGGAGGGGAGAGGGGAGAGGGGAGAGGAGAGGAGAGGGGAGAGGGGAGGGGAGGAGAGAGGGGCGAGGGGAGATGGGAGATGGGAGATGGGAGATGGGAGAGGAGAGAGGAGAGAGGAGAGGGGAGAGGGGAGAGGGGGTGGGAGTGGGAGTGGGGAGAGGGGAATGGGAGTGGGGAGAGGGGAAGGCTGGTGGTGTAGGGACAATGGGAGGTAAGAGGTGGAGGGTGGTGTTAGTCCGGTTTGGTGGATGGTGTTGGTGGGTGGCATTGGTGTGTGGTGTGTGGTATGTTGTGGTTGGTATGTGGTTTGTTGTATGTGGTTTGTTGTGTGTGGTATGTGGTTTGTTGTGGGGGGTGTATGGCGTGTGGTGTATGGTTTGCTCTGGCTGATATCTAGGTTGTGTGTGGTATGTGGCATGGTGTGTAGTATGTGGTTTGGTGTGTGTGGTATGTGGTTTGTTGTGCATGGTATGTGGTTTGTTGTGTGTGGTTTGGTGGGTGTGGTATGTGGTTTATTGTATGTGGTTTGTTGTGGTTGGTATGTGGTTTGTTCTATGTGGTTTGTTGTGTGTGGTATGTGGATTGTTATGTGTGGTGTGTGGTTTGGTGTGTGTGGTATGTAGTTTGTTGTATGTGGTATGTGGTTTGTTGTGTGTGATATGTGGTTTGTTGTGTGTGGTATGTGGTTTGTTGTGTGTCTTATGTGGTTTGTTGTGTGTGGTGTGTGGTGTGTGGCATATGGTGGGTCGTTGGTGGGAATGGGGAAGTATTGGGGTGGTGGGTTTGTGTGTGTGTGGGGGGGGGGGGGGGTGGAGTTAAAGCGGGTGGTACTGGGGTGGTAGCAGTCTTGTATTGTCTTGGAGAATGTCTGTCGGTTTCAGCAGGACACTTGCTAGTGACTGCTCCGGTCCGTTGCAATAAACACTGACATAAACTATATTAACAAAAAGAGTAAATGTAGTTCCTTCCCAATAAATACTTACATAAACCATTTATAAGGTATATTAATGCAATGATAAACAATAGTATAAGTAATGTATTGCGCATGTAATTAGTTCCAGTCAAACAAATCCTCGCATAAGTAATTTATTTTAATACAACGTTGTGAATACCGTATATATATATATATATATGTAGCTAGTTTCCTTCTGATCCTCGCACACATGATTTAGAACAAAAACAAAAACAAATCAGGTGAGGCCTACCTGCGATTCAATCACCCCAACAAAGTTAGTCTTTGTCGACCGATTATCAGTATATCGAGTTAGTTCGGTATGTGAGGATCGGTGTCAGAAACCATTAGGAGGCATTCTTGATTTATATCTTACATCGTACATATATCCATATATATATATATATATATATATATATATATATATATATATATATATATGTATATATGCACACACATATATATGTGTATTATAATGAATTATAATAATATAAATAACGAAGTGTATACCAAGGTTTAATTACTGTTTATTATTAATGTTGTTACTGTATTATATGTATTAGGAGTCGCGCACATACCCCAACCTGGGCACGCGAATGGGGCGCCACCTGTACAGCGCCTGAATCAGTATCACTCCAGCTACAATATTCTTTTTGTAGGCAGGCATATTTATAAGTCCCCGCCAGAGAACTAATAAAATAGGACTCAGCCCAACTCTCATTGTCTACCTTTCTTCCGTAGTGGCTTATATATAAATTTACATATTTATATATAACCATTTACATATATATATATCCATATATATATATATGGATATATGGATATATATAGATATATATGGATATATATAAATATATATGTGTGTATATAATACACCGTCGCATTGGCAGCCTGATATTGACAGCATTTAATCAGCAGCATTGTATTGACAGTGCAGTATTTACAACGGCTCATTGACAGCACAGAATTGACAGCGGCCGACTTAAGTAGGAAGATTACGGATGAAGAATCGGGATGCCACTAAGTGAGTACTGACCCGGAGTCACACCCTCCCCGTCCCCACTACCCCCCCCCCCCCTCACACACGCATCTTGTCTCCCCCCTTGTTCCGGCGGGACGGGGCCCCCAGCAGGAGCCATCCCCACCCACCGCACACCCCCACTCCATCCCTACCTCACTCACAAACACCCCGCTCCATTCCCAACCCACTCCACCCCCCACACCCCCATACACCCCGCCCCGCCCCTCCTGCCACGCCCATTCCTTTCTTCTGCTTCGCCAATAATGCAACAGTTCTGAATCAATTATACGGCCTGTCTCTGCCAATAGCAATTACCCACCACCAGAGGGCGCAACGACCTAGCCTCATTTCCATTCTTCGCCACAACCGGAATCCCTCTCCTCCCTCCCACCCGCCCATCCTATCCCCTTCGTCCCCTCCCCCCTTCGACCGGACGCAGTAGCTGAATCAGTAGAGCGCAGGCTTCCCTCCCGAGCGGAAGGTAGGGCGGAAGTTCGAATCCTAATCGAGTCAAACCAACGACTTACAATATTGATACTTATCGCTACCTAGCCTGGCGCTCGGCATTACTAAGATAAGGCAAAGACTGGTTAGTTCAGTATCAGGATAATATGACTCAGTGGGAAATTGGGCCAGGGTACCAGCGGTCTGGTCTCCCAGTAGGGCAGCCACTATAGTATTGTCGTGGGGGTGATGAAAATGGGAAATACTGTGCCTAGAGCGGGACTCGAACCCGCATCTCTTTGCATTCCGGGCCAGTGTGCTAACCATTACACCACCTAGGCTCCCTGATATCAATACACTCCCCACGCCTACCTGTCTATGTGGTTACTTGCCTGAGAGGTCAGTGCAGACCACTACACTCGTCCCCCTGGAATTGTAAGTATTGTAATGCTTACAATTACATACATACAGGCAATGCACTAACACATACATACACAGGGTAGGTTCAACAACCATACAGCGCAAAGCTTGTACAGGATCCTGATCACGGCAACCAGTGTCGTGGGGGTGATGAAAATGGGAAATACTGTGCCTAGAGCGGGACTCGAACCCGCATCTCTTTGCATTCCGGGCCAGTGTGCTAACCATTACACCACCTAGGCTCCCTGATATCAATACACTCCCCACGCCTACCTGTCTATGTGGTTACTTGCCTGAGAGGTCAGTGCAGACCACTACAGTATAAAGTTGCCATGAGTGTGCACCGTCACAAATCGGTGCCTGTCCTGATATGACTGATTGATTGATTGATTGGTGGTTGCTTTACGCCGTGCTTTACGCCGTGTCGCCTGATATGACCATATATGTTGCTAGGACGTAAACCAACAACAAACAAACACATATTCCCCTTATATCCTGCTCCCTCTCCACGCTCCCAGCACACCTCCTCCCCTGTCTATCCCCTCCACCCCCTGCTTACCCCCTAACCCGCACCCACCCACCCACGCGCACACAGACGAGTGTTGACTCCAGCCCCCCCCCCTCCCCCTTCCACATCTACCCCCCCCCACTCCCCTTTCCCAACCACACCCGCCGTGATCCCAGTATTCACCCCTTAAACCTCAACACATCCCGATCACAATAAAGCTGCATGATCTCGACCGGTGCCTTGTTCTCACCTCGTCCAGCTGCACCCACCCACCCACCCACTCACCCACACACACACATACACACACCACCGACACCCTCTCCCCAGGGGATCCGCGTTCCTTTTTGTCCGGCTCCCCCCCCCCCCACACCACTCATCCCCTGGTTCGATCCTGTAAACACACCCCTGGTGGTCAGTGACGCCCAGGCCGCGTCCGTGTCGCACGTCACTGATCATTTGATCCCCACATGATCTGGGTTGATTCCAGCCACCAGATGGCGTCACGTGGTTTGGCGGGAAAGTGTGGGTGGGTGGGGGCAGCATTGGTGGGGTGTTGTTGTTGGGAGGCCGTCGGGGTTGGGGGTGGGGGTGGGGGGTTCTGGACAGGCCAGGGTGTAGAGAGGTGTGTTGCCGGGGTTGTGGAGAGGTGTGACCGGGGACATTGGTGGGGAAGGACATCCAGCAAAGAGAGAGGGAGGGGGGGGGGGAAGAAAAAGGGAGGGGTGTTATACCCCTGTCACACTACGACGTAACGAGCCAACGTGAGCCTAACGTGGTCATTTTTTGTCATTACGTTGGGTTACGTCATGATGATGTCAGAATGACGTTAGAATGATGTCAAGCTACGTCACATTACGTCGTGTTACATCGAGTTACGTCGAGGTTTTGGACATATTAAAAAATTTCGACGTAGCTCGAACATAAGGGTTTACGTTCGCCGTACGTTCTCTTCACATTCAGTGAACGTCAATGACGTTAAACGGACGTTTTTCCAATGCTGCTCACTACGTTCAACTACGTTCCACTACGTTGACCCACATTAAACCGAGTGCAAATGCCCATGTGGCGTAATGGGAACGTCAGGAGAACGTCAGGAGAACGTCAGGAGAACGTCAGGAGAACGTCAGGAGAACGTCAGGAGAACGTGCATTCAACGTACGTTCAATGTCTCATGATGTAGGTAACATCACGTAACGTTCTTCTGGCGATGGAATAACGTTCATAACGTTCCGTGAGCGTAATGACGTTGTCCTCTCTCGTTGAATGACGGTATCACTATGCTTTACCGACGTTACACTCTCGTCCACTACGCTGCATCCACGTTCAACTTGTGCCCAAATTTACATACTACGCCCAGAAGTTCAACGTTCTTCACGTTCTCCCTACGCTGACGTCATTACGTCGTAGTGTGACAGGGCCATTAAGAAGGGTGTAGCCGGGGTTATGGAAAGAGAGAGAGAGGCGCGGAAGAGAAAGGGGGAAGGGGAAGGGTGAAAGAGGGAGAGGAAGTGGGAGAAGAAGGGGGAGAAGGAAAGGGAGAGGGATGGGAAGGGAACAGATGAAGAGAGCAGGAGGATGCAAGGAAAGGGAGAATGGAAGGGGAAAAGCCAGGAGACAGAGGATAGAGGAGGGGGAATGGCGGAGAGGGAAGAAGAGAGGGCGAAGTAAGGGAGGGCGGAGAGAGAGGGAAAGAAGAAAGAAGGGAGGAATGGAGAAAAGGGAAGGAAGGGAAGGACGAGGGGTAATGGAAATAAGGGAAGGAAAGGATCCGAGGGAGGAAATGAGGTGTTTTCTGTGGCGGAGTGGTTAGAGTGTCTGACTTTTTTCTAGGTTGCATTTCTAGTCTGACGGTCGGTGGTTCGATTCCCCATGGCCCCACCTCTGCCATTTTGGATTTCCACCAGTGTGTATAACTTACAGCGTCATCAAAGGCCAGTTGCTCTCATACCATGTTTATGTGGTGTGGGAGGTTACAAATTCCTTGGGTTTGTAAAAGTGTAGGCTTGGGCTTTCTATCGACAAACTGTCTAATGGTGAAAACAAGTCTATTCAGACTTATCCATGATAGTCAGTATAAATCTTCAAGAAATGAGGAAGGAAAAGAAGAAAGCCAGGAAGGAAAGGATGGATGAATATATATATATATATATATATATATATATATATATGCATAACTTATTAAGCGAGTCCAAAGGCTCATAAGCGAGTTACTGCTTGTATATTGTACCGATTATTCTATCCTATGCCTCCTCGACCTGACACATGTATGTGACTGGGAGCGCCGCCTCCGGGCCGCCCCGTCCCTACCGGACGCGCCACACACTCAGTCACACCGGAGCAGTTTTTTATTCCTGTCTTGTCTTATTGTGTACTGGAGAATGCCGCTCATAATATATACACATATATATAATGGATAATATATATATATATACTATGGATAATATATATATACATATATATGTATATATATATATATATATATATATATATATATACATGTGTGTGTGTATCTGTATGACCACCAGGATGCGCCGTATGGAAGGCCGGACACCTCTGGGAGACAACATCATTTATCACTTATGGCGATCACTTCTCCGCCTACCACCAGCCCCCCCCCCCCCCCCCTACCGGGAGACCCTGGAAGAGAGGCCGAGAAGACGAGCAGGGTCTTGTCCTGAGCTAGAAGCCGAGCTGGAAGCACCACGTCAATTACCCGCTATCAGTGAGAGAAACCCCGCACCCAACCTCACACCATGTACCTCATATGCAGTCACGCTATTTGGGATGTATTTGTTTGTTTGGTGCTTTTTTTCACATCCTGCCAACATCGAAGGTTGGTTGGTTGGTTGGTTATTGGAGTTATACGTCCTGGCAACATCTAAGGTCATATCAGGATGGGTACCAACTTTTGATAGTGCGCGACTTTTATAGTGCTGCTCCACTGGGAGATCAGGATGCCAGCACCATGATCTGATATCCCACGCAGTCACATTATCCTGGCACTGAGTCCATAGCCCTATCCTATTAATGCCAAGCGCCAGGCTAGGAAGCGAAAAGCATCAATTTGATATGTCATTGGTTTGACCAAACCGATGATTGTCCACAAGAGAAGGTACCCAGTGTCCACCACATCCATTCTTTCTTTATATATATGTACTATATAATTTTATTATGTGTATATAAATTAAGAATGCCTCCTATTGTTTCTGTTCGGTGGTCTGGTCCATCTGACACCGATCCTCACATACCAACATAACTTGATGTACTGATAGTCGGTCATTCTCTGCATCCCGCTGACTCTGACTCTTGACCAACTGGTTCCAATAGTCACTCGTGTCTCACTTTCAAATTGTTATTGGTACATATGGTAGCGCACCTATCCAGGAATAAATCTCAACCCAAACCAAGCCCTAGTCTTCATCCCACTTCGACTACATATATATATATATATATATATATATATATATATATATATATATATATATATAATATATATAATATATATAATATATATAATATATATACATATAAAATATACAATATGTTTAATATATATTATATATAAAAATTCCAGTGCGCGAGTGACAGTATTCGCAGCACTGGGGAGGTGGCGCCAGCTGTCCCACCCAGGGGAGGGGCCACCCATAAAGTAGTACACAGAATCAGGGTGGCCAGTAGGGGATATTCCCTTATGCGCCTTCATACTCGCATCAGTTTTATACATCACATATAATATATATAATATATATAATATATATAATATATATAATATATAATATATATATAATATATATAATATATATAATATATATAATATATATAATATATATAATATATATAATATATAATATACACATATTATATAATATACCGGCAATTTACCCGACAGCTGGGAGGGGGGCGGCGCTCCACCAATCCTCCAGTGTGTGACGTGAGGGGGTGCTCGCCCGGCAATTTACCTGACAGTTGGGAGGTGGGGGAAGGCGCTCCACCAATACACAAGAGGAAATACAGGATGTACATGTTACCCTTGTATGTATACTCGTATAATGCATTATACATCACATATACATGTGTACTACTTTCTGTCCGTCTGAAATTGCTAAAAACGTTAGATGGTCCCTCAGCTGATGTTAGTTATCCTATCAATGGTGCCATCAACCCCTCCCCACTCCCCATCGCTGACAGTGCGTACATTATTACCACCCGCATGGTGTTCCCCACACGCCACAATGCACCTAACACAGGTGCACCGAGGTGCGTCACCCACTCCCGGTTTCCCACAGTGGCGCCCCCAGGCGGTGGGGTTCAGGCGCAATTAACCTCTCACCACACAACTGACTAGAGTCCCAGTCTTTCTCTTCTCTTCCCCCTCCCCATCCTCCGCCCCCCCACCCCCTTACCCCCACTCCCACACACACATACCCCCCCCCCCCCTGCGCACACATATGCTCGCAGAACCTGGAAGTGCTGTAAATGAGGGGTCGCTGAGGGCTGACTGAGTCCTGTGGAGAATCGGGCCGTGGAATTATGGTGAGAGTCAAGCATATCACAAATTATATCGCACATACTCCGCCTAAATCTAATAATATATATGCTGTATAATTAGGCCACTATTGTTGCATAATTCTGGCAGTGCAAATAGCTGAATATTCAAGTTCACCATATTTCTCTACGTGTATATTTCTGCATACGAAACTACGGATGGCATTCCATCTCCGCCCTCCTCTGTGTGTATTCACATTCGGGTAGTTCTGGCCATCGCCGCGCGAAATGTTGGCTTTCTTTATACTGTAAGATCAGTAAGATCAAGAACCCATTTACCAAAGATGTTACCTACTCAACCCAAATACATTGTCAGGTCTCCATTATGCTGGACTAACGGTTGGTTGGTTGTTGGGGTTTTATGTCCTGGCAACATTAAATGTAATGCCGGAACGGGTACCGACTTGTGACAGTGCACACTCATGGCGACTTTATAGTGCTGCCCCACTGCAAAATCAGGCTGATATACCACTCAATCACATTACCCTAACACTGAGCTAAACCAGTCCTTGCCCTATCCTATTAATGCCGAGCACCAGGCAAGGAAGCGACAAGTATCAATTTTAAAAGTCATTGGTTTGACTCGACCGGGAACCAAACTCCCGATCTCCCACACGCGAGGCCCGCGTTCTACCGATTCTGCCACCACGCCCAGTTTATGGCCTATAAATAGTATAATGTACAGTGTATCCTGCAGTATGTACAATATCTATACATTGGCGGTACACAAGGTCTGGGGGACGGTACCGGCCCCCACCCGGCCGTTACTGCCCTATGCTCGCCATCAAATTATGAAATATGGGGCGAACACGGCCCATAAAACACGCGGTAAAAAAACCCTGATCCCCGCTTAGCCCCTGTCCCTTCCCCTCACCCACACACCAACAACCACCCACACCCGCCTCCACACACCTGCCCGACACAGGGCATGCGCGGGTTTCCGGCACGCGCCTGCAGCCTCGTTCTGGGCTGAAGACACTACACGCCCGGTGGTGGCTGGGGTACCTTGAAACCATCGGCCACCTAGCGGCCTAGTAATTAATGAGGCTCTTGTGCCCTGCTGCTTCATGCTGGTGATGGTGGTACCGGGAGTGTGATCAGAGGGCCGCCCGGCGTGGTGGGTGGTTAATGTGTGTGTGGTGTGGGTTGTGTGTGGTGGTGTGTGGTGGTGTGGGTGGTGGTGTGTGGGTGGTGTGTGGGAGGAGTGTGGGTGATGTTGGTGGTGTGTGTGAGTGGTGGTGTGTGGGGTGGTGTGTGGGTGGTGTGTGGGTGATGTATGTGGTGTGTGTGGGATGTGTGGGGTGGTGTGTGTGGGGTGTGGGTGATGTGTGTGGTGTGTGTGGTGTGTGTGGTGGGGTGTGTGTGGTGTGTGTGGTGTGTGTGGTGGGGTGTGTGTGGTGTGTGTGGTGTGTGTGGTGTGTATGGTGTGTGTGGTGTGTGTGGTGTGTGTGTGTGGTGTGTGTGGTGTGTGTGGTGTGTGGTGTGGTGTGTGTGGTGTGTGTGTGTGTGTGGTGTGTGTGGTGTGTGTGGTGTGTGTGGTGTGTGCATGGTGTAGTGGTGTGGTGTGGGTGAGTGGTGGTGTGTGGTGTGTGTGGGGTGTGTGGGGGTGGTGTGGGGGTGGTGTGTGTGGGTGGTGTGTGTGGTGTGTGTGGTGTGTGTGGTGTGTAGGTGGTGTGTGTGGTGTGTGGTGTGTGTGGTGTGTGGTGTGTGTGGTGTGTGTGGTGTGTGTGGTGTGTGTGGTGTGTGTGGTGTGTGGTGTGTGGTGTGTGTAGTGGTCTATATGTTGTGTATTGTGAGGGTGGTGTGTGTGGCATATGTGGTGTTGTAGTGTGTGTCTTACTGGCGTAATGGCATAGTATGTCTGTAATGGCATAGTATGTCTGTATGTCTATTGCGTTGTGTGTGGCGGTGTATGTGGCGCTAGCATGGCGTTGTGTGTGGCGTTGTGTGTGAGCCTCTATATGACGCAGTATGTGTGGCAGTGTACGTGTGGCGCTGTATGCAGCGGCGGTGCGTGAAACTAGAGCATGCATTGCGGTGGAGACTGACCCTTCGCCCGACGGACACATACGCACACGGACACACATCCACACACTCACATTTTATCCCGAACATGCACACACTCACACACTCACACACACACTCACACACTCACACACTCACACACTGACACCCACTGACGCACACACTGACAGTGACACTATCAATCAAACTTACACATACACATATTCACACGTGAATACACACTCACAGATTAACTCAAAGTCACACATTAACACACACTCACACATTAACACACAATCGCACACTCAATCACACTTACACCACACATAGACACACACTCTATCACACACTCACACGGTCTATCACACACTCACACACTCTATCATACTCACACATCCACACACACTCTACCAAACACTCACACACACTATCATACAGTCACAGTCTGTCACACAGTCACACATTAAAACACACTCACACACTCACACACTCAATCACACTCACACATCCACACATAGATACACACTCTACCAGGCACTCACACTCTATCATACAGTCATAGTCTATCACACAGTCACACATTAACACACACTCACACTTTAACACACACTCGCACACTCAACCACACTCACACATCCACACATAGACACACACTGTACCACGCACTCACACACTCTATCACACACTCACACACTCTACCATACTCACACATCCACACATCCACACATAGAGACACACTCTACCACGCACTCACACACTCTATCATACAGTCACAGTCTTTCACACACTCACCCATTAAAACACTCTCACACACTCTACCACACACTCGCACACTCAATCGCACTCACCCATCCACACATCCACACATAGACACACACTCTACCACGCACTCACACACTCTATCATGCACTCAGACACTCCATCATACCCTCCCACACGCTCAACCCGCACAAGGCGACGACGGCGGAAGGGCGGGTCAGGGGGTTCGGGGTCTCCTCCAGGTTAAATGCCCACACTGCTAGACATGCCATGCTCAGCCCGGTGTCGTCACTGGAGTTATTTATTAGCTGTCCCTTAAAGTGGAACAGGCCGTCCCAGAAGACACGCACACGGAGAGAACGAGACCACACATGGGTAGTGAGCAGGAAGAGAGAGAGAGAGAGAGAGAGAGAGAGAGAGAGAGAGAGAGAGAGAGAGAGAGAGAAAGAAAGAGAAAAAGAAAGAGAAATACAGGAGACGGCAACAGAAAGAGGAACTGAATGGGATGGCCGAATGAGTTAGAGCGTCTGTCTCGCGTGTTGGTAGATCGTGAGATTGTGGGTTCGAACCCTGGTCAAGTCAAACCAATGCCTTAAAAAATAATACTTTTCGCTTCCTAGCCAGGTGCTCAGCATTATTAGTATAGGGCAAGGAGCAGTGGAATGAGGAAGACCAATCATCCGCAATTGAAATTTCCCCTGCTTAAACAATAATAGAGAGAGATAGGGGAATAAAGAAAAAAGTACTAGAGATAAAGAAATAGAAGGAGAGAAAGAGTAAGGAAGAAGGGAAAAAAAGAGAAAGAAAGCAATACAGCGAAATTTAGAGAGACACCAAGAAGAAAGAGAAAGGGGTGGAGAGGGTCGTGAAAAGAAAGAGGGAAAGAAAAAGAAAGCGATGAAGGAGGGAAGAGAAAGTAAGAAGAGAGAGGTATACAGAGAAATACATGGGGGAGGGATTAGGGGAGAACCAGAGAGAACCAGAGAGAACCAGACAGAACCAGAGAGAACCAGAGAGAACCAGAGAGAGAGAACGAGAGAGAGAGAGCGAGAGAGAGAGAGAAATACAGAGAATCAGGCGAGACACAGAGACACAAATAGAAACAGGGCGACGGAGAAAGGAATAAAGGAGAAGCAGAGAAGAGCAGACCGAAGCAGGGAGAAACTGAGAAACGGTGAGAAACCGAGAGAAACAAAGAAACAGGTAGAAAGAAGGAGAAACAGATAAACAGTGAGAAACATTGAGAAACAGAGAAACAGTGAGAAACTGAGAGAAACACCGAGAAATTGAGAGAAACAGGGAGAAACTGAGAGAAACAGAGCGAAACAGAGAGGTGGCGGTGGGGGTAGGGGTAGGGTGGGGTTAGGAGGGCAGGAACGGAATCAAGCTACAACCCCGTGGGTAAGGTGTGTGTGTGTGGGGGGGGGGGGGGGGTCAGTAGGATGTTTGTGGGAAGCCCGGGCCATTTCCTAGTTATGTCACATTGTTACAATGCAACGGAACAACGTGGCAACCCCCAGCACAGAGGAGGCTGCGTCAGACACAGGAACAATCAATCATTCTTCCCGCTTCTTCATTGTGTAACGGCCCACGTGTGTGTGTGTGTGTGTGTGTGGAGGGTGGAGGGGGGGAGGAGTTCGAAACAGAAAAGTCTCAACTGACACTAAAAAAACTCATCTCGCGACTTCTCTTAACAAACTCGACAGCGTTTCACATCGTGACTGTTTCTCGCCAGACACAAAAGTAGGGTGCGTGCGGAAGAGAGAAAGAGAGAAAGAGAGAAAGAGAGAAAGAGAGAAAGAGAAAGAGAAAGAGAGAAAAAGAATGAGAGAGATGGAGAGAGACAGATATGGCGAGACGGGGAGATATAGAGGCGGGGGGAGGCAGAGAGAGACAGAGAGAGACAGAGAGAGACAGGCAGAGACAGAGAGCGACCGAGGGACAAAGACAGAGGGACAAAGACAGAGGGACAAAGACAGAGGGACAAAGATAGAGGGACAAAGACAGAGATAAAGGGAGAGAGAAAGAGAAAGATAGAAAGATAATGGGAGAGAGAAAGATATAGGTAGAAAGAAAGAAAGAAGGAGAGCGAGAAAGAGCTAATGAAGATGCATATCTACCCACATTCTGGTATAAGTCAGCCATATGTCATGTATAAGAATTATGCGAGTATAAATTAAGGAGAGTCCTCTCACTGCTTATTATTAATAGATTACTTTTGGCACCCGAACCAAGTTCTCGCCAAACTAATTGTGGCTGCCTCCCTGCCTCATTCACCTCTCTCTCTCTATATATATATATATATATATTTATATATACAGTAAAACCTCTGTAAATCGACCGACCATCGGACGACTTTTAGTGGTCCATTTAGGGAGGTGGTCGGCTTAGGGACTTAGAATATCCTTACAATGGTATTGTTGGGACCCAAATAAAGCTATCCATATAGGGGAATGGCTGATCTGTGGAGGTGCTCGGTTAGAGAGGTTTTACTGTACATATATATATGATTATGTATGTAATAATATATCGAGCCCACTTCATATATATATTATATATCGAGCTCACTTTATATATATATATATATATATATATATATATATATATATACAGTAAAACCTCTCTATACCGACCCCTCCACAGATCGGCCACTCCTCTATATCGATCGCTTTATTTTGATCCCAAAAATACCCTTGTAGCGATATTCTAACTCTGTAAACCAACCACCTCCCTAAATGGACCACTTAAAGTCGGTCCCAGGTTCGGTCGATTTACAGAGGTTTTAGTATATATATATATATATATATATATATATATATATAATATTGTCGGAGACACCACGTGATGACATGGGACACGATGGTAACAAGGAACCCGGGGTGTGTCGTCATTTGTCAATTCTCACAAGGAAGTGAAACACCCCACCCCGTCTGTCCTAACCCATTGCATTTGACATACAGTCGAGTACCAACACGTTGCGCCCATTTGGTGCGGACCTGCGCGACTGGGGCACAACTGGCGGGTGCTAGCCTAACTAAATCAGTAAATGCCACGAGTATTCATCACACTTCTGCTAGATTTGTTCTTTTATGTAGGTAAGGCGAACAGTTTCCTTGCCAGAGAACTTATTAAATACAGACTCAGCTCAACCTCTGCTTTCTGTCTTTATTCCTCTGAGTAGTTGTGCAGGTATGCAGGTATTGCAGGTATTGCAATACCTCAGGGAGTTTGACGCCCCTGCCTTGCAGAGTTGTCAACCACTGCCTTGTGGTACAGGTTCTTGACAGAACGGAAGGCTAAGGTAGCAAACCCTGAACAGAAAACCATGTCACTGTGGCAGCATTAAGGGTGGTTGATGTATGGAACTCCCAACATCTCCCGGCCAGCCACTGCAGGGACAAATAGTATTGCGCCTGTCTTGACATGTTCTTGCCGGTGTGAAACTGCTATTTGCCCCCCGAGAGAGTGCTGCTGGTAACTTGAAGACCGACTCATGGACATCACTCTCACAGCAGAGAGCTAAATGGAGAGCGGCTGTCAAGTAATGAAAGCAGTCTTTGTCGCATCACGACCGACAGCATGATGATGATGATGAGTTGTGTACATATGTATATATATAATTATATACACATACAAATGTGTTGGGTTAGGACTTACGGGTTGGGGTGCTTGACTTCTTTTGAGAACTGACAAATGACGACCCACCGCGGGTTCCTGTTGCCACCGTGTCCCATGTCATCACGTGGTGTCTCCGACAGTAGCGACACTCTCCACGCACAGAGAAGTGACACAACTAGAGGGGGAGAGGGAAGGGATGGAGGGGGCTTTGTCATTGTTGTTGTTGTGGTGGGAGTTTTACGTCCTCGCAACATCTAATGTCATATCAGGATGGGTACTGACTTGTGACAGTGCACTCCCATGGCAACTTTATAGTGTTGCCCCACTGGGAAATCAGGCACTGGCACACTATGACCCAATATCCCACTAAGTCACATTATCCTGACACTGAGCTCACCAGTCCAAGCCCTTTCCTATTAATGCCTAGCGCCAAGCTAGGAAGGGACCAGTATCAATTTTATAAGTGTTCGGTTTGACTAGACTGGGAAGCGAACTCCCGATCTCCCGCACAAGGGGGGCTTTGTGAATCACCGCTACCACCCACCCCCGCCCGGGGCGTAACCCCTCACCCACCCGCCTCACCCTGCGACGCACGGCGCCAACACGCCCCTTGGTGGCTGAACTTGGTCAATCCCCACACCGCCACGTACATATAGGGCCCCTTGTGTTGGATCACGTGTGGGCAGCACTGACCCATCATGCACCGAGGCCCGGTGTAAGGGAGTAATAATACCCCCACCACCACCCCCCACCCCCATCCCCCTCCCCGGCCTCCGCCCCCCGTCCCCCAAATTTCTCCAGACTCCGGAATGGGTTCGCCTTCCCCGCGCAATATTATACCGGCATTACAAAAAAATAAATGTTATTCAGGACAAAAGAAAGCTAATTGTAGAGCATCCAGGTGACTTATGCAACTTGAGTCGTGATGCTATACAATCCAGCCCAGATGGTGCTTAGAACTATTTACATATCAAATTAAGTGATTTCTGAATTTTATGGAAGATGAGATGGGTGATATGAGGCAAGAGAGAAAACAATTTGATGTTCTAAGAATAAAACTGCAAGTGTGCAATCTTATATGCTGTATAAGAAGTATATGAGTATAATAGCCCGGAAGCTTCCTCCTGCTCCTCAGCATTCCAATCAGTCATCGGGTGCTGGAGTTTTGGACTTGGATCAACAGAAAAAAATAGCAGAAATTCAAAAGCATCGGACTATGCCATTTTAACCATTCATGACACAACTTAGGAAAGGTAGATTATAATCATCAATCTAATATATTTATTTCAGAAAAGGGCATAAACTCAAAAGCATCAGATCATGCACCAGTAAGCATTGATGATACAAGTTTCAGCAAACTTAGGTAAAGTAGGTTCTGATCAAAATAATATATATATATATTTCAAATAATGACAGAAACTTAAAAGTTATAATGATCAACTATGCAACTTTAACCATTTATGATACGAGTTTCTGCAAACTTAGGTACGGTAGGTTATGATCAAAATAGACTACATCGCTATTCCAGCCACACGTGCATTGTGGGATGCGTGGAAGATAAACAAACCCCCGCGAAGCACATGGCCAATGCTAAGACACTGGGTGCAGCTATGAGATGTGCTAGTTTCAGCTCATCTCAGCCCTTGTTTGAAACATAGAATACCAACTAAAAAAATATATGTAATAAATTAAGATGTTAATCTTTTATCTAGCATTGCATTTACATCCATATAATCAGCACATCTTATCAGCTGCTTATGCCATGTGCATTTTGATTTAGACAAATCTGGGCACTCAGACTAGTGTTAGAGCCATAGCCAGAGTCAGTTTTACTTATTTTAATCATATTTTTATTTATATCCTATGGTTAAGGACATATGTAGAACTAGAAAATGAGTAGGGTTAATCAGATATTGGTTATATATTTTTCTGAAACAAGGGTCTGTTGACACATTTGGCATTTTAATATTTAGAACAAGAATTAATAATAGCGATGTGGATAAAGTGACTGATTGTTTTGTGTGGAATTGTCTGTTTCTAAGCTCAAATTCTTTTTAACTATGGCTAGTTTTGTGTTAGTTATATTCATCAGATCATTATATTGCATGTGTGCATACACTTGTTTATGGCAAATTGTTATGTATTATTTATTAATTTTGAATAAAATCGAAGTTTTACCCTACACGCATCACTCTAACTCAATGGCCAGACACATTTGCTTTGCTGCCAACGCCGTTTTCAGCGCATGCGCAGTCGGAACGGTGATCTCGTCTATTATATATATACAGTAAAAGCTCTCTAAATCGACCGTTCATGGGACCGATTTTAAATGGTCCATTTATGGAGGCGATCGGTTTAGAGAGTTAGAATATCCTTATAATGGTATTGTTGGGACCCAAATAAAGCGATCGATATAAGGGAGTGGTCGATCTGTGGAGGGGTCGGTATAGAGAGGTTTTACTGTATATATCTCAAATAATGACAGAATGTCAAAAGTTATAACGACGAACCTAATATATTTATCTCAGAATATTACCGAAACTCAAAAGCATCAGACAATGCAAATTTACCCATTTATGATACAAGTTTCTGCAAGCTTAGGTATGGTAGGCTAGACTCAAACTAATATATATATATATATATATATATAATATATTTCAAAATAATGCCAGAAACACAATTATAATGATCAACCCCCATATATATTTATCTCAAATAATGCTAGCAACCCCAAAAAGCAGCATACCATGCAGCTTTAGGATGAGCACCCAGACTTGATAGGTGGCTAGTACTAGTAGCCGTGGGGGGTGGGTGGGTGGGCGGTGTTGTCGGGGAGTGTTGTCGGGGGGGGGGGAGGAGGTGAGGACCAGGAGGGTAGTGCCCGGGTCCCAGCCGCAGGGGGCTGACGGCCGCCATCTTTGATCAATGGCGCCCGTCGCCAGATCTTATTGGAGGGAGTCACATAAGCAATCACAACCAGATGGGCAGCGCGCCCCCTGGTGTCGACTGGTGGCGATTAGAGAGAGAGATAGAGAGAGCGGTCCATGCTCTAGTAAAGAGCGTGTTGTGTCAACTATAAACCCCACACAGAATATATATAGTAAAACCTCTCTAACTGACCACCTCCATAGATCGACCACTCACCTATATTGATCGCTTTATTTGGGTCCCAAACAATCGCCTATACAATCCCATTGTAATGATAACAAAACTCCCATAACCGACCACCTCCCTAAATGGACCATTGGTCGGTCTATATTGAGAGGTTTTACTGTATATATAAACCCCGCTTACAACTGTTTATAAACTCACAAACCAGCCAGCGCGTTATATAAACCATCGACATGATCAACTGCCCCAAAGTTAACTGACCCGCCTTTACTTCAAATTTAAAAAAAAGAGGGGAATGCGTACCACTGGAAAAATGATGCAATAATTTTCAATCAATATCACAACATCAAAAAAAAAATCTATATTATTCTCCTTAATTTTTTTTTTTTTTTTTTTGTTAATGTTGGATTTAAAATGAAACTTATCAAAGCTAATATATTAGTGGAATTAAAGGGTGAATTAGATTCGATTTAGATCAAAGTTGAAAATAAATGTGGGCGATAATATGGGATGGTCGTGAAAGGGTTAGTGCAACGCACTGCTTTGGACTGGGGTTCATTCCATGCATCAGATGCTCATTGCAGCTCATTAGATGCCCGGGTCAAATGGATGGGTGCTTGTGTTGACAGCCTCAAATAGCAGCAGTTAAATACCAGAAACGGAGCAGTTAGCATGTGGAGAGGCGTGTGTGTGTTGAGGGGAGGTGTGGCTGTGTGTGGTGTGTGTAGATAGGTGTGTGTGTGTTGTGGGGAAACTGTATCTATATGGGGGTGTTTGGAGAGGTTTGTCTGTGTGTATGGGTTGGAGAAGTGTGTCTGTGTGTGTGGGGGGGGGGTGTGTGCAGAGGTTTGTGTGTGTGGGGGGTGGGGTGGGGTGGAGAGGTGTGTCTGTGTGTGTGGGTTGGAGAAGTGTGTCTATATGGGGTATGCGTGGAGAGGTGTGTGTGGGGGAAGTGGAGAGGTGTGTCTGTGTGTGGGTTTGAGAAATGTGTGTGTAGGAGGGGATATGTGTGGAGAGGTGTGTGAGGGGAATGTGGAGAGGTGTATCTGTGTGTGTGGGTTGGAGAAGTGTGTGTGGGGGGGTATGTGTGGAGAGATTTGTGTGGGGGGGGGATCTGGAGAGGTGTGTTGTGTGTGTTGGAGAAGAGTGTCTGTTGGGTATGTGTGGAAAGGTGTGTGTGTGGAGAGCTGTGTCTGTGTGTATGTGGATTGGAGGTGTGTAGGCGTGCGGGGTATGCGAAGAGGTGTGTGGGAATGTATGTGTGGGTTGGAGAGATGTGTATATAGGTGGGTATTGGAAAGGTGGGTATGTGTGTGTAGTGATCTGTCTCTGGGGTGGGGAGGGGAGGTGTGTGTCGGTGAGTAGTGGACAGATGTGTATGTATCTGTATGTGTGCAGTGATCTGTCTGTGGGGTGGGGAGGAGAGGGGTGTGTGTAGGTGAGTAGTGGACGGGTATGTATGTATCTGTGTGTGCAGTGATCTGTCTGTGGGGTGGGGAGGAGAGGTGTGTGTAGGTGAGTAGTGGACAGGTATGTATGTATCTGTGTGTGTGCAATGATCTGTCTCTGGCATGGGGAGGAGAGGGGTGTGTGTGGTGAGTAGTGGACGGGTATGTATGTATCTGTATGTGTGCAGTGATCTGTCTCTGGGGTGGGGAGGAGAGGTGTGTGTAGGTGAGTAGTGGATGGGTATGTATGTATCTGTGTGTGCAGTGATCTGTCTGTGGGGTGGGGAGGAGAGGTGTGTGTAGGTGAGTAGTGGACAGGTATGTATGTATCTGTGTGTGTGCAGTGATCTGTATCTGGCATGGGGAGGAGAGGGGTGTGTGTGGTGAGTAGTGGACAGGTGTGTATGTATGTGTGTGTGCAGGTGAGTAGTGGACGGGTATGTATGTATCTGTGTGTGTGCAGTGATGTCTCTGGGGTGGCGAGGAGAGGGGTGTGTGTAGGTGAGTAGTGGACAGGTGTTACTCCTGAGTCCTAATATGCTCCTAAGTATTAAAGGAGGTGCATGTGATATGACGATGCTTTCCGTCCATAGATACGACCGACTTACCAGAAGGGCCATGTTCAGGCTGCCACCTGGCGGAGAACCACAGTCTGTACACACTGAAGGACTTACCTACAAAACAGGAAAAAGGAACCATGAGCTACACACCAATACATCAATACGTCACACTGCTATACAGTGTAGTCATTGTAAGTTATGTAATTCTCTGCCACACATATGATATAGTATACAGGTCCCAATGTATTAATGACATTGAAGATGACAATAACCTAATAAAAGTGATACTGGTAACACTGGTGAAAATGATGAAAATGATAATAATAGGTTGGTTGTTAGGGTTTTACGTTCTGGCAACATCTGAGGTGATATCAGGACGGGGATAATAATATGATGATAATGATGATAGTCTGATGATAGTAATATTATACAATAGTAATGATAACAATATTATTCTAATGATGCTAATTATGCTAATGATGCTAATGGTGCTAGTAACTACAACACCTCAAGTTCCTAGACCGTCCTGATATGACCTTAGATGTTTCTAGGACGTAAAACAACAACAACAACACAAAACAATGATGTTCCCAGGCGGGCGGTCACCCCTCCAACTACTAACCAACATCAACGTCACTTAACTTCGTCAGATTAGAACCGATGCTTTAACGTGGTGTTAAAAGATTCAGGGATTCTTGTCTAGGTCAACTACATAGGCAGCCCACTGTGGGTTGAGGTACCCTGGGGATCGGGTCTGGCGTAGGGAGAGGGGCGAGCAGGGCTTGGCAGGAGGGTTGGGTAGGGAGAGGGGCGGGTGGGGCGGGGTGAGGCGGGAGGGCTGGGGCGGGGCGGTGCGGGGCGGAGCGGGGCGGAGCGGGGCGGAGCGGGGCGGAGCGGGGCGGAGCGGGGCGGAGCGGGGCGGAGCGGGGCGGAGCGGGGCGGTGCCGGGCGGGGCGGGGTGGGCGTGGCGGGGCAGGGCGGTGCGGAGCGGTGCGGTGCGGGGCGGGGTGGTGCGGGGTGGTGCGGTGCGGTGCGGTGCGGTGCGGTGCGGTGCGGGGCGGGGCGGAGCGGTGCGGGGCGGTGTGGTGCGGTGCGGGGCGGGGCGGTGCAGGGTTGTGTGGGGTGGTGCGGGGCGGTGCGGGGCGGGGCGGGGTGGGGTGGGGTGGGGCGCGGTGGGGGTGGGGGGTGGGGGGAGGTGGCTGGCAGCACCCATTAAGCTAGACGATCACAGCGCCCTCTATCCATACATCCTCGTGACCGGGGGACCATGGTCCCCTGGGGTACCTGGCTGGTGGCTAGACACGCTAGCTGGCCACTAAACCCAAGTGGCCGGAACGCTGACACTAAATGGTGCACAGGCCATGAATATACCTCCGAGCGCCTCAGTCGCTGGGTGGCCAGCCTTGGTCGTGTACCTTGGCGTTCAAGACCACTGCTTCTTTACGGGTCGCTTTACATGGGTTGACGACACAAGACACGATTCGATTCTCGTTATTAGCGACTGGCCGCTCTATGCTGTCTGAGCAGGTCATGGCTAATAATAATGTAGCTGCGGCCAGGTATTTGCTTTTCATAGATACTAGACTGTTAGTGATAATCAAAGCTAATGTATGTATATATGTGTGGTGGATAAGAATTTTATGAGTATACATTTATGGAAGTTATTACCAACCTGTTATTCCCACTCCTTCTATGCTGGTGGTGCCCCCATTGGTCTCTCTGCCACACTATCACCAGCGAATCTGTTCCGTTACTCACCACTCAAATATTTATACATATATATATATATATATATATAGTATAGTTATACGAGTCTTACCTTGGTACAGATGATGGATAACTGTTGTTTTACCGAGGTATAAGCCTCGGATAGATGTGGGCTAGGGAGAGAGGTAAGCACGTCCGGTACCAGCAATCTTAACCTACTTATTGAGGATAAAAATGACTTTCAAACAATGGATACTATTACTTTACCGAAAAGGTACACCAACGGAATAGATGTGGCAGGGTGTGGCGGGAGGGCCCTAGCCCACATCTATCCGAGGCTTATACCTCGGTAAAACAACAGTTATCCATCATCTGTACCAAGGTAAGACTCGTATAACTATACTATTTTACCTCGGTAAACAGCCTCAGGCTAGCCTCAGGCTAGGGAGACCTTTACATAATTCATTTTTATCCTTAATATCATTCTTTCTTATTATTATAACATTCTAAATTTTTGTTCTCACCTATTCTTGTTAGTTGGCGAGAAGACGCTTTGCAACGCCGGTAGGCTTTTCTAGTCGTTTATTATAATGTTTTGCAAACGACTTAGCCGTCTTCCAGCCTGCATGCGCTAGTATTCTTTTCACAGAAATACCAAGCACCCGTGCCTTGGAGACCATGGCTCCTCTAGTTGAGTGGGAAGAGTATTTACTCGTATCCACTCCAGCCAATTTCAACACCGTAATTGTCCATCTGGCAAGTGTGTCTCGTGAAATCGCCTTATGTGGCTTTATAAAGCTCACTAATAGTTGTTGTGATGCACGTAAATCCTTTGTCTTGTATATATAAGCCCGTATGGCCGACACAACACATAATTTCCGATCATTCGGAAAACAGTCTAAGTGAACCGTTGATAAAGGGTCACCTAACGTGTTCGATTTGAGCAATTTTTCTAAATCAAACGTAGCTTGTTGCTTGTCTATTTCTAATCCAGTTAAGGATAAAGCAACAATCGTCTGTCCTCTGTGTCCGGTTACTAACAATAACAGGACCGCGACCTTAAAACCTAACTGTTTTATATCTAACCACGAGTTGTGAGGCCAAGCCTGAAACAACTTAAATACTATAGAAACATCCCAAAACCGACTATACTTTGGTTTTGGAGGATTCCTTTGATAAATTGAACGAAGTAAATAACAAATAACATAATGTTTTCCAACCGTTTCGCCATCAATTCTAGGTAATATAATTGATAACGCACACCTCGCCGCATTAATCGATCCAAAGGAAAGTCCTTCATCCTCTAGAGAATGAAGAAACCGAGCTACTTGTGAAACCTTTGGATTTGTTGGTTTAACTTTCATTAACAAACAATGTACACCCCATTTCTTTAAATAGGTTGTATACATTTTGACAGTTCCTGGCCTCCAGGCATCCGATACTATCCTATCCTCAGTAATTCTGTCTAATCCAAATTGCTGTAGCTGCTTCCTTAGAAAAGGAATGCCAATAGGGGCGTCGTTGACACGTCGCCGTGAACCACTAGCGGTCCGTGGTGCGTCAGATTCCTGAGTTTTCTTGGGAATCGTATACGATCTTTTGCCAGTTGTGAAACTGCTGGCAGCCAAGGTTGCGTGTCCCAATCGGGCACCACCAGTATCGCATGTGTCCCTTCCAAGCCGATTTTTCTCACTACTCGGCTGATAATGCTAAATGGTGGGAAAATATAAAAATAATTATTTTCCCAAGTAATAGCAAACGCATCTACTTTCCAAGCATCCGGTTCAGGATGCCAAGAAACATAACAGGGTAACTTGTTATTATTTCGTGATGCAAATAAGTCAACTTCAGGTGTACCCCATTTTTCACAAACGAAGTTAAACAAAGGTGTAGAGAGAGACCACTCTAAATGGTCATGGAAATTTCTACTTTTATAATCTGCAAGTGTATTTTGTGACCCTGGAATATGCGCTACAGTCAGCCAGACTTGTTGAGCCTGTGCCCAGTTCCAAATCAGTTTAGATAACTGATTGCAAGACTTTGATTTGGTTCCACCCATGTTACGAATATATGCCATGGCAGTAGTATTATCAGTTAGTATTCTAACCTGTGATTTATTTATCTTTACTAAACTACGTAAGCCCAGATAAATAGCACGCAATTCTAGTGCATTAATATAGTCTGATTTTTCATCATCAAGCCATCTACCTCCTGTTGTGACCCCATCTCGATGAGCTCCCCAACCTTCTAACGAAGCATCAGTAGTAATTACTGTATTAGGTTCCGCCATGCGGATTGGATTTGGTGAACTTGCTATATGTTGCATCCACCATCCAATATCCTGTAACCCTTCTTGCGAAATAAACATCTTTCGCTCAAAATTGCCTTTAGTTCGTGTTAACGCTAAATTTTTATCTATTTCTAGCGACTTAATATGGGCCTTCCCATATAACACAGCAGGTGCATATGAGGTCATTATGCCAATAAGAACAGCAACCTGTCTAATTTTTGGCTTTGATAACTTAATAAGCTGAGTCGCTGTAGTCATAAACTTAATTAGTTTTTGTTCTGTTATCGACACTGTAAGGGACTGTGTATCCAGAATAAACCCTAAACATTTGAGTTGTTTTGTTGGTTTAAACACTGACTTTTGTTGATGTACATAAAACCCCAATTTAGTGAGTAATGCACATAAATCCAAAACTGCATTCACACAACCAATTTGTTTTGATGCTATAATAAAAGAATCATCTATGTATGGAAACATTATGTGACCCTTCCTCGCCATTACCGAGAAAACAGGTTTAAGCAATTTAGTAAATAAACGTGGCGCACAAGCTAAGCCATTCGGCATGCAGGTAAACTCATAGAGTTGGTTATCCCAAATAAATCGAAGAAATTTTCGGTATTGTTCCATTATGGGAAGCGTATAATATGCATCCTGTAAATCAACACTAGCCATCCACGCATCTGGTGTAATCAGATCTCGTGCCGTATCTAGAGAGAACATTTTAAAATGTCGATATTCCACCCTTTTATTAAGGATTGTTAAATCCAGGATCATTCGAACATCACCATTAGGCTTCGGTCTCGAGAAAATGTTTGAAATAAACTGTCCTGAACAGTGTGTCACTTTTTGTATAATTCCTTTCTCAAAGAATTTATGTACCTGTTTAGTTAGTGCCTCTCGTTCAACTGGTTGAATGTTATATGGAAAAGGTATTATACTTTGTACAGGAATTTGTGTAAAGGGAATGTGAACACCCCTAACTATTTTTATAATTTCTTGGTCACTAGTAATTTTGTGCCACTCAGAAATATGATTACTAATATTACCAGCCACAAAGTTGCTTACAGTTTGTGTGTTTTTAGAGGCTTCAGGGACTTGTAAAGTTTGTGTTTGGACCTCTACTTGGACCCGCCCCTGGGGAAAGGTCTCGACGAGTTGAACCCTCGGCCTATTGGCCGTGCGGTGTTGTCGGTCCAGCCTGGGCGAGCGCCCCGGCCCCGAAACCCTTGACCGAAGTTTGAACTCGGTCTGGTTCCTCTGGTGAACCGTCGTGGACGAAAATCCCCTCGTGACTTTTTGAAACGAGGAGCTTCCTGTTTCTTCTTGCCATCCATGTTTTTGCCACTCTTGGCTGCAGTCTCTACCTCTTTATAGAGGTATTGTAGTTGACCGCCAAACATCTTGGTGTTATCTAAAGGTTTCCCTTTAATCGGCTCTGGAGCAAGATAAAGCGTAAACTCCTTCCCCTCATTATCGGTAACCTTCTTAGAGTGAGCCACTTCTTTGCCAGCATCTGTGCAAACTGACTTGAAGACATTTTCATATCTTCGAAACGACAGGTAATTACCTGCCGCCGCTAGCACTGCAATGCCTTTGTCCATTGTCTTAGCCAAAGACGAGAACTTATTTTCACTCTGCATCCTATTAGCCACAGGAACAATAGCTGTTAGGGTAGCTAACACTGCCTTATGCACTGTGTGCAACACATCCTCAAACTTCTTACGGTCATCCGTCATATTGACATCCCGATCCATTTCTTTAATGATGGAGTTGGGAACACCCTTTATGCCTGTTAACTCATCTCCTAACTTGGAGATAACCTCCGCCGGTTTGAACGTGCGAAAATGACCATTCACGGTCTCGCGCATAAGCGTAGTGGTTTTAACCCGCTTAGCCTTTGGCTTCTCCACCTTCTTAGCCACTTTAGTGCCAATGTCCGCATAGACCCCTTCATAAATGGTGTCTGAGTCTGATTCCGTAGAAGTAGACTCAGTGGACGAATCAGAAGAAGAATATTTCCTCTTCCTCTTCTTCTTTTTGGACTTAGTCTTCCGCTTTTTTGCGAAAACCAGTCTCTGCCCGCTCCTTGGTGAATTCATCACCCGAAGAAATCACCTGTTTCTTCTTCTTCCTCCGTTTAGGAGAAGGAGGAGGAGGAGCCTTAAGCTCCACCGCCGAGTCTGTGTCCAAGAAATCCTCAAACGAATCCTCTTGGACACTCGGCCTACGCCGCTTCCGAGACACAGGCGATTTGGCAGTCAAGATGTGGCTTTCCAATCGTGCAAAGCGAGCCTCCCAATCTGGAGGCGCAGGCACCTCAGGCACTGCGTCCTCGTCCGGGTCGGAGAGGATATGCGCCCGGGGCTGTGTCGACGGCCCTGCCGACAACACAGGTGAGGAGTCGTACTCCTCGTCCACTCCACTCGGAACACGCCCCTCGGCTGCTGCTGCACCGCGCTTACTCTGCTTCGTGGCCATCGGGAGCTGAAACAAATATTTTTTGGTCAGTCCCGGTATATATATATGTCACAATATGGTTGTTTCAAACTCATTTGGACATCTATTGGTGTTAGAGAACGTGTTTATACCGTTATAACACAGGCGTAATAAGCTAAATTTGTGCGTGGGTTGTGGGTCAAGCCCAAACCTTACGCGGGGTCGGGACCAGTGTATCGGCCCGCCCATCCCTCTGTTCCGCACACTTCTCCCACCTGTGACTACTACGTCAACAAGTTGGAGAAAATGCTACGAAACTCGGAGAAACGCCTGAAAAAGTTTTGTCTAGGGGAGTCTATAAAAGAAACCCAGGAGCATCTCCAACATTACTCTCTATTAGAGTACGAGAGAATTTCCACATGAGATAGGGCGAAACCCACATCTCTACCCATAGTCACACGGTGACCCGGGTGTTGACATAACCGCTAATGACCGGTTTGGTTCCTTCGAGAAACCCACTCGAGTGTTCTATCCTTGGTTGTTTATAACCAAATAACTCGTCCAAATTGGACCAACGAAAGTCTAAACTTTCCATAATGATGCTCTAATGCATCATAATTAAGCTAACCACAGTTTTTATTATACTTACTGCGTATTTGCTTGTATGTAGACTAATTTTGCCGGAGCAACCCAACGACACGTTATCCAGTCGTGAGTTGTATATGCTAATTGCTGGTACCGGACGTGCTTACCTCTCTCCCTAGCCTGAGGCTAGCCTGAGGCTGTTTACCGAGGTAAAATATATATATATATATATATATAATATGCATACATAATACAGTAAAACCTCTCTAACTGACGACCTCCTCAGATCGACCACTCCCCTATATCGATCGGTGTATCTAGGCCCCAAATGATCGCCCATACAATATCATTGTAACGATTAAAAAAAACTCCCTAACCAGAATACTTCCTTAAATGGACCGTTTAAAGTCGGTCCAATGGTCGGTCTATTTAGACATATTTTACTGTACATAAATACCCATACATACATAAATATATATACACATACATAGAGAGGCCATCATATAAATATCAATATCTAACCAGTTCACACCCGCTCACGCGGTCCCTGCTGTGCAGACTGGTACCCCGTTCACCCCTGACATAACACGCCTCTCTCCAGAACGAGGCTGCATTGCATGACACCTACCGTGTCACACACTGTCACAACAGGTTTGTCAACCACGCAGCTTCCATCGGCAACTCACGCGAGATTACAGCGATAATATAAACAGTTGTCTGATATATTTGTTTTTTCTTGAAGATTTATACCACCTGTCATGGATCAATCTGAAGAGTCTTGTTTTCACAATTAGACAGATGGGCGATAGAAAGCCCAATCACCACTTTTACTGACCCAAGGGGTCTTTAACCTCCCACACCCCATAGACATGGTATGAGAGGAACTGGCATTTGATGACGCTGTAACTAGTGTAAGTTATACACAGTGGTGGAAATCCAAATTGGCATAGGTGATCACATGGGGAATTTGTGTCGAATTACTGCAAGTATTCTCCAAGGCTTAACTTAGGTTAAGGTCGCATAGTCCTGATGGTTTTGGGTTACTATCATTTTATTTGTAGATAAACGTATTACCTTGATTATGATAATCAATCTTACTTCAATTTGAAGTTACTTTTGTTATGAATGGTTAATTTCGGAGATCTATGAAGTGAAACATGCTAAATTGATTAAATTAGTTACTTCAAACTTAACTGAAGTGGATTAATAATGATAGACCTAATATATTTATCGAAGCTCACGGTAAGAACCCTAGTCGAGTCAAACCAATGACTTAAAAATTGATACTTGTTGCTTCCTAGCCTGGTGCTCAGCATTATTAGGATAGGGGAAGGACTGGTTGGCTCAGTGTCAGGATAATGTGACTGAGTGGGATATCAGGTCATGGTGCTGGTGGCCTGGTTTCCGAGTGGGGCAACACTATAAAGTTGCCATGAGCTTAGATGTTGCTAGGACGTAAAACAACAACAAACACAAGTAAAGTTGTTGGTGTCATCATACTCAGGTGTGGAATGCTGTTAGGTGTCAGGCGACAGTGAGCCGAGGTATTATGAGAAGGTGACCACGGTTTTTGTTCTGATGAAGCATCGGTTCAGAGCACACATAGTGACAAATGGGCCTCAGCACCCCATAAATGTTACGCTTACTATTACCATATACACACACACGGTGAACATAGTGCACCCCAGTCATCAAAGAACCTACGGTCCTGATTTTACCGTAGATGTTGCTAGGATGTAAAATAACAACCAAGAACAACGTCAAACTCAAATGCCCTTTCTTTTGTTGATTAAATGCCGAAATCGTCCCATTCACCCAGACAAAAAGGTACAAGGCACTGTACAGGCTGGACGCACTAATAAACAAGGTTGCCCCAGCCGGACGTACCAGTAACCAGCACTGCCCCAGCCAGACCTGCCAGCCTCCAATGCTGCCCAGTTATACATTGTGGAAACCAGTAGTGCCCCAGCCAGACCTGCTATATAACCAATACTGCCCCAGCCAGACCCACTGTGTAACCAATACTGCCCCAACCAGACCCGCTGTGTAACCAATACTGCCCCAGCCAGACCCACTGTGTAACCAATACTGCCCCAGCCAGACCCGCTGTGTAACCAATACTGCCCCAGCCAAGGTGGGCAGTGATGATTTCTGGATTGTTCGGCAGGGGCAGCGCTTGTCCCCAGCATGTCTAGCAAGGGTAGTATTAGATTGTGTATGTCCAGTCGGGGCCATTTTAGTTGTCCCCAGCTGGACATGCATTAACTAATAGTAATACGGCCCTGATTGGACATGTCGGTAACCAATACAGCATTAACTGGAGCACTGCCCCAGCCGGACACACCGGAAACCAGTGATGTCACGTGAGGCACAGTGCGACATGCTCTCACGTGACCGCAATGCATGAAGTTTCTAAGCAGCCTCTGAACGCCCGGCGGCTTCAGGTGGATATCGGTTATCAGCACTTTAACGAAGCAGCCCGGGGAGGGCGGGTGTGTGTGCGGAGGGTGTGTGTGCGGAGGGGTGTGTGGGTGTGGGTGTGAGTATGTGGATATATTTGAGAGGGTGGAAGTATGTGGTGTATGTGGATGCCTGGTGGGTGTTGTGAGACGGTTTCTTGAAGTGGTGAATGGTGGTTGAGGGGCTGAGAAGTCGGGTGGTGTGTGTAGTGGGTGTATGGTGGGTTTGTAGTGTGTGTCTGGTGTAAGGGTATGTTGTGGTCGTGGGGGCTATCTAAATGTCTGTCGCATAAATGACTGTCACATAAACGACTGTTTAATAAATGACCGGCAAATAAATGACTGTTCCATAAATGACTGTCACATAAATTGCCATTACATTAATGACTGTCACATAAATGACAGTCACATAAATGATTCATCTAAATGACTGTCACATAAACAATTGTCACATAAACAACTGTCACATAAACAACTGTCACATAAACAAATGTCACACAAACAAATGTCACATAAGGGTGGTGATTGGGGGCCGGAAGGTGTCGGGTGTCGGGTGGCTGGATGTATGGGTGTGTGGGTGTGTGGGTGTGTGGGTGTGGGTGTGTGGATGTGGGCATGAGTGTGGGTGTGAATGTGGGTGGCGGGTGGAGGGTCAGGCAGGCGTCCAGGTGCCAGAGTGGGTGGGTGTGAATGTGGGTGGAGGGTAAGGCAGGTGTGTGGGTGTGGGTATGGGTATGGGTGTGGGTGTGGGTGGACGGTCAGGCAGGTGTCCGGGTGTCAGGGTGGGTGGGTGGGTGGGTGTGTGGGTAAGGGTATGGGTGTGGGTGTGGGTATGGGTGTGGGTGTGCGTGGACGGTCAGGCAGGTGTCGGGGTGTCAGGGGTGTGTGGGTGTGGGTGTGTGGGTATGGGTGTGGGTGTGAGTGTGGGTGGTTGTGGGTGTCAGGCAGGTGTCGGGGTGGCGGGACGTGTGGGTATGGGTATGGGTATGGGTATGGATGTGGGTGTGGGTATGGGTATGGGTATGGGTATGGGTGTGGGTGTGGGTGTGGGTGTGGGTGTGGGTGTGGATATGGGTATGGGTGTGGGTGTGGGTGTGGGTGGTTGTGGGTGTCAGGCTGGTGTCGGGGTGGCGGGAGGGGTGGGTGGGTGTGTGGGTGTGGGTGTAAGTGGTTGTTGGTGTCAGGCAGGTGTCGGGGTGGCGGGACGTGTGGGTGGGTGGGTGTGTGGGTATGGGTGTGGGTGGGTGTGGTGTGGGTGGTTGTGGGTGTCAGGCAGGTGGCGGGGTGGCGGGAGGTGTGTGTGGGTGTGTGGGTATGGGTGTGGGTGTGGGTGTGGGTGGTTGTGGGTGTCAGGCAGGTGTCGGGATGGCGGGACGTGTGGGTATGGGTAAGGGTATGGGTATGTATGTGGGTGTGGGTATGGGTGTGGTAAGCATATGGGTATGGGTGTGGGTGTGGGTGTGGGTGTGGGTGTGGGTGTGGGTGTGGGTGGTTGTGGGTGTCAGGCTGGTGTCGGGGTGGCGGGAGGGGTGTGTGGGTGTGTGGGTGTGGGTGTGGGTGTGGGTGTGAGTGGTTGTGGGTGTCAGGCAGGTGTCGGGTTGGCGGGATGTGTGGGTGGGTGTGCAGTAAGCGGCGTGCAGGTGTGACAGGAAGCTGACAATTAGAAGCTAACCCCGCCCCCAGGTAACCCGGGCAGGTATGCCGCCCCACAATGCCTCATCTGTCTCTTCTTACATAACTCAGGTGTGAGACCGGCCATATGTAACACCCCCCACACCCTCACACCCCCACCCTACACCTCACCCACACCTCACCCCACCAAACACACCCGCCATCGGGCCTCCAGCAATTCCACCCCGCCCCACCTCACCACCCTACCCCAACCCCACCCCACCTCACCCTACCACCAATCCACCCCACCCCACCCCACCTCACCATATCCCCACCTCACCCTACCCCCACCCCACCCCACCCCACCTCACCCTACCCCCACCCCACACCACCCCACCTCACCCTACCACCAGCCCACCCCACCCCACCCCACCCACCACATACCACACACTGGACTCACAAACTCCTCATCTTGTTTCCGTTATCACTTGTTTAAAAAAGCTTAAACAATCCAATTTAAAATAAATTTGTTATAACTGCAAAACTTGTTTAAAAAAGCTTAAACAATCCAATTTAAAATAGATTTGTTATAACTGCACACAAACTACAAGGCTTCCAACTTTCCCTCTCAAACCACACACACTAAACCCGCTTTATTTTAAAATAATATTATTCAGATAATTCAGGTGTTTATTACGTTTAACATGTTAACCTTGCATTTGGGCGATACTGTAAGAACAATGGAGCGGAAGTAAGAAACTACAAAACTGAGAGCTGGTCAATTAACCCACTATCATCGCATATATTTTGGGAAAGCTTATCAAAATTCTGACTCCATGGGATTCGTCAGTAACAGGTACTATTAAATTGATTTAGTACTCCCTTCTATGCAGAAACGACTGTCACATAAATGACTGTCACCTAAATGACTGACCTAAATGACAATTGTTACATAAACAACTGTCATATAAACAAATGCCACACAAACAAATGTTTAATAAGTGTACCAGTATCTAAGTTGCATATCTAGGTTCAAATCTAGATTAATGTATATCGGACTATGTAATTTTAACATTTCTGGAACTTGAATATTTTTCTTACTGCATAGGGAATATTCACGTCAAGGATACCAGCTAAAATCAAATAACAATATCGTTGAAGTTGTTTAATCTATTATTTTTTAGTCTTTGCTTGATATTTAAAAAAGGATAAATATATTAGATATATCGGTATTATTTACTATACTTTAGTGTGAAGTAACTTAAAGGTTAAAGGGCTAACTTTGGAGATATTTGAAGTGAAAATATGCCAAATTAATTTCGGTGTACACGCCAAAATGCTGGACATAATTTTTGTAATACGTGCATCAGTTTCTACATCAGATATGTTTGTTAGTTTTACATCCTGTCAACATTTAAAGTCATCTCAGGACGGGTACCGACTTGTGACAGTGCGCACTCATGGCGAATTTATAGTGCTGCCCCACATGGAAAGCAGGCCGCCAGCACAATGACATGACATCCCACTCAGTCATATTATCCTGATACCAACCAATCATTGCCCTATCGTAATAATGCAGAGCACCTGGCTAGGAAGCGACACGTATACATTTTGTGAGTCATTGGTTTGCTTCAACCGAGAACTGAACTCTCGACATTCAGCATGGGAGCCCTGCGCTCTACCGATTCGGTCAATATGTCCGGTGTCTGTCCGGTATCTACATTGGAAATGTAGGATCAGATCAAACTAAGTGTTTTGGCATCAAGATGTGTACGCTTTCATCGGACTATGCAGCTTTCAATAAAATTATGCGCACACCTGATACGACTAGCGCCACCTGGTGTATGAAATGATCAAACCGCCTGCACGCCTTCTGGGTCTGGGGAGGCGGACACACCGAGAACCAGCTCATCCAGTTAGTCACGTGACAGATTGCCTGCTCGCGGATTGGGCGGCGGGGCACTGCCCCAGGTGTGACCCTTACTAAGCAGCCTCGTAATCACCAGTGACGCACATTAGTGGGCGATAATAAAGGTGTAGCCGGTGTGTAGCCGTTCAATGATGTGAGTGTGTGGGTGTGGGTGGGTGTGTGTGTGTGGGTGTGGGAGGGTGTGTGTGTCGGGTGTGTGGGGTTGTAAGCAGACAAATGACCCTCACTGTGAGATATCTGCCCGTAGTGGATGGCCAACATGCATACACTAACATCAGCTGTGGTGGAAGGCATTAATGTGAATAAATGTTGTTTTTTTCCATTTGATTTTGTTAACACTTTTAAACAGCTTTATTAACTATATATATATATGTATCATTAGACCAATATCATTACATCAACGTAAGCTAACATGGTTTATTTGGGGGAGATTACATTTTGGTACATCATAGTTGTTTATTGAGTAGTAAATTTGACATCCTTGGTCATAAGATAACAACAACCCTATGATTTCAAATGTGCGAAAAGGGAGGTGAGTAGGGAAAAACTTCACATGAAGTGCGTTCCAGAATGGAGTGATGGCCTTGGTGAGTGTGGGCCTGGGTGTATAATGGGCCAGCCGCCATGGTGTGGGGGCACTTGCTATCCGGACTGCACTTCATCCACACCTTTCTCTATATCCTCTCTGCTGGCCATGCTCCTCCTTGATAATGTCTGAAAAGAGTTGTAGGAGGGGGAGGCCGCCAGCATTTCACTTTCTACTCTTACTCTGTCTGTGTCTTTGGCTTGCCGGCTGGTCACCATAGAGCAAAGAGACATGGTCCTTTGACTCAACTCTCCTCAGTTCTCTGTCCTATACTCTACCCTTTTTTGTTCTCCCAGGCTTACTTCTCCCCCTGATCAAGGGAGTTGTTTGCTTGATGGGGCCCTGTACCTTATGGTATGCAGGTATTGCAGGTATTGCAGGTATAGCAATACCTCAGGGAGTTTGACACCCCTGCCTTGCAGAGTTGTAAACCACTGCCTTGTGGTACAGGTTCTTGACAGAACTGAAGGCTAAGGGAGCAAACCCTAAACAGAAAACCATGTCACTGTGGCAGCATTAAGGGCGGTTGATGTATGGAACTCCCAACATCTCCCGACCAGCCACTGCAGGGACAAATAGTTTTGCACCTGTCTTGACATGTTCTTGCTGGTGTGAAACCTCTATTTGCTCCCTGAGAGAGTGCCGCTGGTAACTTGCAAAAGCCAGCAGCACTTCAACACTTTTGCAGGCAGCTTTGATGAAATGTACAACCGCACAAAACACCATACCGGCTCGGTCGTCGCCCGGGTTACCAAGGACCACGCTGCTCGAGCTCATGCAGTCAAGTAATGAAAGCAGTCTTTCTCGCATCACGACCGACAGCATGATGATGATGACTTTATCGTTTCTCTCACTTTGTTCTTGTTGCTGGAACCTGTTGGACCCACCTTTACCTGTCCCTTCCTCCTGAACCCTTGCTGCTGTTACTGGATACAAGTGCTCTGCTACCGCCGGACCAGATTGATTCAGGGCCGCCCCAACGATTCATCATTTTGAATGTTGAAAAGACATCCCCAGCTTCTACAACCATCCCACCTGAAGATTAATCTTTGACCAAAGATTGGACCGATTTAAAGGGGCCTTACTATATTGCGGCAGTTTTGCAGCCGGTAACCGTTGTAAGGTTACGAACCCCCCAAAAGCAAGCTAAGCTGGTGTGGGGGTCAGTTTGACTGTTGGATAGCAACACAAGGGTGGGACTGTTGTTAGGTAGCTTGAGAGTCACACATAGGGCACAATGTTGTCAGGAGATAAGGTTGGTGGATGGCAGGGGTGGGGTGGGTGTGGGTGTGGGTGGGTGGGTGGTGTCTGTAGGGCCAATGGACGCCAGTGGAGCATTCATTCAACCATGTTTAATGTTGGTCGGATAACTCAGAGAAACTGAGGGGGGGGGGTGTTAGTTGATATTCCTATAATATTATTATAGAACATATATATATATATATGGATACTGATGAACCCTTTATCACGTGTAATCATTCCTGTAGTGTCCTGCACTCCACCTATCCTGGGTGGGGTGGGGTACCAGCATGCACTTCTCCACCTCCTGCTCGGGGCCAATCCTCCACTTGCTCAGAGGATTTTCTCTCTCCACATATGCTTATACAGTGATAACCCTATTATCGCCCATAATAAACAAGGGTGGACTGTGTAACCCCCCACCCCTATCTGTGAATGGGCTCATCCATCGGGTTGGGTGCCACCACAAGCCCAACAATATGACTCCACACAATCATACTAATTAGTATATATATATATGCGTATAAATTATGAGTGGCGAGTGAGGTAAGAGGCCATCTGTGGGTAGGTAGTGCGGTAGGGATCCATTGGAGGCGCCACCAGTCATAACTAATGAATCATTACAGTGTGAGTAGAAATGTTGGTAGAACTTCCGTTGATTTATACTTGCATAATTCTTATACATCACATTAATAGGGACGTACACTCACCCCTCACCTTGTGAAATGCTTGATGATTAATTGATTGATTGATTGCAAGTGTGCAGCATATGCCATGCCACACACAAAAGCTAGGTGCGGGTAGGTCGATTGCATCAGGAAGCCTAGGTAGCCTAAGGGTTAGGTCGCTCACACCAGAATGGCAGAAATGTGGGTTCGAATCTGGCTCTTAATTAAAATAAATCCTAAACTAAAATAAACTAAAGTATATTATGACGATCAACCTAATATATTTATTTTTTAAATATGACAGAAACTCAAAACCACATAAATGATGCAACTTTAATTGTGGGATGAGGATACATCTCAATTCACATATGACAATAGAACCAGTATCTAATAATAAAATATCTTCTTCACTAGAGTCCTTAATTCTGAAGACAAATAGATTCATTAGCATCACACAAACACACAGCTTGCAGGATAGCAGTGTCTGGAGTAGTTAGCTTCAGGGATGGTCGTAAATACTTCCCCTCCTGGGAATCATCTAGGATCATCCAATATATACTTGTGATGACAGTGACATTGACATAGTGGCAATTCTGGTGCTTGGCTATTAAGGATTGCACTCGTTATGGTTTAAAGTTGCATAATTCGATGGTTTTGGTTTTCTGCCATTTTTAAAAGTGAAATATATTAGGCGTGGGTAGAGTGAAGGTAGGTGAAGGTGAGGGTGATGTGGGTAAGGGTGATGTGGGTGAGTGAGGGTGGGTGAGGATGTGGGTCAGGGTGATGTGGGTGAGGATAGGTGTGGGTAGAGTGAGGGTGGGTGAAGGTGAGGGTGATGTGGGTGAGTGAGGGTGGGTGAGGATGTGGGTGAGGGTGATGTGGGTGGTGAGGAGGATAGGTGTGGGTATGGTGAGGTGAGGCTGAGGGTGAGGGTGGTGTGGGTGAGAGTGAGGTGTGGGTAGAGTGAGGTGGGTGAGGCTGAGGTGATGGGTGAGGGTGGGTGAGGGTGATGTGGGTGAGGATCGGTGTGGGTAGAGTTAGGTGGGTGAAGATGAGGGTGATGTGGGTGAGGGTGAGTGAGTGAGGTGGTGAGGGTGGTGAGGGTGGGGGTGAGGGTGAGAGTGGGTGGGTGAGGAGGTGATGTGGGTGAGTGGGTGAGTGAAGGTGGGTGAGTGTGGTGAGGGTGAAGTGGGCGAGGGTGGGTGAGTGAAGGTGGGTGAGGATGTGGGTGAGGGTGAAGTGGGCGAGGGTAGGTTCAGGTAGATGTGGCTGGGAGTGAGGGTTGGAGGCCGGGTGATGGGGGTGAGAGTGATGTGGATGAGGGTCGGAGGGTGGGTGTAAGTGAGGTGGGTAGGAGTAAGTGATGTGGGTGAGTGAGGGTGGGTGAGGCTAGGTGTGGATTGTGGGGGTGTGTGGGTGTGACTGAGGGTGGGTGTGAGTGAGGATAATGTGGGTGAGGGTGATGTGGGTGATGTGGGTGAAGGAGTGTGGCTGTGAGAAAGTGTATATATCTGTGAGTTAAGGTGGGTTTGAAGACTTCCCTGGTAGCCCCCCCCGCACCCCCCCCCCCCCCCCGCACCCCGTGTGCCTGCTTCGGCCGTGGCTTATTGAGTTAGGTGCGAGACGGATGCTGTCCCGCCTTACCTTTCCTCCAGAGTGTCCGCCCCGCCCTCCGCTATGACCGCCAGCTTTCCAGCCATCCAGCCCTCCTCCTCCAGCACCCCACAGCTTAATCCTCCAGGCGCTGTGGTCACCATGGCAATGCATCACCACCTCCTCCTCCCACCGGTCGGACACACCTGCACACTGCTCACGTGGTGTATACGTATATGTATGCGGTCCGCTTAGTGACGCCGGCCACCACAGGTGGCGCCACCAGCTGGTCTGGGTATTCTGCAAAATTCTGTGGAAGTTCGGGAGTTCAATTCCCGGTCAAGTCAAACCAATTACTCACAAAATTTATAATTGTAGTTTCCTAGCCAGGCGCTCGTCATTATTAGGATAGGCCAAGGACTGGTTGGCTCGGGGTCATTATAATGTGACTGACTTGGATATCAGGTCATGGTGCTGGTGGCCTGGTCTCCCAGTGGGGCAGCACTATAAAGTCGCCATGAGTGCACATTGTCACAAGTCGATACATGTCCTGATATGACCTTAGATGTTGCCAGGGCGCAAAACTCCAACAAGGTACCAAACCATCACGCCTTCTACCTTCATGCCTAAGAGTTGCTGTTTGTTGTTTTACGTCCGAGCAATATCTAAAGTCATATCAGGATGGGTACCGACTTGTGACAGTGCACACTCATGACGACTTTATATTGCTGCCCCACTGGGAGACCAGGCCACCGGCACCAAGACCCAATATCACACACAGTCACAAGCTTTGGCTTTGACTTTGACTTTGAATAGACATGCCGAAGAGTGCGAAGGTTGAGGTCCACCGAGCTTCCACACAGTAATCACACAGTCTCACAGTAATCGGGTGTTGTTAGTTACTGCCTTCACACACACACGCGCGCGCGCACACACACACACACACACACATATACACACACAAGATGGCGCTCGTGCCGTGAACGCCGTGACGGAAAGCCAGCCTCGGGATGGTTGTAGATGTAGGCAGGGTGCCGGGGTGCCGGGGTGCCGGGGTGCCGGGGTGCTGGGGTGCCGGGGTGCCGGGGTGCCGGGGTGCCGGGGATCCGGGGTGCCGGGGTGCCGGGGTGCCGGGGTACCGCCGGGTGCCGGGGTGCCGGGTTGCCGGGGTGCCCGGGGTGCCAGGGTGCCAGGGTGCCAGGGTGCCAGGGTGCCGGGGTGCCAGGGTGCCAGGGTGCCAGGGTGCCAGGGTGCCAGGGTGCCAGGGTGCCGGGGTGCCGGGGTGCTCGGGTGCTGGGGTGCTAGGCGTTCCTGGTTGGCAGCTAGGGTTTCAGACGTTTTTCCACTGGTCCCTTTCCTGCATCGACATATCCCGCAGCGCGCTCCCCCATGCGGCGTATACACAAACTGCAGATAGAGGCTGCCCTCACGGGCTCTACTCTCACAGTGCATGGGTGGTGGTGGGTTGTGGTGATGGTGATGCTTGGGCTACAGGTGAATTACCTGCGTTATCACCCGGCTATAATATAAGGCTATGTATCTGTCGGGCAAGTGTTACCTCCTACACTCCCCCCTGGTGGCTCCTCAAACCTTCCCTGTAGACAGCACACTGCATCTAATGAGCAGCAGAGTACATGTATGGGAAACACAGTGTATGTAGTGAGCAGAACAATGCATGTACTGAGCAGCACACTGCATTTAGTGAGCAACACAAGGCCTGTACTGAGCAGCACACTGCATGTAGTGAGCAGCACAAGGCCTGTAGTGAGCAGCACCCTGCATGTAGTGAGCAGCACAAGGCCTCTAGTGAACAACACGTTGCATGTAGTGAGCAGCACTCAGCCTGTAGTGAACACCACAGTGCATGTAGTGAGCAGCACACTTCATGTAGTGAGCAGCACCTGGCCAGTACATAGCAGCACACTGCCTGTCGTGAGCAGCACCCGGTCTGTACTGAGCAGGACACTGCATGTAGTGAGCAGCACTCGGCCTGCACTGAGCATCACATGGCTTGTACTGAGCAGCACACATCATGTAGTGAGGAGCACCTGGTCTGCACTGAGCAGCACATCACATGTAGTGAGCAGCATATCACGTGAGGTGAGCAGTACACTGCATGTAGTGAGCAGCATACTGCCTGTAGTGAGCAGCACAATGCCTGTTGTGAGCAGCACACTACCTGCAGTGAGCAGCACCCTGTCGGTATTTAGCAACACATCACCTGCACTGAGCAGTACACTACCGGTAGTGAGCAGCACATGGCCTGTAGTGAGCAGCTGAGTCCACTGCCAGGAAACCGTCGCCGTGCCACCTGGCGGAGGTGTGAAAGAACAACTCGCACGGCGCGGTGCCCGATAGTGGCGCTGATAGGTGTGAGTGGGGATTGAAGGTGTGGGGGGGGGAAGTAGTGAAGAGTGGGGGGGAGAGGAGGGGGTGGTGGTAGTCTCCCCCCCCCCCCCCCCAGACCCCGGGGGCGCACCACACATGTGAGGTCTGTCGGTTGGTTGGTTGTTGGAGATTTACATCCTGGCAACATGTAAGGTCATATCAGGACGGGTACTGACTTGCGACAGTGCACACTCATGGTGACTTTATAGTACCGCCCCACTGGGAAATCAGGCTGCTGGCACCATGACCTGATATCCCATTCAGTCACATTATCCTGACACTGAGCTATCCAGTCCTTGCCCTATGCTATTAATGCCGAACCTCAGGCTAGGAAGTGACACTCATCAATTTGATTAGTCATTGCTTTCATTCGACCGGCAACCGAACTCCCGATCTCCTGCACCCGAGGCCTGCGCTGTACCGATTCGGCCAAGGCGGCCGCTCGGTGGTGTCAGGTCTGGATCTGGGATGTGCAGGTGTGGTGGGCTGGAGTGTCTCAGTGTTCAAGTGTTATGCGAGTGCTATGTGTATGCTGATACGTAGACACCACTAATAGATCTCTCCCTAGTCCCCCCTCTACACCACACCACCAGCCCACCACCACCCCACCACCACCCCACCACCACACCCCTTCACTCCCCCACCTACACCACCCCTCCCACTACGCCCACCCGACCCCTGCATTCTCACCACTATCACCGACCTGGTAAACGTTATCAAAACATACAAGTTGGGAAGGGGTGTATAATCTCTGCTGAACCATTTTATTTTTAAACAAAAAGCTGTCTTATAGTTTTTCACCGAAACCTAAAAGTTGTACAGTCCAATGGCTTTGAAGCTTGAGTTTCGGCCATCATCTTTTCAAACGATAAATATATTAGCTGGATCGCTATAATATACCTTACTTCAGATTGACGTAATTTTCTTTTTATAGTAATATTAATGGCTAACTTTGGACTTATTTGAATGGAAAAGATGTGAAATAATGTTGGTGTGCCTATTGAAATGCTGGATACCAATGTGTTCAGCGGTAACAATTGTAAACTTTACTTAGTAATAATATTCCTTCTATGCAGCAACACATGCTTAATAGGTCCACCTGTATCTGATAGATGGAGTGGTGCAGGAAAGGAACACAGGTGGCGCCACTAGCAGCCAGGATACAGGAGTAGGATCTCACTGGCTTACGCCAATCTAGATTTATTCATACTTGCATACTAATTTAAACCAGTCATATATATGTATATAAATATATATATTTATTAACGTATATAGAGTGGTCCTATGTATGTGATGTATACTTAATTATATGAGTATACATAGTGCAATGTTCTTCTAATTTATTTTAACGCCCACGTGCCAGTTATGCATGTCATTTATCCCGTGTGTGTAGCTACTTTTGGAATACATAAAGAATGAAATCTCGAAATCACAACATCAGTTTGGCGCTAACTACGCACTCCAGGATGTACCATGGGTGACCTGCACCGGAAGTGCGCACAGACGCGGCTTTAATCGCCAATTGTGCGTGTCAGTAATAGTACTTCCGGTCTGACCTGGACGCGCACAACATATGCCAGATGTACACAGCGGTGGTGGAATTAACCCACGCACCAACCAGCCAGTTCTGCTATCAGTCATTTATAAACCACTCACACAACATGATTCTCAATGCAGTTAGCTGGGTTATATATATATATATATATATATTATAATGAGTGAGTGTATCTTTGTGTGTTTGTGGTTAGGAATACATTAGATTAAATTAGATTGAAAGACAGGAGTTGTGTTTTCAGGTGAGAACGCTGGTGTAGGATGTAGCGAGGGCCGGGCCACGTGGGGGTGGTGGGTGGGGGTGGAGTGGGGGGCGGTCGCGGGGCATTGCCCCCGCCCCTAAGACCGGCCCTAAGACCGGCCCTAAGACCGCCTCTAACCCCCGACCATACATATCCACTTTCGCAGCTCACATTGAAGTATGTGGGGATTGGGGGGATTGGGGGGCGGGGGGGGGGCGCCTACTGCACATTGTTGGAGGGGGTGAGGGAGGAGTGAAAATGGACGGATGGGGGAATGGGGAATGGAGCGAGTAGAAGAGGAATGGATGGGGAAAAGGGTAGGTTGTTTCACTTAAAATATCTCCAAACTTGGCCATTTTTAATCAATACAAAGTTATTTCAAGCTAAAGTAAGGTAGATTATACCGACCCTAATATATTTACCTTTTTAACTATTTTAAATGGCCGAAATTCAAAACCATCAGACGATGCAACTTTCATAAGTACACGAGTATCTATGTAGAATCAAATCTAGATAAGTATTTTGGTTTGGAAAATTTCATACTTTTAGTTTTATCGGACGATGCAGCTTCAACCCGTCACCTAATCGCTTGGGACTGGGTGCGGTGGCCGAATCGGTAGAGCGTGGTCCTCGCGTGCGGTAAGTCGGGTAGTTCAGTTCCCGGTCGAGTCAAACCAATGACTTATCAAATTGATAGTTGTCGCTTTCTAGCCTGGCGCTCGGCATTAATAGGATAGGACAAGGACTGGTTAGCTCAGTGTCAGGATAATGTGACTGAGTGGTATATCGGGTTATGGTGTCAGCGGACTGATTTCCCAGTGGGGCAGGATTATAAAGTTGCCTGTAGGAGGCACTGTCACAAGTCGGTACCCGTCCTGATATGTCCTTAGGTGGTGCCAGGACGTAAAACTCCAACAACCAACCCTAATCGGTCGGTAAATGCTCTAGTTGGGGGGGGGGGTGGAATTGTGGTGGCGGAAAGTCAGTGGAAATGCGACATGAGGGCTATCAATTGAGAGGGTGATTATAATAAATTACAACTAAAACTACACCTGGCAGTGTGTATCATGTAACTGCTTTGAATTAAAAATAGAGTGGATGGGTAGGGTAGGGGTAGAAAACAAACAAAGATGGTGTAATGCATAATGTACATAACAGGTGTTCATCTCTCACCACTCACTTGGTCACAACAGGTGTCAACCGCCTCCCTCCCATTCGCTTCCCTCCCCCCCCCCCCCGCATGATACGCCCCCTCCCCCCACCCCCTGCCATCCTCCTTCCCATTACCATTTCCCTCTCTGTTCCGACCTCCCCCCGACCCCCCCCCCCCCGACCAACACCGTTCTTCCTGCACTTTCTCGCCTCCTCCATTCCTCCTTCCTTCCCAACTCCTCCTCTCACCTGGTCTCCTCGTCTCCTCTTACTCCTCATGTCATCCCCCCACCTCTCCTCCCCTCCTCAACTTCTTGCCTCTGCTCCTCCCCTATTCCTCTCCTCCCCACCTCCCCTACCCCCTTCCAACCTTCCTCCCTCCCCCCATGCCCCCCCCCTCCCCTCCTCCCCTCCTACCGTCCTCCCCTCCTACCGTCCTCCCCTCCTCCCCTCCTACCGTCCTCCCCTCCTCCCGTCCTCCCCTCCTACCGTCCTCCCCTCCTCCCCTCATACCGTCCTCCCCTCCTCCCCTCCCTGGTTAGTTACACTGTAAATTATTGGACAGGAGAACGCCACGAGTACTTGATAGGAACCCTTTATTTTGCGCACCCAACTACCGCATGTGTGCTATGACGTCATTGTACATTTCCACCCTCTTGTACATTTTCACCCACCATGCACCCATACACCACATTTGTACATTTCCACCCCTTTGTACATTTTAACCCCCACCATGCACCATTACATCACATTTGTACATTTTTACCCTCTTGTATATTTTCACCCCGCCATGCACCCATACACCACATTTGTACATTTCCACCCCTTTGTACTTTTTAACCCCCACCATGCACCTTTACACCACATTTGTACATTTCCACCCTCTTGTACATTTTCACCCCTCCACGCACCTTTACACAAAACACATTTGTACATTTCCACCCTCTTATATATTTTCACCCGACCATGCACTTATACATCACCTTTGTACATTTTCACCCTCTTGTACATTTTCACCCCTCCACGCACCTTTACACAAACCACATTTGTACATTTCCACCCTCTTGTACATTTTCACCCCTCCATGCACCTTGACATACAACACATTTGTACATTTCCACCCTCTTGTACATTTTCACCCCTCCACGCACCTTGACACAAACCACATTTGTACATTTCCACCCTCTTGTACATTTTCACCCACCATGCACCTATAGTTATACATCACATTTGTACATTTTCACCCTCTTGTACATTTTCACCCCTCCACGCACCTTTACACAAACCACATTTGTACATTTCCACCCTCTTGTACATTTTCACCCACCATGCACCTATAGTTATACATCACATTTGTACATTTTCACCCTCTTGTACATTTTCACCCTCCACGCACCTTTACACAACCACATTTGTAGATTTCCACCCTCTTGTACATTTTCACCCACCATGCACCTATAGTTATACATCACATTTGTACATTTTCACCCTCTTGTACATTTTCACCCCTCCACGCACCTTTACACAAACCACATTTGTACATTTCCACCCTCTTGTACATTTTCACCCACCATGCACCTATAGTTATACATCACATTTGTACATTTTCACCCTCTTGTACATTTTCACCCCTCCACGCACCTTTACACAAACCACATTTGTACATTTCCACCCTCTTGTACATTTTCACCCACCATGCACCTATAGTTATACATCACATTTGTACATTTTCACCCTCTTGTACATTTTCACCCCTCCACGCACCTTTACACAAACCACATCTGTACATTTCCACCCTCTTGTACATTTCCACCCTCTTATATATTGTCACCCCACCATGCACTTATAGTTATACACCACATTTGTACATTTCCACCCTCTTGTACATTTTCACCCCTCCATGCACCTTTACACAAAACACATTTGTACATTTCCACCCTCTTATATATTTTCACCCGACCATGCACTTATACATCACATTTGTACATTTTCACCCTCTTGTACATTTTCACCCCTCCACGCACCTTGACAGAAACCACATTTGTACATTTCCACCCTCTTGTACATTTTCACCCCTCCACGCACCTTGACACAAAACACATTTGTACATTTCCACCCTCTTGTACATATGAGGAGTTCATGTGCAAAACCCTAATTCACGCCAATCCAAAAATTTAGGTAAACAATGGAGTCAAACCTTCACAACATTCATTAAAAAAAATATTATTATATTTTTCTTCATTGCTCTATAACCATTTCTTCACAAGAAAAGTGGAATTAGTGATAATTTAAATTAGCAACACATAACAATCTGTTATTTTAATAATGACATATTTTTTTTGGATTGGCGTTTACAGAGTTTTGCGCCTGAACTTTTCATTTCTACCCCACCATGTATTTTTACACTCTCACCCACCTTCCACCCCCACACCCCACCCCCACCCCCACGCCATGAGTGTGGTATATGCCCAATTCAGACCACCAGGGGCCATATGCACGAATCGGGGTTAGGGCCTTAACCGCGGTTTGGCTAGCTCCACATGGCTAAATGTGAGAAATCGGTATGCACCAATCTCTGCCAGCGCTAACCGCCGAGCGTAGCCTCGGCTAAGCTACCCCAGTTTCAAATCAGGTTTTACGTCTAGCCAGGGCGGTTAGTGTGCATGTGTGCCTCTCAATCTATTGAATGCGATCATATTTAACAGAATTACATATGCAATAAGTGAAATTTTATCAATTTAACCCTAAATGCGAAGCGTTATTAAGGCTACTGCCTACTGCGATATTAATAGTTATATTTTCGAATCGACGAACGTAATGTAAACAAATCGCTGCCGCTGCCGCATCGACGTCACTTTCCATACTGACGGCAGCGGCGGTTTGTTTACTGTACCTTCGCCGATTCGAAAATATAACTATTAATATTGCCACCAATGCGGCGGTAGCCTTAATAACGCTTCGAATTTAGGGTTAAATTGATAAAATTTCACTTATTGTGTATGTAATTCTGTTAAATATGATCGGATTCAATAGATTTGAGCCTAATATATGGGTAAAAACGCAGAGGGAATTCCCAAATCTATAAATAAACTCACGGTTAGCTATCCACAGCGGCTAAAACATTGGTGCATACCGATTCACACATTTCTCAAACCCCCCGCTACCCTGAGGTAGCTATCCGCGGCTAGTGTCTTAACTCCGGCTAAGTCTAATCCCGATTCGTGCATACGGCCCCAGATGTGCGCCCACCCACGTGCAGCTTCACCCCAGCCCCGAGAGTCCAGGGCCCGTATGCACCAAGTTGTGCTAGTCGTAACCGGAGCTAGAGCATTAACTCCGGTCAGCTAGCTTCGGGTAGTGGGGGGTCCGCGAAAAAAATAAACTGCTATGCGCAAATGTTTTATCCAGGGCGGATAGCTGACCGTGAGTTTATTTATAGATTTGGGAATTCCCTCTGCGTTTGTAGGCATATATTAGGCTCAAATATATTAAATGCTATCATATTTAACAGAATTACATACGCAATAAGTGAAATTTTATCATTTTAACCCTAAATTCGAAGCGTTATTAAGGCTACCGCCACATTGGCGGCGATATTAATATTTATATTTTCGAATCGACGAACGTAAAGTAAACAAATCGCCGCCGCTGCCGCATCGACGTCGCTTTACATACTGGCGGCGGCGGCGGTGTGTTTACTGTAAGGTCGTCGATTCGAAAATATAACCAGTAATATCGCCGCCGTTATGGCATCAGCGTTAATCTCGCTTCGATTTTAGGGTTAATTTAATAAAATTTCACTATTTGATTATGTAACTCTGTTAAATATGAACGCATTGAATAGATTTACATCCATACACGCACACTAACCGCCCCGGCTAGCAGTTAAACCTGGTTTGAAACTGGGGTAGCTTAGCCTAGGCTACGGTCCGCGGTTAGCGCTGGCGCATACCAATTTTCCACAGTTAGCCGTGTGGAGATACCCAAACCGCGGTTAAGGCTCTAACTCCGATTGGTGTATATGGCCCCTGGGCGTTTTTGTCATCCTTTTGCCGAGCTGCTCGGCGGGAGGCTAATTGTGTGTGTGTGGGGGAGGGGGGGGTGCGTGTGTATGTGTGTGGGTCATGAGTGGGTGAGCAGAACGAGACTGTCAGGTGGTTGGTGCAGACGGAGATGGATGGGAAATGAAAAAAAAATTAACAACCCACCTTCCTCATCCTCAAACCACACAAAAACCACTGCAAAGAAGATCGGATGCTTGATTGGATACCTGTGTTCTGATTTCGTCTGAGGTATTACTATTGTCGTGGGGGTGATGAAAATGGGAAATATTGCGCTTAGAGCGGAATCGAACCAAAATCTCTTTGCATTCTGGGAAAGTGTGCTAACCTATGCTCCCTGATGTCACCACACTACCCACACCTACATGTCTATGTGGCTCCTTGCCTGAGAGGTCAGTGCAGACCACTACACTCGTCCCCCTGGAATTGTAAGTCTTTTAATGCTTACAAGTACATACATACAGGCAATGTACTAACACATACACAGGGTAGGTTCAACAACTTTACAGTGCGTAGCTTGTTCAGGATCCTGGTCATGGCGCCATTGTTGTGGGGGTGATGAAAATGGGAAATATTGCGCCTCGAGTGGGACTCGAACCCACATCTCTTTGCATTCCAGGGCAGTATGCTAACCAATACACCTCCTAGGCTCCCTGATGTCACCACACTAAACACACCTACCTGTCTATGCGGCTCCTTGCCTGAGAGGTCAGTGCAGACCACTACACTATTATTAGGAGGGGCAGTGATGTGTAATAGCGAACATGTTGGATTTATAGTGCTGCCCAACTAGGGATCAGGCACGATGAAACATTGTCACACTCAGGCGCCTTATCACGGTACTAAACCAACCAATCATTATTCTATGCTGGTAAACCAGAATGCTTTAGGAAGTATTTGATAAGGATCAACTTTGTAAGATGCTTTTTATCCCCTCCTCAGTTCACTCAGCCAGAGATCGAACCCACAATGTCGCGCCCAGGAAGCAGGTGGTTTAACCACCTAGGTGCCAAGAAGGTCTTGTTTGTATACTGGCAGGTCGGGGTCCAGTCCCATTTAATTGGTTCAATCCAGCCATCTGACCAAAACATCAATGGAACAGATTTCCAACATTCAAGGACGAGGTATGGGGGCTAAAATTGTTTATCCAAATATGTCGCTAATCCAACATTGGGTGCTGAGAAGTAGTCTGGATTACCAAGGGTTGACTACATGCAGTCTAAACTACTAAAACAATAATGTAACCTAGAAAAACAGATGATGTTTAAATGGATTAAAACAAAGTATAATGAAAGCTGAATTTTGGACTGTTTGCAATTTACAAACAGATACAAGCCATATCAACAAGAAGCAACAGAATGAAAATTACTACTAAAACTAAATTCTAAAGATTGTAATCAAATTGGACGAGCGCTGCCCATCCGTGAAAACAAGTGTTAACACACTTATCCGCTATGACTATATGAGCAGGGTAAATAAATTCATCACAAACAAAATATATAACTGAATATATATAGGGCGTATAAAAGGTTCTACAAGTGTAGGAAGCGGAAAATACACTATGCTTGTTTAATATACTACGATTCTATTTGTAAATTGTTTATTGATATATTCTTATTGTGCTCTGCATGCTGCTGGCCTGTGCTCTGGACCGTGCTGCGGTCCTGCGCTGACCTGTACATATGCCAGTTGAGCCATGTGCCTTCACCGTCGCCGCCTGTCGCCCTGCACTCAGTTCTGGGTATGTTGGATATGCCTTTCTGCTTGAGTTGTGGAGTAACACACAGTGCGGAAGAGGCGGAGAGGTGTGTGCATTGTACCCAAGAGAAGGAGAGTAAAAGCCAGGCCCGGATGACCAGGCGGACGATGGTTATTCAAATGGCGAGCAAGGCGGTCAAGCAGGAGGAGGCTGGTGAGCTGGCGGCAGGAGTCTCTGAATGAACTCTGGAGGAACATGAATGGGACATAGTGAAAGATGTCGAGCTAATGGAGCTGAGGAAGTGCATGAGATGTCTTGAGGAGAAGCGCGAGAAGCTGCGTAGAGACGAGGAGCTTGAGGATGGCGCACATGTAGCGGCAGACATACAGGTGGGAGCAGCAGTAGAGCAGGAGGTGCTGGACGAATTAACACCGGTGGTTCAGGCGAGTGGGGCGAGTCACACACTCAACTGGCATATATACAGGTCACTGCAGGACCACAGTACGGTCCAGAGCACAGGCCCGCAGCATGCAGAGCACAACAATAACATATCAATAAACAATTCACAAATAGAATCATAGTATACTAAACAAGCATAATGTATTTTCCACTTCCTACACTTGGATAACCTTTTATATGCCCTATATATATTAGTGTGGTGTACATAAGAAAAATTGCCATCGTACCCCAACAAATTGCTAGAAAAGGTTTTTCAAGATTTGAATCAAATTGGACTAGTGCTGCCCATCGGTAAAAAAAGTTTTAACACACTTATCCGTTATGAGCCTGTTAAATAAATACAAGACAAAAAAATATATATACATGAATATATATATAATTATTATGTACATTATATGTTAATATATATTGATATATCCATTATAATCCATTATGCGAATATAATTAAGATATGGCAATCCATGCTATACTAATGTGTTATGGTTACAACCAGAGTACTCCGACCAGTTGCCCCACCTGTAGGTGATTAACCTCACTAATCCGAACTACTGTTTACTACCCGGAGGAGTGGGGGTGAGTGTTCTACAAAAATCTGCCCTGTATTTGCTTTAGTTTTTTATTATCCTTTCTGGCATTAGGAGAAGATGGAGGGTGGGCAGCTGTGTGTGTGTGGGCGGTGAGTGGTGGGGGGTTCGGAGCAAAGAAACAAGTCACGGATGTGAGAGGACAAATAAAAAAAAACCTCATTGAATCAATAAAAAACAACGGGTCCTTCCCGCATTTGTTTTAGTTTTTTTACTGTTGTTTTTACAGTTTCTTTGCTGTTACTGTTTTCTTGGTGGTTCTTGCCGTTGTTGTTGGTGTTGTTGTTGCTGATGTTATTATTATTGTGGAAGTTGTTATTATTGTTGAAGTTGTTATTGTTGCTGTTGTTTCTGTTGGCGCCATTATTGCTGTTACTGTTTTTTTTGTGGTTTTTGCCATTGTTGTTGGTGTTGTTGTTGCTGATGTTATTATTATTGTTGAAGTTGTTATCATTGTTGAAGTTGTTATTGTTGCCATTGTTGTTATCATTGTTACTATTGTTATGATTGCTATCGTTGTTGCTGCTGTTTCTGTTGACGGTATTGGTGCTTGTAAAACTGTTGTTGTTGCTGTTGATGCTGTTGCTGCTGGTGGTGTTGTTGCTGTTGCTATTTTAGCTACTGTTGGCATTGTTTCTGGTGCTGCTGCTTTTGTTGCTGTTATTTGTGCTGTTGTTGCTGGTGTTATTGATCTTGCTGTTTTTGATTCAGTTGTTTTTGTTGCCATTATTGGTGCTGTTTTAGTTGCTGTTGCAATTGTTGTTGCTGGTGGTGTTGCTGCTGCTGTTTATGTTGCTATTACTGGTGCTGTTTTAGCTGGTGGTGCTGTTTTGTTGCTGTTTTTGCTGCTGTTATTGGTGTTGTTGTAGGTGTTGTTGTAGCTGTTGCTGTTGCTGCTGCTGAGTTGCTGCTGTTTTTGTTGCTGTTGTAGCTGCCGCTGCCGATTGTGCTGCTTTTATTGGTGTTGTTGGTGTAGCTGTTTTGTTACTGTTTTTGTTGATGTTATGTTGCTGTTTGTGTTGCTTCTGTTGCTGTTATTGATATTGTTGTAACTGTTTTGTTGCTGTGTTGTTGCTGTTATAGATGTTGCTGTTTTTGTTACTGTTATTGATGTTGTTGTAACTGTTTTGTTGCTGTGTTGTTGCTGCTATAGATGTTGCTGTTTTCTTGCTGTTATTGGTGTTGTTGTAGCTGTTTTGTTGTTGCTGTTTTGTTGCCAATGTAGCTGCTGTTGCTTGGTTTCTTGCTGTTAATGGTGTTGTTCCTGTTTTATTGCTGTTTTTGTTGCTGTTGTAGCTGTTGGTGCTGTTTTTCTTGATGTTATTGGTGTTGTTGTAGATGTTGCTGCCGCTGTTTTGTTGCTGTTGTACCTGTTTTTGTTGATGTTATTGGTGCTGTTGTAGCTGTTATTGGTGCCGTTATTGGTGCTGTTGTAGATGTTGCTACTGCTGCTGTTTTGTTGCTATTGTAGCTGTTGTTGCTGTTTTTCTTGCTGTTATTGGTGTTGTTGTAGCTGTCATTGCTGCTGCTGTTTTGTTGCTATTGTAGCTGTTGTTGCTGTTTTTCTTGCTGTTATTGGTGTTGTTGTCACTGTTGTTGTTGCTGCTGCTCAGTTGCTCTTGTAGCTGTTGTTCCCTTTTTTTGCTGTTATTGGTGCTGTTGTAGCTGTTTTTGTTGTTGTTGTAACTGTTGTTGCTGTTATTGGTGCTGTTATTGGTGTTGTTGTAGCTTTTGTTATTGATGTTGTTAGTGTTGCCAGGTTGAGAGAGCCTGACACCCTACGAGTGCTGCTGATTTACGACGCCAGGTTCTCGCCCTGTTCACGGGTTACTGGTTCCCGTCATCACGTTGCTGGTTTGTTACCAGCCGCTAAAAAAGGGTGCCTAATGTGGCGCCCCCTAGTGGCACCCCGGGAGGGATGCCACGTGTCCTGCGCAGTCATACCTGCGCCTAAGTACATAATAATGACTCTACTCACTTAGGGTTGTCAGGCATCCATTGGGTATTCAACGTCATCCCATTGGTTATACATCTGCATGGGATGTATATCACTGTCACATGCCATTGTCTATAACCAGAACATTGACTAAAAATCAGACCAGTGTTTATAAATCAGGCAAAAGGTTTCAAATCAGGCCAATAGTTACAAATCAGGCCAACAGTTATAAATCAGACCATTTGTTGTCAATTTGCTATTTGGTATAATTCAGCCCATTTTTCTTAATCAAGCCAGTGGTTATAAAGCAGGTAATTCTTTATACATCAACCTTGCCTATAAATCAAGCCATTGGCTATAAATCTGCTTAATATTGGTACATCAGGTCAGTGCTTATAAATAGCACACCTCGCGTTCGAGCAGGATTCAAACCAGTGCGTCAGCCTTTCTGAGCTAGGTATCCTATCATTGGTCCCTAGTATATTAAGCCTACTCACTGTTTGGCTCCCTCGCGTATTGAGTGAGACGAGGGGAGTCTAACACTGAACCTAGAACTATTTACCATGCCTCTGGGAAATATAGCTGGCAAGGGGGCAAAAGCAACGGCTTCTAGTCTTACACCACAGGAATCTACATTGCACAGCTATGCAACAGGAATTTACTGCAATGGCATGCAGCATAACTACCATAGTATTAGTAATCTACGGGGTTTGACTAGGGAGGCTAGGGGACGCGTGGAGATGACGTCATGAATGACCTACATTGACCCCCCCTCCACCCACTCACACTCACACTGGCCACCAGCTCTCTACCCACAAACCACTGTCACACACACTCGAACACAACAAACACGAACACACCCACACCCCTAACCACCGTCACTCACACCAGAAACCACACAATAACACACACCAACACGCTCACACCCACACCCACCATCACGCACCGGTAGAGTGCAGGCTTCTCTTGCGGAAGGTCTGGAGTTCGAACCCCGGCCGAGTCAAACCAGTGACTTATCAAATTGATACTTGTCGCAGCCTAGCCTCATGCTCAGCATTACTAGGATAGGATAAGGACTGGTTAGCACAGTATCAGGATAATGCGACTGTGTGGGATATTGAGTCATGGTGGTAGCAGTCTCTCTCCCAGTGGGTCAGCACTATAAAGTCGCCATGAGTGTGCGCTGTCACCAGTCGGAACCCTTAGATATTGCTAGAATGAAAAACAACAACAACCAACCAACCAATGCTCACACCCACACCCACACCCACCATCAACACACCTCACCAGCAATACAATGACACTCACCCAGACCCACATCCACCGTCACTCACACTACCAACCACACAACTACACATACAAATCACACTCACACTCACCCACCCACACCCATGCACCTCACCAGCCATACAATCACACCCACCCACACCCACATCCACCGTCACTCACACCACCAACCCCCGTCCTCATATGACCGTAGATGTTGCCAGGACGTAAAACTCCCAACAACCAACCACACAACTACACACACCAATCATGCACACCCACACCCACACACACACACTCCATCATGCACCTCACCAGCCATACCCACACCCACATCCACCATCACTCATACCACACACACCCACACCCACACACACCATCATTTACCACACCACACCAACGGCTCACAATTACACGAGCACACTGTCAGTGTGTCACCCCCACAGTGCATCAGAGACGAGTCACATTGCGCAGGGACATATGGCGTTAACCTGGTAACTAACAGTAACAACGGGTATGTGAGCGGCAACCAGCTCGGCTGGCCGCGCATGCGCGCATCTCGGCACAACATAGTTGTCAAGGCAACACAATGAGCTGGGTCACGTGGGCATGGGAGGCGCCCGTCACTCAGCGAGCTACACCGAGCATTCTACACAGGCGCACTTAAAATTGCATAGTCCGATGGTTTAGAGTTTCTGCAATTTTCTGAGATAAATACATTAGATTGATCGCTATAGACTACCTTACTTTAGTTTGAAGTAACTTTTATTTTAGATGATTAACTTTGGAGATATTTGAAGTACAACCATGCAAAATTAATTTTGACAAGCATGCCAAAACTCTGACACCATAGGCATCCGCAGTAACAGGTTCTCTTAAATTGCGTCTGTATTCCCTTCAGTGTGATGACAAATGTTTAATAAGTACACCCGTATCTAATGCCCCTGTCACACTACGACGCTTCTCTCGGCGACCCGTCAGCGTTGAAAATGAAATCTTGCGCGTCGAGAAACGTAAAACTTTTCGGCGGTTTGGGGGAAAAGATCGGCGTCAGCACGGCGCGTTATGCGCGCGCGGCCAACGTGTGTCGACGCGCTGGCGAAAAAAAAAAAAAAGTTTGGCGCGACGTCTTCATTTAACCTTAAATGTTGCTAGGGCCTAAAACAAAAACGGCCCAGTTTGCGCAACGTGTGAGCAACGACCCTCCCGCGCGCGCGCCGTCTTCCTAGCGTTCCCATAATGTTATTCCGGCGCGTCAAACGCAGCGCGACGCGCGCCTAACGTCCTCCTAGCGTTCTTACCCATTTCGTCCCGCGCGTTGCCGCGCGTTGGAAGTTTTGGACAGGTTCAAAACACTCAGCGACCAATAACGCGCGCCGACTTCCGGCGGCGACTCGCCGGCGACAAAGAAGTGCACCGACGTGTACCGACGCGCGCATAACGCGCCCCCAGCGCGTCTCGATATTTCACCAAATATCGCCCAAAAACACCACACGTTGACGGGTCGCCGGCGAGAAGCGTCGTAGTGTGACAGGGGCATAAGTTAGACATGTAGAATAAAATCCAGATAGTTGTCTTGGTTTTGAAAATTTTATATTTTCATCAGACTATGCAACTTTAATACTATAGCAATGAGCAGAACAGAGCAGCTCAGAGGAGTGAGTAAAAAGCAGTAGGGAGCAGTACTGAGCTGTACTGTGCAGTATAGTGAGCAGCACAGACGAACACTTAATGGGCCTAAGCAGCACATAGGAACATTTAGTAACACTGAGAGGTACTGGGGCGGGACTGCAGTATACCGAGCAGCACAGAGGAACATGTAGTAGACATATGCAGCACATATGAACATTTAGTAACACTGAGAGGTCCTGGGCCATGACTGTGCAGTATAGTGAGCAGCACAGAGGAACACTCAGTAGACCTATGCATCACATAGGAACATTTAGTAACACTGAGAGGTACTGAGCAGTCCTGAACAGGACAGTAGTGGATACTAAGCAGCACAGAGGAACACAAAGTACTAATAATAGTAGCCCTAATCATTACATCTGAACATTTAATAACACTGATAGGAACTGAGTAGCTTTGAGCAATACTGAGCAGTACTGTGTAATAACTAATATACTGAGCAACACAGAGGAAAACTTAGTAGCCCTAAGCGGTACATAGGAACATTTAAGGCCCTGTCACATTACGGCGTATGGCGGGAGCGTATTGAAAACCTACGTAGGTCCTGCGCGTGCCGGCCTATGATGACATTTGGTGACCTTTCGGGTGGTTTTGAGCGTATGTGGAACCTACGAGGAGCGTACGAGGAGCGTATCGGAGCGTGCTGTGACATTTTTTGACAGTATGGGCCATACGCCCTCATAGGTCGAGTTCTTTTGAGCATGCACAAAAGAATTTGGACGGACGGATTTATGAAAGCGTATGGCGGCGTATGCCTCATACGCTTCACATAAGCCGGCATCTGGCGGCATCTGGTGGCGTATGAGTAGCGTATGAGTAGCGTATGCGTAGCGTATGAGTAGCGTATACGGCTTATGCCGACGTATATGACGTAACGTGCCTACGCCGCCATACGCTCCCGCAAAAAACCCTAATGTGACAGCCCCTTTAGCAACACTGAGAGGTCCTGAGCAGAATTACAGAGCAGTGCTAGTCAACACAGAACTGTACTGACCAGCAGAGAGCAGTGATATAAGCATGACATAGCAAAAATTCTACATTATAGAAAGTATAGAAAGAATAGATAAAAAATATCCACATCTGGAAGCCCAGTGCCTTCGTACTGACAAATGTCCTGATTCGATAAGGAATGACTAAGCAAAACACTGTGGGTATCGAATACGTTTTATTTCCAAATTCGTGTGAAAAAGAAACAAGGGTGCAGAGTGGACACGAGGCTCGCTTGCTGAGAAGTGCCAATGTCTAGCAGCTGGCCAGTGGCTGGCCGGCTTATATATACAGCAGCGCCAGGGTGTGAAAGTCCACTGCCACGACTCGGGTGGATGGGGCGGAAGCTGCCCATCCATCGATATGAGTCGATCAAGGTGGCAGGGGGCCGGCGGGCGATAGTTGAGTCATTCCCTTTGAATCAAACGCAATGCCAACATTGCAACCATTTTGAAGAGTAAAATTATTCGCCTTCCCTAAAAGAATCATTCTATTCCATATTTAGTTATTCAATATGATTTCATCAATCAGTGGCAATTGCTGGTAACTCCATAAACAAGTGACATTTGGAGCTGGCTCCCCCCCCCCCCCCCCGCATCCCATATCACACACACCCACCACACCGCCCCCACACCCACCGCTACCCCCCCAACTATCTATCCCCACCCACACCCCCACCCACCACTTGAGGCCTAATACCATCATCACCCTGCCACACGCCTGAAAGTAGGCAACTTTACGTCGCCTTAAGAGCACTTTAACCATCTATGTGTTTTATTCAGAGGCAATCTCAGGGAAGCTGTCACCTCTAGAGCTCCCTAATGCAGCTGTCACGCTGTCACACTGTCAGGACTCGAGCAGCTGTCACATCCAATGAGATCATTCGTTGAGTAAATATGAACGGTGACGTGACGTCATCATACCGAAGACGAGGTCAGAGCCGTGGGAATGGTCTTAGGCAGTAGGAGAAATTCAACGCACCCTGCTAAAAAAAAAAGCATAACAACTTAACAAAACCATCATACAAAGATTGTATATATATATTATTAGACGTAGCGCAATCAAAGTCAGTCTGACAATTTTGCATCTGATTACATCGAAATAAAATGATGGTTAATATGGTTTGGGAAGCATTTAATGGCTGTCTTGGAAACCATGCCCAGCCCTCATCTTATAAAAAGACCAACAAAAAAACCCAAACACAAAAACCCACCAAAAACACAGAATTGCCGCATGCTAGTATAGTGACATACTGCAGCAGCAAAACCATGATACACCTAATGTTCTGGAAGCCTCAGTCACTCGAGAATGCTGGCAGAGCAGATGCACATTGATGCTTTTACTCATCTGATTGGTTGACAATAATATATAGCCACACTGAGAGATCTGCTCCAAACTAGTTCCATCTATATATAAATTATTGGGCGCGAATGACAGAGTAGAGCGTCCCTGGTTAGGATCGGTGCTGGTGGCAGCTCCACTGGTCATGTGCTGGAGGAACATGTTCCACACCAAATGGATGTACAACAATAGTAATAGACAATTATAATAATAACCCCCCTTCCACCCATTTATACTCGCATAGTGCATATAGAGCACATAATATATATTATATATACGAGTTAAATAATTCAAATATATAACCACACCCCACCACCTAATTCATGAGTAACATTGGCAATCAGGTACTGAAGAATATTGTGGAAGTATTTCTATCTCAATCGCGCAATTAAGTGGTGATGCTTTTATTCGAAAGAAATGCTCGATGAATTGTTTTGTACAATTGGACCCTGATTGCAGAGTCAATGCTGCTCCTCTGTATGTCTGCATACCCATTCAGCTGAGTAGCGCCGGTGCAGCATTGGGTGATCTACACTGATTCCAGCTAATTTTCAAAAACCTAAATACTTTTTTATATTTGATTACATATATATTTTATTTGGATAATCGTCCACATATTACGCATTTTATGATACATAGAAGAGCATACAAAGTCAATTTAATAGAACATGTTAGTGTTACTGCAGAACCATATACTGATATAGTGTCAGCGTTTTGACGTTCTTGTCCAAATTAACTTGGCATGTTTGCACTTAAAATATCTCCCAATGTTAGCCAATTTTCTTGAAAGTGACCTCAACCTAAAGTAGAATAGATTATACAAATCGGCCTAATATATTTATCTAAAAATTGACAGAATCTCAAAACTTTCAGACTGTGAACTTCACCCCACACCATCAGCCAGCACTGCAGCTTTGTTTTGTTGGACATTAGTTCATTAACCAGGGGGAATTTCAATAATCGCACACAATTGGTCTTCCTCAGTCCATTGCTCCTTGCCCTATCCTGGTAATTGAACCAATTAAAACCTAAGCTAGCGAAACACGTCCACCCGATCGAGATGCTCTGGTCGAAGTGTCTAGAAAAGGAACTGCGTCATAGCTCGTTAGGGAGAATTACAGCAGGTGGCGCCTAAGTCGGAATAAAGAATATTAGTTCCAAAGGACAATATAGATGGCGCCATAAGCTGCGTCCATAGAAACGGTGTGTACTTCTTTTACGGGTTCAATTACCCATGTTGATATCAACATCGACAATGCCAAGCGGCAGGCTAGGTAGTGACAACTATCAAATTTTAAATCAATCATCGGTTTGACTCGACCAGGTTTCGAACAATTTACATAGTTATCTTGCCTAACTCACAATATGATTTTTACCCTCATCCAAACACCTCCCCTCCCCCCGCATCTCCCTCAGGATGACATATTTCATTCATGGCCCCCTCCCCTAATGTGTTCATGAAGGCTCACGCCAACCTACTGTTCGAGCCACTTCACGTATTTCCAAAGCTATTCACACCACAGCAATATTTGGTATGCCCAGTTTATTTATTGTATTCGAGAATGTAAAAACCACTCAGCCAAAAAACTAAGAATAATACCTCCCAGTAAGGCTCACAATGCATTTTCAAATTAAATTTCATCAATTGTAGTCTGAACACCCGAGGCGAGCTGTGTTATTTATAGTTGACCGAAAAGGAGGTCCTAACGTGGCTCCGTTTAGCTTGCTCCCAGTAGTTAAGCTACTGTATATAGATGGAACTAGTGGAGAGCAGATCTCTCAGTGTGGCTATATATTATTGTCAACCAATGAGATGAGTGAAACCATCAATGTGCATCTGTTCCGCCAGCATTCTCGAGTGACTGAGGCTTCCGGAACATTAGGCGTGTCATTGTTTTGTCACTGCAGTATGTCACTATACTAGCAACGCTCGCTGCAGCAATCATTTTATGATTAATATTTAGCCCAATTACAATTGATATAACTTGCTAGGTATAGTGTATGTGGCGTGAGGGGGCCTACCCAACAAATACCCCGACAGCTGGGAGGGGGGGGGGGGACCACCTATGCGCCAAGGAGGAATAGATATATACAGTATATGTCCCCCCTGCATTTATATTCGTATAATGCGTTATACATCACAAATACATGTAAATATAAACACACAGGACGCGGTGGCCGAATCGGTAGAGCCAGGCTTTCTGTGTCGAAGGTCGGGATGTAAAAATATACGGATTTTCGGTTAAGAATTATATATTGGCAGAAAGCATTATTATTCTTGGGCGACGGAGTGGGGACAATGTTATGTAAACTAAAAGCAATAGTATCCCACTCCCATTGTACATGATAATGAGTGATGGGAAATATATGTTATATATGATGCCTGAGATTACTGAAGAGATGTTCCTATATAAGAAGACAGTACATGATTATTGACATGTTTCTCTATGCATCCATAAGGAGTGCAATTGGAGAAAAAGTCATATTAACAGAGATCTATTGTAACTGTTGCAACTACCTGTTCACCCATGACCCTGGGGCGGGCCCACCACAGCCTCATTTGCATATGCACTCAGGGCACCACCTGCAGCTGAGTTGAGTGACAGCCACCTCCACTGGGGGTTGGCTCCCACCCAAGCTGTGGGGGCACCTGGTTGGCTGACTGTGGGACTGCCCAGTCACCTACACTACCTTGGCTCTCTGACCACACTAGCCTCACTTTGAGATTCATTAATTATTCAAGATTCTGCTTCAGACACACTGAAGAGAGATCACTCTACTCCTGGCCCTTGAGTGCGACACACCTACTCTTGAGCAGGAACCCCAGACACTCTGTCTGATGCTAGGCAAATCCAGATATTCCAATTGAGTGTGTACACAGCCATAGGACTCCTGTCCCATGGGCTGTAAGCACTGCTTTCTATACAGGCTAAAGTAGTAATGAGATACTGTGTGGACAGAAGGTAAGGAGTGTGGATGATAGGTCACTGGTAGGTGGACAGGAGTTGATGCCAATAAAGCACAACTTCTCCACTGTTTATCTGTGTGACTTGTCTTCATTCTTCCTTAGTATTGGTTACTGAGTTGATAGTCGGTATTTGAATAACAGTATCACAGGTGATATGAAGGGGGAGAGTTTTTAATATTATCTGGTGTCCCAAATGCGGCCGGGCATTCAGAAATATTAGAGGGAGTTCGAATCCCAGCCGAGTCGCACCAAATACTTATAAAATTAATACTTGTCGCTACCTAACATGGCACTCGGCATTACTATGATAGGGCAAGGACTGGTTAGCTCATAATCCGGATAATGTGACTGAGTGGGGTATCAGGTGATGGTACTGGCGGGGGATGTATCCCAGTGGGGCAACACTATAAAGTCGTCATGAGTGCGGACTGTCACAAATCGGTACCCATCCTGATATGACCTTAAATGGTGATAGGATCTTAAACAACAACTTATATACATATATAACAAATACATATACATATATACATATGTATATAATATAGACATGTACATATACGTACATATTATATATACGTATATAAACATATATGTGCTCTATAATCTATTATGGTAATATAAACAAGGACACTATCTATCTTCAGTTCCCTATGTAATAGCATATTCACTGTATCCTATCTAAACCGACCATGAGTAGTACAGTGTTGGCCACACTGGTGCCACCTGTGAGGGCCTCTAAGCACTGTATGCCAGCTGTGTCTGGCCGTTATTGCCTAAAGACCAATCGGGACAGTCAAATTATATACATGCCTGTGTATTTCTGGAGTAACGCAGTCACACGCGGTATAGTTATATTAGAAATCAGTATGGTCCGTGGCCGCCATAGAGCTAGTTGATCCGGTCATCCGGGTACCAGCTGTCCGCAGCCTGATTGTTCTTTAATTGGGCCTTCATGAATTTCCCAGTATGGCCTGCAATATTTCTCCGACAGCTATAATGCATGGAATAGAAAACTAAGCCAGCTATGTGTAGTACACCGTTCCGATATATCATGTACAAATCAAATATGATCGCTTCAACTGCTGGAAGTCCAGTGCCTCGGCGCTGCCAAAATATGTGTTCAGATGAATAACAATATTTACCAAAGGAACAACAAAATATATATATAAGTAGCGGAATCATCAATTGTAAAACTCATGTAAAACTTGCAAAACGAATCCGGACCATGCAGATATTTCAATCTCGCCCACAAATGACTAATGCACAGGCCATTGTGATTTGGTCCACTCTAGTGACCAGCGGAGGATCCCGGATTTATAATTTATATAGATTTACAGTGGCACCCAATCCCACCCTACCGGCCAAGCCTCACACTGTCCTGGCGCCCCATATCAAGCCCCAGTCACACCTTACCAGATTGGAGAAACGGACAGAAACCGGACACTGTCCGGTGAAATGCGGCAATGTACGGTTTATATATGGTTAGCATCCGGTGTGTCCATTATCTGTCCAGTGGTGTCCAGCAGTGTCCGGCGGTGTCCGGTACAAGTTTTGTACATGCACACAACTTGTACCGGACACCGCCGGACTGAAGTGTATGGTTGGTGTCCAGTTTAAGTCTGTTTAGTCCGTTTTGTCCGTTTTATGTCCGGTACCCATCAGTTACATCTCCGGTTTGCTTCCTGCAGAGTCCATTGATGGTGTTGGGGGAATTCGGTCAGTATATGATTTTGGCGCGTCCATGATCAGTCCGGTACGTGTCCGTTTGGTGTTCGGTCCGTCCGTTTGACATTCGGTTGCTGTCCGGTTCTCGTCCGGTTCTCGTCCGTTGGCTATTCGTTAATGTACGTTCCTTGTGCGTTTAGCGTCCGTTTCGTCCGGCGGCCATTGGAACAGTTGGACACATTTTGATACCGAACACCACCGGACTAGACAATTCTTTGTCCGGTGGTGTCCGGTACTCACTCCGGTAAGGTGTGACTGGGGGTTTAGGGGAGAGGTGTGACTGGGGCTTTAGGGGAGAGGCGCTCTGAACACGCTTCGCTCTTCAGCTCCATATATAAGATCGGATGGTTGTTGGTCTAGATATATATATATATATATATATATATACAAGTTATATCATTTCTGTATGTAGCCTTAATTAATGCTCTTTTTCTCCTGTACCATGTATCATGAAACATGTATCATGAAGCATGAATCATGTATCATATATCAGCCATATACGATGTATCATGTATCAGGAATATTGTATCAGTAATCATTCATCACATACCATATATCATGTATCACATATCCGGAGTCATGGATCATGTATCATGTACCATGGATCATGTATCATGTACTGGGAATCATGTTCTCAGGAATCATATATCATGTATCATAATATATATTGTAATTTGTATAATATTGCATGAGTGTTTGTATCTGTGGTGATGGTGAGGAGAAGGAGGGTTGGGAGTAGGATAGAGACGGGAATATCTGGGTCAATGTGCGTGTGACGTCAGAGGTTTAATTAGCCTCGTTCTGAACTAATGTGCACGCGCATATGTATTACAGATACGCACCAGGCTTCCTTTAGACTTCTGCGCATGAGTAGTGGGTATTACACGGGTCATATTCAATGTCGGCCTTGCGGGCAGATAAATGGTAGATGATACATTATGACGGTACATTATACATGATACACGATACATTATAATGGCATATGATACAGTATAGTGATACATCATAATGATACATTATACACGATGCAGTATACATGATACAGTATATATGATACAGTATGCATGATAATGATACATGATAATGATACATGGTGTATGATCCATGATATATGATTGATGATACACTATACATAATATATGACACATGTTATATGACATATGATACCTGTCGCATGATTGATCAGATATGATTAATGAAAATGATACAGGATAATGATGCACAATACTTGATACATGCATATATGCACGATTAGTTATACATTATAGAGCATTCATGATACATCATAATAGAACAATATATGATACATGATATATGATACACAATATACGATACATAATGCATTATACATCATACACGATTAGTGATACATGGTAGATGATTCATAATACATTATAATACTACAAGGTATATGATACATGATACATGATATATGATATATTATATATAATACATGATACATTATACATGGTGGAAAAAATTACCTCCATGTACAAACCCCCTCGCTATCTAACTTAATATTCTAAGTGGGCATAAAACTTAATTTTGCACTTCAAATATCGCCAAAGCGAACCCTATAAATAAAAATAACTTAAAGGAAAAGTAAAGTATAGACTAATATGATAAACCTAATCTATTTATCTAAAAATATATGTAAGAAACTCAAGACCATCGGAGTATGCAACTTTAAGCTTACAAGTTACATGCTCCGCGATGTCTTCTGATCAATAAAGAATAACCCGTCTTTCCACATGCCCCTTTAGCACGTACGACTGCTAGATCGAATTACCATAATCCAAGATGGCGGTAGAAACCGGACCCATTCATTACCATGAGCACGCCCAGCAGAGGCACGAACAGCTGGAAACCACAATTTTCCGGGATCAAATCCCGGGTTAGCATATAAATAAAAATAAAACAAACAATGGGGGAGGGGAGGGGAGGGGGGTAGGGGAGGCGCCCTCGATGTCTCCAGGGCATTATCCGAGCCATGCTGTGTGGCGCCCACAGTGGTGGCCAAACACACATACACGGCCAGGTCTGCGCGCCCCCTACCGGTATTTCTGGGCGCAATGTTTGTAGCGCCACCAGGCGGTAGGAGCAGGAAGTCAATTAGTGTATGCTTCATTAGTGTAATTAACTTGATACCCCCCTACCTCACTCCTAACTCAGCTCCTCTACGCCTCCCCCTTAGCTCCCCCTCCCCTCCAGCCCCCCTCCAGCCCCTCCTCAGCCCTTCCCCAGACCTTATCCCCAGCCCTTCCCCAGCCCCTTCCCCAACCCCCTCCGGTCCCCTCCGGTCCCCTCCCCAGCCGCCACCCGCCCCGCCTCCCCGGCCCCGCCTCCCCGCCTCCCCAGCCCCGCCTCCCCTGCCCCGCCTCCCCTGCCCCGCCTCCCCGGCCCCACCCCCCCAGCCCCACATCCCCGGCCCCGCCTCCCCTCCCCAGCCCCGCCTCCCCAGCCGCTCCCCTAGACCCCCTCCAGCCCCTCTCCCCAGCCCCCTCTCCACCACCACTCCACATGCTTCCCCTGCTTCAGCACATGGGAGAGGATGGGGGAGGGCGGGCGTGCTCTGCGAAGAGAAGAAGCCCGGTGTCGCGGTTTAGATTCTCAGCTGGCTTAGATTCTATGGTTGGGGTTCTGTGCATGTGCGTATTCGGTTAACACGTCGGGCAACTCGGGTCACCCGAGTTCCTCAAAATTCAAATAGAACACCGCGAGTGGAGTTGACAAAAACACGTGTCGTGTGCAAAAAGTTTAACCCACCTCTTGGCTGGGGTTGGCTAAGAGCGATGACGTCACATTTGTGTGTCAAAAAGTCGCTAGGGTCACCCGAGTTGATTAAAGCTGCATAGTCCGATCGAATACGCTGAAATGCCGTTCGATTTTGACACATGCGCAGAACCTCGACCATAGACTCTAAACCCACTGAGAATTTAAACCGCGACACCGGCTCGCAGCGGCTTGATTGGTTCAATGTGAGCAGCTCGCGACTTTATAGTGATCTACTCGTGAACTGCTCACCGGGTGCTTAATGCATTACAGACCTCACAGCTGCTGCATTAACTGGAATGCAGCTGTAGGAAAGTGAGGGTCTGGTGGCCGTGGCGGTGGTGGTGTGGGGGATTGGTTGGTTGGCTGTTGGAGTTTCATGTCCTGGCAACATCTAAGGTCATATCAGGATGGATACCGACTTGCGACAATGCACACTCATGGCGACTTTATAGTGCTGAGCCCAACTGGGAAATCAGGCTGCCATCAGCATGGCCCACTATCCCACTCAGTCCCATTATCCTGACAGTGAGGTAACCAATCCCTGCTCTATTCTATTAGTGCCAAGTGCCAGGCTATGAAGCCACAATTATCAATTTTATAAGTCATTGGTTTGACTCGACAGAAAACCAAACTCCCATTCTTCCGCACACGAGGCCTGCATTCTACAAATTCGGCCACCGAGCCCGGCGGTGGTGGGTGGGGGGGGGGGAGGGAGTGGGGGGGGGGGGGGAGGAGTGATACGGCATGGGGGGTGAGGAGAGCAACAAGCAGAAGATACAAAATGCTTGCCACAAAATGGCATCTCCAAATGACAAACTGATGGGATGGCCGAATGAGTTGAGCGTCCGTCTCCCGTTTTGGTAGATCGTGGGATTCGAACCGATGGGTTCGAACCCTGGTCGAGTCAAACTAATGACTTAAAATTTATACTTTCTTGCTTCCTAGCTAGGCACTTGGTATTACTAGGGTAGGGCAACGACTGGTTGGCTCAGTGTCAGAATAATGTGACTGATTGGGATATCAGGTCATTGTACTGGCAGCCTGGTCTCCCAGTTGAACAGCACTAAAAGTCGCCATGAGTGCGTACTGTCACAAATCGGTACCCGTCCTAATATGACCTTAGACGTTACCAGGACGTAAAACTCCAACAACCAACCAACCAGATGGTCAGGCACATCCCAAGTGCAACACGGCGATTTATTTTAGCATTTGAAAGCATTGCTTTTGCTAAATATATTTTAATACCACTTATCCAGCTTCCAGAAATCCGGAATTCCTAGAAATTAGCTTTAAAAAAAAAAACTGGCTAGTTTTGCATTATACTGTATACATGGTACAGTATTATATATTCTAAGAATGTTAAGGGCATTAATCGAGATCAAACAGCCCCTGCTTTAGAAGTATATTAATTTGGTTCGGCTAAATACAAGTTAATTCTTTACTTTTCATTGATCTATCTCACTCTTACACAAAGTCACAGTGTAAATTGAGTATCCCTACTAACACGGGCACATGGGGTAGGTGTTTACCAAAATGTCACAAATGTGGCGTAAAAAAAACTAACATAATTACTAACAGATAAGATGACAAATAGAGACTATTGCTGTTCAGCGATGAAAACAAGCCCCGATGCGACTTACTCATTATGGACAGGGTAAAGAAACCATCACACAATAGATAACTAAGCAATTGCCATGGTGGATCTTCATTCAGGAACTTGACCTCATATCAACCTGCCAGTTTTGTGTTTTTAATTTTAAAATCATGGTATCTTGATAGTAGAATCCAAATGCGACCGTGGGATGAACTATCCTTCTTAGAGGGTCCTAACTCAAGTGTCACCTGAGGATGGGGGATGGAGGGTGGAGGGTGAGAGATGAGGGATGGGAGATGGGAGATGGGGGATGGGGGATGGGGGATGGGGGATGGGGGAAGTGAAGTAGGGGAAGGGGATAAGGATAGGGGAAGGGGGATGGGGAATGGGATAAGGATAGGGGAAGGGGGATGGGGATGGGGAAGGGGGATGGGGGATGGGGAAGGGGGATGGGGGATGAGGGAAGGGGGTATGGGGATGGGGAAGGAGGAAGGAGGATATGGGATAGGGGATAGGGGATAGGGGGGTAATGGATGTGGGATGTGGAATTGGGGATGGAGATGTGGGATTAGTGATTGAGATAAGGGTGAGGGATGGGGGGATCGGAGATGGGGGATGGGGAAGAGCAAGGGGTGGTGGGTGTGTGTGGAGGCTGGGGGGGGGGGTGCTGACTGGTGAGTCAGATATGTCTGAGGGGACTGGAGGAGGTCCTAATTACCTTATCATTCCCCTCACGTGGAGGAGGAGGCTGAGTCACCCCCTTCACCACCTGTAGAGGGCAGCACGGGCAGAATGGCAATCCGGCACCACACTGCGCAGGCGCAGGATTCCCGTTGCTAATCCGGAAGTGCATAGGAACGCAACAAACCTCCTCCCTCCAACCCCCAACCCCCTCACCTCCTCCCATTGTCTACATACATAGATACTATACTAGCATTCCTTACACACGGTATGCGGCATGCAAATGCGAATGCGAATGCGAATAAAAATCAAAATGCATGCAAGTGTATGGGGGTGCTTCCCTGCCTCCGAATGTGAATGCGAATGTGAATGCAAATGCGAATGCAAATGCGAATGCAAATGCGAATGTGGCAACTGAATCGGTCCATATAGCCATCGGTGTGGTATGCGAATGCTGCTGCATTTGCCATAGAAACCAATACTGTTCCTTCACAATTTAGGACGAAAAACCCCAACAAATGTTGCGGGGGACGCCGCATATGCGGCATGCCGCATGCCGCATGCCGCATACCACGTATAAGGAATCTTAGCTTAAGACTGTACATGCATGCAATAACAGAGAACTTGTATTATTACATTCTTCAAGCTAAGGCGTGGGCGGGTAGGTGGCGCCACGGCTCAGGTCATGAGGAATGAGTAGATGAGCTAATGAGTAGGTGACCAGCCGATGACTTAGTGGCTGGGGAATAGATGAATCTTCCGGCTTATTATACTCGTATAAGGCTTATACAGCATATATATATCACTTGGACTGATTGGATCTTTCTTTCTGGTGTTTTTTTTCTTTTCAGATTCAAACTGTCGCTATTGGTTTAAGTGAACAGCTTGTGAGGGTGTTGCTTGGTCAGAATGGTGGATAACAGGAAGTGTATGTGTGGGGGTGGGTGGAGGTGGAGGGGGTTGTGGGGGAGGGGGGAGGCGGGTGTGGTGAGGATAGCAGTCCTCCGCCCCCTGGGCTTTACCCTAATGATCGCTGAATCACATACAGGAGTAGACGAGCCAAGGACTTGGTGGTAATCTGCAACCACAGTTCTGTCGCTTCCTTCAGCTGGGTCAAGTTCACAACGATTGCATGCAGTGTAAACCACAATGGAAGACCAGTGCCTCGGAGCTGACAAAATATGTGTTCAAATAAATACAATATTTACCACAAAAAAACAAAAAAAGTGGCGACATTATCTCACAATTTTCGGAATTAATAACATTATCTTGCTGTATATTAGGTTGCATTAAACAATCCAATATGTTTGATTATCATCATATCATGTATTTTAAATGCTGCGCACATGCACTTGCTATATTGGATGCAACTTTGAGATATGTCAAGGAGAGTTGTTTATCATCCAGCAGGTGACGATTCAGTCAATGTTTCATGGTCCGAATCTTACCGCAGCCACCGGCTTGGTGGTTATTTGTCATAGCGCACTTTGTATATCACTACTAACGTCCTACTTTCAAAATTTAATGAAAAATCGATATATCTCATATTATCTCCACCCATAGGCATAACCTGCTTGGCATCTTCCAAGTGGTCCACTGCTCACAACTCGCACCAGATGTCAATGCCTAAGTTTCTGGCATTCCACCCCTTTGTGATTCTCGAGTGAAGCCAGATGTTTGTGCCATTCATTGAATCTTGTGACTTTGGCAGAAGGTTCTAATGAGGTCATGCTCAGGAATTTCTTTTTATGATATATTTACTTGAATCGCGTGGTCAAGTTTGTGTGAGGCGTGATTCGGCTTCAGATGTAGGCTTTTACATCCAGCTCCCTGCTTCGGAAACCCGGAACCTTAAGCGGTATGTAAAACTTGGTTTATTTGGGTTGCATATGCCAGCAACATAAGGCCCTGTCACATTACGACATTTCTCACGAATGCGCTTCGACGCGTGCCGACGTGTTGCCTTTTTGGGCGAAACGTCGGGACGCGTCGGGACACGTTAACGGGGCGTTACGAATGCGTTAGCGGTACGTCGGTACACGTCAGTACATGTTGAGTGCCAGCAACGTTTGGACCCACACGTTGGCGCGCGTCGGGCCGCGTCGAGGTTTTGTGCATGCACAAAACTTTCGGAGCACCCCGACGCGCGCCAACGGGTTGGAGGGGGCGTTATGGACGCATTATCAACACGTCGATACCCGTTGGCGGCGTGCCGGGGGAACACTGCCAGAACATTGATCAATGTTGGTTAACGTTGGCTTTTTTTCCCCAAAATGCGACCGTTCCGTCGGCGCGTCCGTAACGCCCGATCGACGGGTAGTGGGCATGATATTGGCATTGCTCCAGCGTTTTTCGATGCATTGGACGTGTTGCCGGCAAGTCTGGGCATGCTGGTGGCAGGTCTGGACATGTTCCCGGCGCATCTTAACGTGTTGGTGGCGGGTGTGTACGCGTTGACATGGTACTAACACGATACCAACATGCCACCAACACGCCACCGGCATGCTACTGATGCGCCAATGACACACCACTAGCATGCCAATAACGTGCCACCAACATGCCACTAGCACGCTGCAACCCATCAAACTTTCTCCAGCAACGCCGAAAAGTTGGACGTGTCTCAACGCATACAACTTATTTTGCGCATTGGCGGCACGCCGGTAAGACGCGTCGTAATGTGACAGGGCCTTTAGGTTACAATCAGGCCGAATTCCAACAGCCAGTGCGCATTCATCACAACTCTACTTCATAGTGCTGCCCAACCGGGATCCCATACCACCAGGTACCATGACCAGATGATATCGGTTTAATTTCAGCCGGATTATGCCTACACTGAGCCAACCAGTCCTCATCCTATCCTCGTAATGCCGAGCACCTGGCAAGGTAGCGAGCGACAAGTATAAATTTGGTAAGTCATCGGTTTGACTCAGCCGGCCGGCGATTGACGCCACAACCTTCCACATGGAAGGCCCTCTGAGAGGAATGGAATGGAAGGATAGTTTGTCATAATGATTAACAATATGGCTGAGGAATTGGGCACGTCTAACCCCCTCTCTGCCGCCTCCCCCCGCAATGCCCCGTGGGGCCTGCTGATCAGGACCGACTTGGGGCAATCTAATTGTCGGGGTGTGTGAGAGTGGCGTGCCGGCACTTCTCATCCGGGCAGGCCTGACCCCGGTCAATGCCAACAAGTGGCCGCCCCTGCCGCCGGCAACCAGCGCCACCAGCTGCAACATTGGGCAACCAGTGGCAACCGGCTGCATATTTCAACCAGCATATATCAACAACCGGCGGCAACAGGCTGCAACCAGCCACAACTGCAGGCAACCAACAGCTACCGGCGCCCTCAGCTGCAACCTTGGGCAACCAGGGGCAACCGGCTGCATATAGCGCTACCAGCACGCATCAACCAGTGGCAACCGGCTGCACATAGCACTACCAGCACATAGCAACCAGTGGCAACCAGCTGCACATAGTGCTACCAGTACACATCAACCAGTTGCAACCGGCTGCATATAGCACTACGGGCACACACCAACCAGTGGCAACCGGCATATAGAGCTACTAGCACATAGCAACCAGTGGCAACTGGCTGCATATAGTGCTACCAGCACACACCAACGAGTGGCAAATGCCTGGACAGAGTGCTACGAGCACACACCAACAAGGGGCAACTGGCTGCATATAGCGCTACCAGTACACATCAACCAGTGGCAACCAGCTGCATATAGCGCTACCAACACACATCAACCAGTGGCAAATGCCTGGACATAGTGCAACCAGCACACACCAACGAGGGGCAACCGGCTGCATATAGAGCTACCAACACACATCAACCAGTTGCAACTGGCTGCATATAGCGCTACCAGCACACATCAACCAGTGGCAAATGCCTGGACATAGTGCTACCAGCACACACCAACGAGGGGCAACCGGCTGCATATAGCGCTACCAACACACATCAACCAGTGGCAACCAGCTGCATATAACACTACCAGTACACATCAACCAGTGGCAACCACCTGCATATAGTGCTACCAGCACAATCAACCAGTGGCAACTGGCTACATATATCACTACCAGCACACATCAACCAGTGGCAACCGGCTGCATATATCGCTACCAGCACACATCAACCAGTGGCAACCGGCTGCATATATCGCTACCAGCACACATCAACCAGTGGCAACCGGCTGCATATAGCGCTACCAGCACACATCAACCAGTGGCAACCAGCTGCATATAGCGCTACCAGCACACATCAACCAGTGGGAACCAGCTCCATATAGCCGTACCAGCACACATCAACCAGTGGTAACCAGTTGCATATAGTGCTACCAGGACACACCAACAGTGCCAACCGGCTGCACATAGTGCTACCAGTGGCAACCGGCTGTATATAGCGCTACCAGCACACAACAACCAGTGGCAACCAGCTGCATATATCGCTACCAGCACACCGGCTGCATATAGCGCTACCAGCACACAACAACCAGCATATAGCAACAACCAGTGGCACACGGCTGCATAAAACGCTACCAGCATACAGCAACCAGCACAGAGCAACAACCAGCGGCAACCAGATGTATTTCCGAACACAATCTTTCTGGGACAACTTGCCACCTTCATCCAAGCCACTTCACTAGAGCGCGACTTCCCCTGCGTCCCCACCAATGTGACGATTCCAGGACATCTTGCCCCATGGTTCTTCCTCCCGCTGAGAATTTTGCCTCAATTTGCCCAAGTGGACAAACAGTTACAGGTTATGAGATGGTATGCTATGCCAGTTGTAAGACTTACACAGCAGTGATCAATGTTGTGTGTGGCCAATGGTGGATGGGGGAGGGGTGTGCACAGGTGATGGGGGTGGAGGGGGGGCTGGGAAATCACAAGCAGGCAAGTAGAGTTTGGGCAAACTGCCCATGAATGATATAAAGCCCATGATTTGGTGATATGATATGATGAGTGAGTGAGTCAATTTTTGCATCCACGCAACTACTCCATCTGAGGCAACTACTGAATTGTAAAATCGCACACTCATGGTAGCTTCATAGTTTTTTTTTTTTTTTTTTTTGGTACATTAGTTGTTTAAGCAGGGGAAATTTCAGTCGCAGACAACTGGTCTTCCTCATTCCACTGCTCCTTACCCTATCCTAGTAATGACGCGCATCTGGCTAGGAAACGACAAGTATACATTTTCAAGTCATTGGTTTGACTCGACCAGGATTCGAAGCCACGATCTACCAACACGGGAGACGGACACTCTAAGTCTAACTCATTCGGCCATCACAGTTGTTTCCCATTGAAACATCGTCCGATCAGCATCGGCGCAATTCTCATTATTACCCTGACAGTGACACTTAACAACCAGTACACAAATGCCCGGCCTCAGGCGGGATAGCGACAAGCGTCAATTATGTAATACTTTATATAAAGTGCGTGAATAAGGAGCTTTGTGTACTTGCTGTCAAGCTCTGAGACAAAGTGCTATTATGTAAGGTGAGTGTAACTACTGGTAGACTACTCCCTCGGTGCTGGTAAAGGAACGGTTCAGAAAAAAAATCTTTTTATTTATTCCTTTTCCCCGATGGGGTAAGGGGAAGGGGAATAGCAGGATATGGGTCACTCTCCTGATAACTGGCCAGAAGTGTCACATGGAGATTTAAAATGTAGTATTTGAATTTTTAATATTTTGTTGTTGCAAATGAAAGCTGGAAATCTCCCCTTTAGATCTATATAAAATATAAATTAATGAGATAAAAAATAAAGGCATAGTCCATGATTAAGCCATGTCATATGGCAGTATAACATGTGTTGCTCAGATGTAACGCATCTTTAGGACACCACACAGTCTGCTTAATAAGAATCTAAGCAGAATTAAATAATTTCATACTGAGAAGCTTATTAATCATGGCATAATATATAGAAATATGTAGTGCTTATATTGATAAAAAAAAAAGTAATTCCCAGCAATGCTTTATTCACTGAATAATTAGTGTACAAAAGTTGTGTGGGATTCAGACACCACTGTATAATATTTCTGGATGCCCAGCCACATTTGGGACACCAGATAATACTACAAAGACTCTCCCCTTCATATCACTTATCTATCAACTCATTAACCAATGCTAAGGAAGAATGAAGACAAGTCACACAGATAAACAGTGGAGAAGTTGTGCTTTAATAACACCAACTCCTGTCCACCTACCAGTGACCTATCATCCACACCCCTTGCCTTCTAGCCACACAAAATCTCATTACCACTTTAGCCTGTATAGAAGCAGCGCCTACACCCCATGGGACAGGAGTCCTATGGCTGTGTACACACTCAATTGGAATAGATGAATTTTGATAGCATCACAGAGTGTCTGGGGTTCCTGCTCAAGAGTAGGTGTGTCCCACTCAAGAGCCAGGAGTAGAGTGATCTCTCTTCAGTGTGTCTGAAGCAGAGTCTAAAATAATGATCTCAGGTTTGAGGCTAGTGTGGTCAGAGGGCCAATGGGATGCAGGTGACTGGGCAGTCCACAGCCAGCCAATCAGGCACTTCCACAGTCAGGGTGGGTGGCACCCTCCCCCAGTAGAGCTGGCTGTCACTCAACCCAGCTGCAGGTGGTGCCCTGTGTGTGTATGCAAATTAGGCTGGTGGACCTGCCCAGTGGTCCAGGAAGGGGGGGGGGGGCAGGTAGCTATACAGTTACAATAGGTCTCTGTTAAAATGGTCTTTTCTCCAATTGCACTCTTTATGGATGCATAGAGAAACATTTCAACAATCATGTACTGCCTCTTATCTAGGAACATCTCTTCATTAATCTCAGGCATAATACATGAACATATATTTCACACAGCGTATATCATGTCATAATGGGAGTGGCATATTATTACTTTTAGTTTATATAACATCGTCCCCACTCCGTCGCCCAAGACTAATAATGCTCTCTGCCAATATATAATTCTTAACCGAAAATCCATATATTTTTTACAACTCGTTACATCTGTGATGGAAATTTGTAATATTATTTCTGAAGATGACAACTAATTTCTTTTTTTAAATTTAAGCATGCATACATGCTAATAAAGACTTCCTTTTGATTTGGGAACTGTTTTGTTTGATATCAATGCAATACAAGATGGTAGTAAGGATCTAACCATGTCCCATATGTCATGTTACAAATGGCTAACTGTAAAATGGTTTTTTGTTGGTACATAAAACTAAACTAAAACATAACTAAAAAGACCAAAGTTGCAGGCAGTTTCTGTTATTTCCCTTATTTCTTATATAAAATCTGAAAATGAATATGAAAAGTATAAGGAAAAAAATAAGTAGGACGTTTTGTTATTGATGTTTTAAAATCCCATCCCATGCTGACCAGTTTTCAGGAGAGTGACCCATATATGTTGAGTCCATCTCTACCCATCACCCTTCCTCCCCGACCTTAATAACGCCCTCCTCCCTCCCTCCCTCCCATCCATCCACCTACCCACCCATACACACTCCACTGCCACCTCCAGTCGCTAAGAGGTTAAAGGCGGTTCAGTGCTGTAGACCAGCAGTAAATTGGGTCAGCGAATCTACGTGGAAAGGACATTAGCGTGTGAGCTGTTTGTGGGAGAGAGAGAGAGAGAGAGTAGCTTCCAGACCGGCTGTCCCAGCCCGAGCCACCCCCGCCCCTCCCTCCCCCCCTACCATTGTGCACCCCCCTCCATCCCTCCCACTCCCGGCGCACCCTGGTCAGGCTTTATCACCGCCTGGAGAGGTGTCTCGGCGGTGTCTCCAGGGTCTCCTCATAGAGGTTTCCTGTGTCCACGTCGCGCCCCATTCACAACGAGACTTCATTCCGGTTGTCTGTGAAACAAGGTGTGTGTGGTGTGGCGCCCTCTAGTGTGATGGAGACAGACGAAGGGCATAGCCCGCCCCCCCCCCCCCACCAACCCACCCTAGTCCCGCGTCCCCCTTCGTCGACCTCTGCCCACTCACCCCCACACCCCACCAGTCTCTCCTCACTCCCTGCCAACTCTAACCCCCACCTCCACCCCCACCCCACCTCTTCCCACTCCCCACCAACTCTAACCCGGCACCCCCACCTCTCCTCACTCCCCACCAATTCTAACCCGGCACCCCCACCTCTCCTCACTCCCCACCAATTCTAACCTCCCGCCCTACCTCTCCCTGTCCCGCCAACCCTACCCCCACCTCTGCCTACTCCCCACCAACTGCAACTGCACACCCCACCCCTTCCCACTCTCCACCAACCATACCCCCACCTCTCCCTACTCCCTGCCAACTCCAACTGCACACCCCACCCCTTCCCACTCTCCACCAACCCTACCCCCACCTCTCCCTACTCCCCGCCAACTCCAACTGCACACCCCACCCCTTCGCACTCTCCACCAACCCTACCCCCACCTCTCCCTACTCCCCGTCAACTGCAACTGCACACCCCACCCCTTCCCACTCTCCACCAACCGTACCCCCACCATTCCCTACTCCCCGCCAACTGCAACTGCACACCCCACCCCTTCACACTCTCCACCAACCCTACCCCCCCACCTCTCCCCACTCCCTGCCAACTGCAACTGCACACCCCACCCCTTCCCACTCTCCACCAACCCTACCTCCCCACTTCTCCCTACTCCCCGCCAACTGCAACTGCACACCCCACCCCTTCCCACTCTCCACCAACCCTACCCCCCCACTTCTCCCAACTCCCCGCCAACTGCAACTGCACACCCCACCCCTTCCCGCTCTCCACCAACCCTACCCCCCCCTCCCACCTCTCCCCACTCCCCGCCAACTCCAACCCCATCCCCACTTCTCCCCACTCTCCACCAAAGCTACCCCCACCTCTCCGCCACTCCCCCACCAACTGCAACCTCCCACCATCCCTACCACCAACCTCTCCCCACTCCCCGCCAACTGCAACTGCACACCCCACCCCTTCCCACTCTCCACCAACCCTACCCCCACCTCTCCCCACTCCCCGCCAACTCCAACACCCCACCCCCCACATCTCCCCACTCCTCACCAACCGGCCACCCACACCTCTCCCCAACTACACCAGCTACACCACCCAACCACCCCCACCCTTCTCCACCCCCACCCCCCACCCACCCCGACCCCGCCGGGCGAGATTATCCTCAAAAACGATTCACTCTGTCACAATAAAATAAACCAACAAAACAACAATAAACACACAAATGAAGACACACAGCGGACACACACAAAACACACACAATACACAAGGAAGACACAGAAAGAATACACAAAAGCCACACAAAAGTACACACAGAAATACACACAAAAGGCAATCACTCAATCATTCAATTAATCAATCAATGAAACCCATAAGAATAATCAAAGTTAACTTCTATTGTTGGTAAGATAAGCTCACAAACTCAACCCCCTCACCTACTCAGATGGAAGGTACATAAGAACCCCCCCCCCCCATCTCGCCCACGCTACCCCCCCCCCCGACCCCCCGCAACGACCAGAAACAAGGATCAATCCCTTACCACCTAAAACCACTTAAAATGATGCATAGCTAGTAAGATTTATCACAACATAAACTAATTTATTCATCTCTGTCACTGACGGTGTTAGACAATAGCTACCTGTCTACCTTCCAATCTGAAGGCCCGATCACATACACGTTAGTGAACGTAGTTGAACGTAGTGGAGGCTAACCTAGTTAAACGTAGTTGAACGTAGTTGAACATAGTTGAACGTAGTTGAACGTACTGGCATCCATACTTCTCCGTGATGATAACGTGATAGGAACGTCTGTGGGCTGTGAATTCCGATTTAAGCTTTGGACATGTTAAAAAGAGCACTACGTTTGAAGCAGACGCTCCTTGGTGATAACATACCCTAGCATACTCTAGCATACTCTAGCATACTCTAGCATACTCTAGCGTACTCTAGCGTACTCTAGCATACTCTAGCATACTATAGCGTACTTATTAAGGCACCCTAGCATACTCTAGCATACTCTACCATACCGTAGCGTACTTTGACCTTCACAAAACCTTGGCCATTCTGCCGTGGTCACATAGCCGTGAGTTGACAAAGTTAAACGTAGTTGAACGTAGTTGAAGGTGGTGGAGGGTAATGTAGTTGAACCTAGTTGAACATAGTTGAATGTAGTTGGACGTACCGGGATCCGTACTGTCTCGTACCGGGATCTGTACCGTAACGTATTTATCCGTACTATTGGGTGGGTCATCAACCAAAACCTGCCATACCTTAACGTATTTGAATGTAGTGACAGCATTTTTCACCCACGTTATTCTATGTACGTTCAACTACGTTCACTAACGTGTATGTGACCGGCCCTTCACACCCTCAAGAAAGGCTCCTTTCCCCCCCTAATAGCCCTGTCACATTACGACACTTCTCGCCAACGCGTGTCGACATATGTGATTTTTGGGTGGAACTTAGGGACACGTCAGGAAGTGTTATGCGCGCATTAGGCACATGTTGGTATACGGTCATGGACGGCGAGGATCGGCGAGGATCGGCGAGGATCGGCAGTGCGCGTCGTGGGACATCGAAAGTTTTGTGCTTGCACAAAACTTTCGACGTGTGCCAACGTGTGGGTGCGAACGTTATGGGGACGTTAGGCGCACGTCGAGATCCATTGGACGTGCTGGAATAACGTTATGTGAATGCTATGCGCATGCTGTGCATGCGTGACAGTCATTCCCACACGTTGCGCCAAATTGTTGCTTTGTTGTTTTACATCCTAACTACATCTAAGGTGATATCAGGACAGCGCGACAAAACCTTTTTTTTTTTTCTCACTCGTCGATATACATTACCAATACGTCGGCCACACGCTACCAACACGTTCTGCTGACGTCAAAGTTTTTCTCACCGCGCCAAAAAGTTTGATGTTTCTCGACTTTTTTGTGCGTTGGCAGCACGCCGGCGAGAAGCATCGTAATGTGACAGGGCCATAATTCTCTCTCCCCCTTCCATTGGTGTCTCTTGTCAAGCCGGTGAGCCAGGCCCCCCTACCCCCCCCGCACCCCCACCACTATCACTCTACCCCTACAGGTGTTCTACCACCTATCTCAATTTACACGTGTATTGCAACTTGACCCAACACTAGACCCACACAAATTACTCTTCACTATCACTACAGACATGTCCCTTTAGCACAGAGGTAGGTACTTTCTGCTCAGTAAAATGTCACTTGTACTGTATGGGAAAAAAATCATTCAAATACAGTAAAACCTGTCTACCCGACCACCTCCACATATCGACCACTCCCCTATCTAAATCACTTTATTTGGGTCCCAAATGATCCCCCCATACAATACCATTGCAACGATAAAAAAAACCTTCTTAAATCGACTAACTCCCTAAATGGACCATTTAAAGTCAGTTCCATCGTAGGTCGATTTAGAGAGGTGTTACTGTATAGTTCTTTCGCGGAGAGTGAAATAACTCTGAACCTATGCAATGAACAAAAAGAGGAAAATATTATTTCACATACTCATAGGCAATGGAAAAACCGTCGCGGTTTGGCGGAGTGATTTCAAGTGGGCCTCGGCGTTCAGGCTTTGGCCCATTTGAAATAACCCCGCCCGCCCAGACTATGTATGGCTCCACATATGGTCAATAAACAGTCAAACACTGGAACTAATGAGAGTCACATGACAGTTTGAATCTGAGGCTTTGCGGCGCCATCTATAGGAATTAGTGGAAAGCTTTTAACGTGCGCTTCAATCGGACGGGCTAAGCCGACCGGTCTGTACTTCAGCAATTAGTCACAAACAGATCTTTGCATACTTTCCTTCTTAGTACAACCAAACATCTGTTGGGAGAGTACCTGTTTGGTGTTTGTTGGGGCTTCAGATCCTGGCAAAATCTAAGGTCATATCAGGATGGGTATCGACTGATGACAGTGCGCCCTCATGGCAACATTATAGTGCTGCCCCACTGGGAAATCAGGCCGCTGGCACCATTACCTGATATCCCACCCACTCGCATTATCCTGACACTGAGCTAACCAGTCCATGTCCTATTCTATTAAATGCCGAGCGCCAGGCTAGGAAGCGACAAGTATCAATTTTAAAGTCATTGGTTTGACTAGACCGGGAACAGAACTCCCGACCTTCCACACGCGAGGCCCGCACTCTACCGATTAGGCCACCGCGCCAGGCAATGTAATAGCCATCGGGGTTTGGCGGAGTGATTTGAAGAGGGACTCAGCGTTGTGACTTTGGCGGAGACCTCAACTGATATCCCCGGTCCGTATGGAGCCCCTTTCACGTTCCGCCTGATTGCACACTCAAAGCGGACGCTGACGGCGGCGAGATGTCCGGGATGGTGTATTTAGGGGTGTCCAGCCTCGTTCTGGATGACTAGCATCTACCTGAACTCCCGGAGTAGCTGACAACATGTACTACAGCGATTAATCATGGTAAGATGTTTGCTGTGTAGACATCTCCACTAAAGAGCTCAGTGAGGGTGACATTTGTTTAAAATATCCCAATCTGCCTGTAGATCTACCTGCAGTTGCACACATAGGTTTAACCATCCTGAACCTCATGATTTATTACATCAGAGGTTGATTGAGTGAGGCTTTACATCCTAGCAACAACTGAGGATCGGTTTAAACTTTATAACATTGCGCATTCATGGCCTACAAGCAATACCTGTTGCATTGGATAGGTCGCCATGTCGGCAGGCACCCTGCTACAATATCCCACTCAGTCATATTATCCTCACACCTATCCAACCAGTCCTTTCCCTATCCTATTAAAACCCAGCAATATGTGTCGTAGCGATACGTATCAATTACTTTAAGTCCTCAGTTTGACTCGACCGGTAATACTACTCATTACCCGTGTTTACACGGGGAATTGGGAAACGATGTAGACAAAGCGATTCATATGAAGCGTTTTAGAAGTGTGTTTACACGGCGGAGTTTGAAAGTGTGTCGGCGCCGGGAACAAGCAGGCGCCTGTAGCCGGCAAGCACTGCTATTTGTTTAGTTTACACACGTCGATTCGACTCCGATGTAGCTGCTACGTTAATATCGCTTGGAATTTAAGGTTAATTTAATTAAATTTCATTATTTGAGTCTGTAATTCTGTTAAATATGATCGCATTCACTAGATTTTGGCGTAATCGGGCCCTAACACTGCCGGGCACCAGCGATTAGTTACTGCTACCTGTTCCCGGCACGCACTACTATTTTATACTATCGCCGCCCGAAACAAGCTGAATCGCTTCAAATAAACCACCTCCCGAGGTGGTATAGATGAGGCGTTTCATATGAAGCGATTCAGCCCTAAAACGCCACAGAACCGCGTCTACACGCCAAATGTGAGTCGATCTAGGCAAGTGGGTTCATATGAAACGTTTTAAATCGCCCGTGTAAACGGGGCTATTAACTCCCACATGGGAGGATGGCTCTCTAACCACTAGTCCCTCCGGTACTATTCAGTAGCTAATCTACTCCATAATACAGTATAAACCACAAACCCCCTATCTGTCTGCCTACCTACCTCTCTATATAGCTATACTCTACAGTTATACTACTCATATATATATATATAAATCTGACCATCCGAGCAGGTCTGGCAGCAGTAGTGACCAGACGCAGCTGGTATCCGGGTGGCCAGGAGCCACTCACAAGTAGCACCCTAGTGCGGAGGCAGGAACTAAACCCTTATGGAGTAGTAGAGTAGGTAATAACTAAGTCGTATGACAGTGGTACAGTAGGTAATAACTAATATAGAGAGAACTGATAAGTGATAGTGTCCTTGTTTATATTCCCATAATAGATTATAGAGCACATATATATATATAGGTCTACTTATTTACAATCTAATCTAAAGGGTCGGAAGACCAGTGCCTCGGCGCTGAAAAAATGTATGTTCTGATGAATAAACTGGTTGACCATATACATATATATATATATATATATATATATATATACATATGTATACATACACATATAAATATATATATAGGCTTATACATACATGTGAGCCTCTATGGAAAATGGTACCTTCTGTGCTACTGAGGAAAACATGGATACTTTCATCCACTAATATTATCACCTTATCATCATTTGGTGCCGGCTGTTCTAGCTAGTTCCTTGAACCGCCACTAACCGGAAATGGCGCCACCTACTGCTCCACAACATCTGACAGGATTAGGGGGTGCCACTGGCCGATTCACCGGCGGCTGCCTCGCCACATTCATCACCACCTGCAAGTTTTGTCCTTTTAAATAAAAAGTTGTAACAAAGTTTCCATTGACGGGACCAGTTGGAGTTGACTGAACTCAACCAACTGTATTCTTGTTGCCTTCCTTTGATTACGAATAATGCCGAGCTCCAAAGAAGAATTGTTACCATGGAAATGAGTTACTATCGCATTATATACATCATATCTCATGCAAAGACGATGTTATCGAACGAGGTAGTCAATGCCAAGATCCAACAGGTAATTGGACCACATGAAGATTTCACGACAATCGGAAAGAGATGCAAACTGCAGTGGTATGGCCATATTTTCCGTTCATCAGGTCTGGTCAAAAGCATCTCGCAAGGGTCAGTGAAAGGGGGACGGAGACAAGATGGATGAAGGAAAGGTGGGATGACAACATATAATAAGCGAATGGACACGCCTGCAGTTTGGCAGGTCCCAGAGGGCAGTGAAGAACAGGGAAAACTGGAGCAAACTGGTTGTAAAGTCATCTCTGGTGGCCTAATGCCGGTACACACCTACCGTTTGTGTGCGCACACCTCCCGTTTACGATCGAAAACTGCCCGTTTCACGCACAAAAATCGCTAGGTGTGCGCGGGGAGCGCACACCTAGCGATTGCGATTCGCGCATAAAACGCAGTTTTTAGTGCTAAAAGCGGCCGTTTACGATTGCGATTCGCGATTCGAAAAACGAATCAGCCCGTTTCCAGTTTTAAGCGGGTCGGGTCGAGTCGCGAGTTTTAGTGCGCGAATCCTATACGGGAGGTGTGTACTAGGCATTACGCCCCTCACTGTTGACGGATTGATGATGACGATGATTAAGCATAAAGTCAGGTAACAACACTGTCTAAGAACCGCAAATGTTGACTAGGCAACCACTGTTTTAATTACATCATCAACGGCATACAAATAGCCATATTTTGATGAAGAAAAAAAAACGGCCATATTTTGATGAAGAAAGTAGAACTTCCATGGTATTAATTAGTCAATTAAAAACCATGAATTTAGAAAGAATTCTGATGGTAGCGGGCATTTCCAATGGCTGGCCACATAGATGTGGAGGATTTAGTTGGATTACACAACCAACACTAAACTGGTGTTTACTTAGATGATGCGCTTCACGATCTTATCTCACCTGGTAGTCAGCGCTAGGAGATAGTGATCTCACCTGACAGGTAAGTGGTACCTCACCTGAGTAATGACCCAGGTGAAGGGGAGTGAAGGTGGTCTAAGAAGGCCGTGCTCCACTCCAGCACCTGAGTAGTCACTTTGTAAACTTATCAGCCAATCACAGCCCTCGTAGTCTATACACCACACGTTAAAGCTGCGTTAGTCTGATGAAAGAATCACATTTTCTAAACCAGAGCGCTTATATAGATTTGATTCTACATATTCAACTTTAAGGCCCTGTCACACTATGCCGTATTGAGTCAGCGTATGCCAACATATGTGATTGTGCAACACGTTGATGTACGCTGGTGTACGCTGGTGTACGCTGGTGTACGCTGATGTACGCTGGTGTACGCTGGTGTACGCTGGTGTACACTGATGTACGTTGGTGTAAGCTGGTGTACACTTCTGTATGCTGGTGTACAATGGTGTACAATGGTGTACAATGGTGTACAATGGTGTATGCTGGTGTCTGTTGGTGTACGCTGGTGCACACTGGTGTCTGCCGGTGTAGGCTGGTGTAGGCTGGTGTACGCTGGTGCATGATGGTGTATGATGGTGTACACTGTTGTATGCTGGTGTACATTGGTGTACATTGATGTACGCTGGTGTATGCTGGTGAATGCTGGTGCATAGTGGTGTACGCCGGTGTATGCTGATGTACACTGGTGTACACTGTTGTACACTGGTGTACACTGGTGTACACTGGTGTATGCTGGTGTATGCTAGTGTACACTTGTGTATGCTGGTGCACACTGGTGTACACTGCTGTACACTGGTATTCACTGGTGTATGCTGGTGTATGCTCATGTATGCTAGTGTACACTGGTGTATGATGGTGTATGCTGGTGTACACTGGTGCATGCTGGTGTATGCTAGTGTATGCTGGTGTACACTGGTGTATGCTGGTGTATGCTGAGGAAAGATATGGGTATGTTATGGGTACATTTGCCATAAGTAGTTTTCATTAAAGCCCACTGGTGTACGCTGAGATAAGTTATGGGTAAGTTTGGCATAAGTCGTATTTTTTAGCACGTTCAAAATTCCGGCCTATGATAGCATATGTTGGCATATGCTGACGCAATATGGCACAGTGTAACATGGTCTCGAGATACTGGTGCAGTTTAGTAAACATTATTTTTCTGCATAGAAGGGAATACTAAGTCAATTTAATAGAAACTATTACTGATGGAGACTAAGGATTCAGAGCTTACCTACATTTGATCCTACATATCCAACTTAGATACTGGTTTAGTTATTAAAGATTGCTTGCTGCATAGAAGGGAATACTATATCAATTTAATAGAACCTGTCAATGCTGAAGCCTATGGTGTCCACCATATGAACTTGCATGGTCAGAATAATTGTTATATGTTTTCACTTCAAATATTACCGAAGTTAACCTTTTTTAATCAAGGTCATTTCAAGCTAGAAGAAAGTTATGACGATCAAGCTAATATAGTCATGTATGAAAAAGAAGGTGAGGAACTTAAAACAATCAGAGTATACAACTTGAACACTAATTTGTAGGAAACTATATATGATTGTATATTTGTTGGATAATGGATGTACTGCAAAATGGCATTTACGTTAAATCTGCATAGTCTGATGAAGACATCTACTTTTCAAAACCAAAACACTCACCTCCCATATGTAACTTAGATAGTGGTGCCCTCATTAAACATGTATTGCTGGTGAATGTGCCTGTGCTATGCTACGATGCTCGTAAACAGGTAAAGGATGCCTATACAAAGCCTATGTTCCCATTTTCGGTGTTCATGCCAAAATTAATTAGGCATCTTTTCATTTCAAATTTCTCCAAAGTTAAATCTTTAAAATGAAAGTTATTTTGAACTAATGTAAAATAGATAATCATCAGCGTGATATATATAGTGGGCAAGACTATAATCGAGCTGTGGCCGGTTCGGGCTTGCATTGAGCAACTCGCCTATGGAAATGCGGGCTGCTCGCCAAGACAAACCTGCATTGGCCATCAAATGTGGTTAAGGATTAGTTGCTGTAACTTGTTGCTAGGACACGTCCCGTGGTATCCCACGCGACTCTCCTAGCAACGTAGAAAGTTCGAGCCGTCAGGCCCAGACCCATCACATGTGCTTAGTTGGCACTCTGATCTTTCCGACGATAATCTGGCTTTAAATACAGGAATTGAAAGTATCTTGACTATAAAGGAAATGGAGGGGAAGTATTTATTCATATGATAGACATTGGAAGAGATTAGATGGTGTTGGTAGGAACAGTAATAAAGTTGTGAGCTCTTAAAATGTGATTTAGACGTTCCTTGCATTCCTTACCCTTTACGAACAGGTCCCTTGTTACACTAACCGTCATGGTCAAACCCCTAACGATGGTTCATTATTATATCTATTACTATTGGCCTTCTGCACAGACAAGGGAGTAATGTAGACATTACAATACGTAGCCTGAGCCTCTCCTCGGGGCTAGTCACCACCTTCTTAATACAGACAATAACAATAATTGGTAATATCTTGAATGTTTATCAGTGACAGCAGCGGCTGAGTACCCCGTTGGCATTAGCATGGAAGCATAGGAGTAATGGTATTTAATACACAAACGATATGTGGGGTTAGAGCACATGAACATGTAGTACATAGGCTGTCGGCACTAGGGCGGGATTATATGGCTACGAGAAGGAGAGGCATATTAATAGAACGATAGGAGTAGAACGGTTAACCTGGTGTTGCTATATATATATATTTATATATATTTATATATATTTATATATATTTATATATATTTATATATATTTATATATATTTATATATATTTATATATATATTTATATACATTTATATATATTTATATATGGATGAATATATATATATGTATTTATATACGGGGGAAAATCTGTGGAACTGAGCCAAAGTGGGTCTAATTATGGGGTGACCGCTGTATGCATTTACTAGGATGCAGCTTTACCCCGTATAATATATGTATACAATATGCACTGTACTGTATGTATGTACAGTGTGTATACATTTATTATATGCATAGTAATTAGTATGTATATTATATGGATATATACTGCACTATATGTATGTGTAGTATATAATTAGTATTGCATAATACATATAGTATATATATAGCATATATATGATGATGAGTATATATTACATGTATACATACTACACTGCATCTACATTCGGAATGTATGTATAGTATATATATATATAACTGTATATGTGCATTATAATTAATTATAATAATACAAAGCAACGAAGCACATACATGGTTTATTTATTTAATATTACTGTTGTACATATTATATTCATTGGGAGTCGCGCACCAACCCCCCTTTCTCGGTATGCGCGATTGGGGCGCCACCTGCCAACGTCTGAATTGTTTCACTTCTGCGCTAATTTTCATTGAAGCGGACGTGGGTTGACAGCTAACGAACACCATGTACTGTGATTTGTGCGGCACGGTGCACAAGACAGATAAGTGCAGAAAGAAAAAAGGGAAGAAGGGAAGGAAGTTAGTATCAACCCGAGTGACGAGAGCGTCGGCGAGGCAAACTGACATTCAGAAGGATACTTCGCGAGATAGTTCGCCCGAAATAGTAGACAGAATGTCGTCGCTAACATTAGAAGAGCAGGAAGCGTCTATAGTACAAGAGATAAAAGATATGGAGCTAGAAGAACGTATAATGGAACTGCAGGAGCGGCGGGCAACTATGAAGAGGAGAAAACAAGAGCGGCAGCATGGAGAGAAGGACGTGGCAGCGAGAGGGGCGGCGGCCATGGAGGACGAATGGCCGACGACAGAAGCCGCCGGTGCAGACGTGGTGCCGGCGGGGCCAAAGAAAGGCGAACACTCGACCTACGGACTGTCAAAACCGCGGCATAGGTCACGGACTAGAAGGCGTCGAACACCGTCGGACTCCAGAAGCAGAAGCAGCAGCAGCACCAGACGTCTTCGAAGTAAGTGGAGTCTGCGGAGGTACGCTGTGTTAGGGAAGGAGGTAAAAAAACTGAACTGCTATGAACTGATAACGGCCTCAGTTAGGTGGTGTTTAGACATACATGAACTCACGGTTAAGGATTTGCGAGCTTTCCTAGAACATATTTGCTTTATGGCTTCTAGGGCAAGGCAGAATGACTTTCAGGACTCGACTCATGTCGAGTACGACAAAGATATAAGGAAACTTGCAGAGGTAGAGGGGTTCGCGGCATTCGGTAGCAATAACACTGGCTTATGTATGTTCCATTACGGCATGCATAACATGCGGTCGAAAAAGCAAGCTACCGGTGCGCGGAAAACTACAGCTTATTCCAAAGAAGGCAAGACAGGTTGTTTTAGATGGAATAAGGAAGGTGGTTGTAGCAGGAGCGAAGAGAACTGTAATTTTGGCCATTGGTGCTTAAAATGCGGCAGTAAAGGCCACAAGAAAGGTAATTGTTCAAAAGACTGACAAACTAAGTTAGTCAGACAAAATAGAGTTGGCAACAATAATGTAGGTTTGCATTGTAAAGGTCCCAATGATAATGGGGAGGTTGCTAATGTGTCTGTTAATAATGCCATTTCTGGTGAGCATATGTGTCAGCAGGTAGATATATCGTTGCACTTAGGACAGCATAAGAAAGTCGATGAGTTACAGCATGAACGGCGGGCTAATTGGTCACGTCCGCGGGCTGTAGAGGGTGTTACATGTGCGGGGCCCGCGAGACAATTAGCGGGCGTGCCTGGGGAAGTCGCAAGTAATTATAGTAGCCGCATAGTGGGCGAATCTCTTGTAAAACCAAAGGTAGAAAGCCGAGTTGACCCAGTAGATTCGACAGCTGATAATGTTACATGTGCTGAAACTACACGGAAAGACAATAAGGTATGTGCAATATATGAACGGGTATCTGAGGCAGAGGTAGTTCGTTCATGTGAGTCGGGTGTAGACGGCCAAGTTGACAGGATATGGCGGAGTTGGGTTAACAGTGATAGTATTAATAAGTCCGACATATTTTATGTAGAGACAGTGAGAGAAGAGTACAGCTGTTGGAAATTTTTCATTAGAGAGGTGCCTGAGGTAGAACCGACTATAATTAAGGTGAGGAGTGAATGTGTGGATGGTGTATGTAAATGTCAGCATTACATTGCAGGTAACCTTATGCAATTGAAACCCTGTCGGTTCATAGCGGAGCTTTTCTTGAGAGGAGACACTGACCCGGATTGGGTATATATTTTGTGGGGAGTGATCTTTGGTTTTCACGTCACTAATATAGACTGTACGATAGAATATAAGCCTGCGTTCAAAAAGGTGCGTAATGTATTATATAGAGATATTATAACTCAGAAGCTGTTGTTGGAGTTAAGTCAGGATATGATTACCCGCACTGAAAGCATTCCTTAGTGTGTGCATAATATTTTCTGTATCCCCAAGGAGGGGGGGCGGTAGAGGGATAGTTGACTGCAGTAGGCCGAAAGATGAATCTATAAATGATTTCACAGATAGGGTGTCACTCAAGTTCAAATATAAAAGTGTTGATGTGGTAGATCAGATGAGTCAGGGTGATTTTCTTTCGACAGTAGATTTGAAGGATGCATACCGTGCTATCCCTATACATCCAACAGATAGACCGAGGCAGTGGTTTAATGGTGGATTTTGGGGATTGGGGGCAGAGGTGAGCCAAGTTACATGTTTAGACATATAGACTCTGCATGGGGTTATCTTCGAGCCCGTTTGTGTTTCTCGAAAATGTCGAAATATTGATGCGGTTAGAGAAGGATTGGACAGGGTAGTAAATTACCTGGCATGATTTTTGTGTAATTGGGTGCCACGTGGGACAAATCGGTAATTTTGCAAAATAAATTAATCAGTTTGTTACGTCGACTAGCTTTCTATGTAAGTTTACAAGAAGCCAATCAGGCCCGAAGTACAAGAATACGGTTTCTTGGAATAATAATTGAACTCGGTTAAATTGGAGTTGACACTACCGAAAGATAAATTGCATAAGTTGAATGCTATTCTCGAAGCTTTCAAAGGGAAAGTGAAGTCGACTAGGAGAGAGTTAGGAAAATTGGCCGGATTGTTAGCCCACTGCGCCAAAGTAGTGCGTGGTGGGCGAACATTTTCTAGAAGAATATATGATTTAATAGGTGCAGTGTCACGGCCTTATTATAAGGTTAGACTGAATGCAGGGTTCAGGGAGGATGTCCAGTGGTGGAGCCAATATGCCAAAGAATTTAATGGAAAGCATTAATGCTAGGCACAATTTTCGGTAGTGAAGTCTACTTACAGTGATTCAAGTAAGTGGGGATACGGTGCAATGCATGACAATGACTGGCTAGTAGGTTGCTATGACAAGCATGCTGAGAGTGAGCTGCAGACGGTTGTAGGGCACCACTATGACCAACCAGATAGTGAGATAGTATCTGCTCATATTAATATACAGGAGATGTGGGCAGTGTACCACCGCAGTGCTGAGGTGGGGCCTGGTTGGCAGGGTGCCTCTATAGTGATGGTCACGGACAGTGGGACAGTCGAGTCAGCCATTAACTACAGGCAGGTTCCAAGTGCAAGCAGATATGTATTATTTGAGAAGACTAATTTGGCTATCTATAAGATATAATTTTTGTTTTCACTGCTGTGCACATAAAGAGGCGAATCTAACGTTATAACTGATGCATTGAGCAGATTGTGGGATGTGAAGATGCAGGACGCCATATGTATGGCAGATCACGAAAAGAAGTTGTGTTGTACAGATTTGTTCAATCAACATTTCTATTTGCAGAGATCGAGAAGCTAAAGACTCAGACAGAGGGTTTTCAGCTTAAATGCTACGCCGCCGAACTCTTTGGCAGCAAGGGCAGTCCAGGTGAATAAGTATCTGGTCTTTGTGGAAGAATTTTCTGAAACGCACTCGCCTATTCCTTGCGATTCTTTGCAAGTAGCGTTGTATGCGACCTGGTTAGCGAGGACACTAAAATACTCTTCAATTATTAACTATCTTAGTGGCCTCAATTATTTGTTGAGGCATGCACGGTGCTGTACCAAATTAACTACTCAGTTAGTTTAGTAATAGTTGTATCTACGCTTCGGGGAATCCGGAGAGAGTTGGGGATATACCCCTAAACAATCTATCCCCTTGCTTCCAAATATGTGTTGCGTCGCATTTTTTCTGTGCTATCGGATAGTTTCGGGTCTAACTGCTTGGCGGTCGGCTGTTCTTTGTAGCGTCAGAGTGGCTTTTGAGGGAAGTCAAATTGTAACCTATTTCGGACGCAAATGTTGCGGAGGGGGGATTTTAAATTTTATTCCTGTGGGGAATGATTTTGAAAATTCGTTAAATCAAAAACTAATACAATTTTATGAGAGTATCGGTAGATATTCCGATAGCACGTTGTCCTGAATTGCAGCATATGCGCGGTGCATTGGACGGAAAAAACATTTTGTTTGAACGGACCGGCCGGTAGGGAGGAGGTAGCATTACATGTGTGCCCTGTAATAGATGAGGGTAGGTAATTCACCATTGACCTATGTAGATTATATCCATCTACATTGTAAGTGTCGTTTGGAGCGAGCCCGAGAGGGGTCTATTAAATGTCGAATGTGATTGTGCGTCGCGCATTCTCTCACGCAGGGGCGGGTGCACATATGTGTCCGATGTTTGCGGGGGGCCTTCAAGTAGATGGAAATCAGTCGAACTCAGGAAAAAGGTGACTGTGTTACGCAGTACATGCTGCTGTCTTCTGAATATATAGAGCAACGCCCTTTGACACATATCATGTTTAAGTTATATCATATTACTGCTGTTTGTACAAATTAGTATTTCATTGGGAGTCACGCTGTCACAAGCAACCCCACTGTTCCCTTTCTCGTATGCGCGGAGTTGGGGTACAGCCACCGTGTCTCAACGTGCTGAATTGTATCTACTTCTGCCGCTAATTTTCATTTTTGTAGGTGGGCATATTTTCCAAGTTCCGCCAGAGAACTACTAAAACAGTACTCAGCCCAACTATGGTTTTGGTTACCTTTCTGTCATAGTGGACTTATATATATATATATATATATATATAGGTGTAAGGCAAGTAGCGACATCTAGCGTGTCAGGATTGGCCCCGTGGCCGGATGTCCATGACGTCACGTGCTCAGCGCGTATTTACAGTTGCAAAGATAGTCCAGTCCGGTGGTTATGAGTTTCAGCGATTTCTTAAGATAAATATATTAGGTTGATCGTTATAATCTACCTTACTTTAGTTTGAAGTAACTTTGATTTTAAATGATTAACTTAGGATATATTTGAAGATAACCGTTTGAAATGAACGGCTAGAAATAAAAACTGAAGATAGAAACTGAAAATTAAAGCTGATTGATTGATTGATTGGTGGTTTCTTAACACCGTGTCGGCAGCATAGGCCATATTCACGGCGTGGATATTGAAGCTGCATAGTCCGATGAAAACATCAAATTTTCGGACCTAAATCAATTAATCTAGATTTGATTCTACATAGCTAGCTTATATACTTATTATTAGCATTTCTTTCTACCTGGAAGGGAATATTAATTTTATCATGGCAATTTAATAGAATCTCTTACTGCAGAAACCTATGGTATCAGAGTTTTGACCTCCTTGCCAAAACTAATTTGGCATATTTCCACTTCAAATATGTCAAAAGCTAACCATTTACAATAAAAGTACTTCAAAGTGAGTAAAATTGAATATAACGATCAATGTATCTCAGAAAATATAAAAAAGTCAAAACCATCGGACTAAACAACTTAAAAATACCCAGTGGTCCGGACTGATTAGGTGCATTGGGGTTTTATATCCTAGTAACATCAATGGTTAGATGAGGACGTATACCATCTTGTGACAGTGCACACTCATGGTGACTTTATAGTGCCCCCCCACCTCACTAGGATATCAGTCCTTGGGCACCATGACCCAATATCTTACTCAGTCAAATTATCCTGATACCTAGCTAACCAGTCCTTTCCTTATCCTCGTAATGCTGAGTGCCAGGCTAGGTTGCGACAAGGATTAATTGTCCTAACTCGGTTGGGATTCGAACTCCCTACCTTCAGGACGAGAATTCTATTCTCTATTCATAGGGCTACCGCGTCCGGTGTGACCGGGATTACTTTTATTTAAAAAAGATACAGTCATTACTAAAGGGGATATAGCCGATGCCGATATAATCTCTTGCAATCTATAGCTAAAAATATTAACCCCCTTTGTTTGCAAAGTCTAGTCCTGTTAATTCATCATGTTGATATTAGGTACTCCAAAGTGCGCGGATACGCTGTCCGCATAGCGAAATCTGACATAATTTAACCATTCTAAAACCATTTAGGGTGTTCAATTTGTTAATTAACATGATGATATAAACTAGAGTCAATGGACACTTGTTTGGGTGTACCATCAGCAGCTCTGTGCATGTTTGCCATTCTCTTTGCATCCAGACTTAGCCACTCCCTTCCCTAAAATTGCTACCTTGCTGAGTATGGTCACCTGCGCTAAAAATAACCACCACTTAAAGATGGGGAAGAAACCGGGCTTCAATTATTAGTACTATAGTACTAATATCCACATGAGAAATTAGTGCTAACAACACCTTAACGTGGTGACACCAAATCTGGGTACCGGATCTCGAACAAAGTTTTCAGCGAGACTTTGCAAACAATGCTCAACTGCACAAATAAACAGCATCAATAATGGAAGTGAACAGAACCTTGCAAAACAGGCCAGCAGCAATAACCACACAAGAAGTGGGCGGGCGGGGGTAGGTGCTTTTGTGGCGGCAAAATTAGCGGGGTCGGATTTAGGGGGGGTTACCGGAAGTGGGGGTGGGTGGGTGGGAGGGTGAGGCAGCGGGGATGGTAGAGAGAGAGGAGTGGGTGTGTGGGAGGTGGGGAAAGTGGAGAGTGGGGACATGGAAGTAGCAGAGAGTGGGAAGTGGGTGTGGGGAGGGTGGGTGGGGGTCGGTGGGTGGATCTGGAGGTGTGGGTGTGTGGATGTGGGGGTGAGCGGATGTGGGGGTGAGTGGATGTGGGTGTGTGGGGATGTGGGTGTGTGGATGTGGGGATTTGTGGATGTGGGGCGTGGGATGTTGGTATGTGAGGGGTGTGGGGGTGAGTGGATGTGGGGTGTGGGTGTGTGGGATGTGGGTGTGTAGGGATGTGGTGGTGCAGAGGTGTAGAGGTGTAGGGGTGTCGGGGGTCGGTCGTGTAAGGGTGTGTAGGGGTATGTGAGGTCTAGGATGGGAAGAAGGGAATGTACATGTGTGGGGAAAGTGAGGGGAGTGGGATTTGGGATTGGGATATGTGAGAGTGTTGGGAGAGTAGGGATGTGAGTGGAGGAGGAGTGGAGGAGTGGAGGAGTGGAGGAGTGGAGGAGTGGAGGAATGGAGGAGTGGAGGAGTGGAGGAGTGGAGGAATGGAGTGGAGGAGTGGAGGAGTGGAAGAGTGGAAGAGTGGAGGAGTGGAGGAGTGGAAGAGTGGAGGAGTGGAGGAATGGAGGAATGGAGAAGTGGAGGAGTGGAAGAGTGGAAGAGTGGAGGAGTGGAGCAGTGGAGCAGTGGAGGAGTGGAGGAGTGGACGAATGGAGGAGTGGACGAGTGGAAGAGTGGAAGAGTGGAGTGGAGGAGTGGAGGAGTGGAGGAGTGGAGGAATGGAGGAGTGGAGAAGTGGAGGAGTGGAAGAGTGGAAGAGAGTGGAGGAGTGGGAGGAGTGGAGGAGTGGAGGAGTGGAGGAGTGGAGGGTGGAGGATGTAGTGGAGTGGAGGAGTGGAGGGAGAGGAGGAGTAGGTAGGAGTGTGGAGGAGTGGAGGGAGTGGAGGAGTGGAGGAGTGGAGGAGTGGGAGGATGTGGAGGAGTGGAGGAAGTGGAGAGGAGTGGAGGAGTGGAGGCAGTGGAGGGAGTGGAGGTGTGGAGGAGTGGAGGAGTGGAGGAGTGGAGGAGGGGTGGAGAGGAGTAGAGGGAGGAGTGGAGGTGGAGGAGTGGAGGAGTGGAGAAGAGTTGAGGAAGAGTAGAGATAATGGGGTAGTTAATTGGGGATGTGGGGATTGGGGGAGTGGGGAAGTGGGAGGGGGTGGGGAGAGGGGGAGAGTTGGGTGGGGCGTGGTGGTGAAGTAAGTGGGCACGGAAGTAGGAGACAACATGCAAAGTGGGAGAGACTGGAGGAGAATGGGAAGGATGGGAAAGTTGGGATTGGGGGAGTAGGGGAGTAGTGAAGAGTGGGGGTAGTGGTGGGGGGGGGGGGGAGTAGGAAGTAGTGTGGGGTGCGCGAAGTGGATTTTTTTTGTTTATTTTGGTTTATTATTTTCCGGATGGGGGGAGGGGGGAGGGTCAGAAGTAGCTATTACCTGGCCTTATAATGCACCGGTGACGGTGGCGGGAATACGAGCCGCGGTGGTCGGCTGGAGTTAGCACTAATTGTCGTCTGCCTTGAAAGGAAACGCTGAAGAAAGAGGGCTTAGAAATAACCAAAACAAAGAAACAAAAAGGAGAAAAGACTAAAAAAGACACAAAAAACAATTCAGAAACACCGCGTATTTTATGTGAATCTTAATGTTTCTGCTGGGGCGTGGTTGTTTTAAACCGGCGAAGTTTGGTACTTCACATCCACCTCCACCCCCACATTACCCCCACCTCACCCCCACCCCCAACGCCCACCTCCATTCTTACCTAGGAGTTATTCCATTGAATAATAGTAATTACCTCCAGGTTAATCTTGCCCTAGATCTAACCATGTGTTGGTCCATAATACACCACTACTCTGCTTGTATTTACCTTTCTTTGTAAGTATCATATTGTTGTAGTCTGCATTGACCTCTCAGGCAAGGAGCCGCATGGACACGTAGGCATGTATAATGTGGTGACATCAGGGAGCCTAGGTGGTGTAATGGTTAGCACACTGGCCCGGAATACATAGAGATATGGGTTTGAGTCCCACTCTAGGCGCAATATTTCCAATTTTCATCACAGCCATGACACTGGTTGCCGTGACCATGATCTCAGGATGCTATACACGCTACGGGATGTATAGTTGTTGAACCTACCCTCTGTATGTATATATGCATTGCCTGTATGTATGTAATTGTCCGCGCACACCCACATCCACCCACACACACACACCCACTCCCCACTCTATCATACTTCCATGTCCCCACTCTCCACTTGCAGCACCTCCCACACACCCACACCTCTCTCTCTACCACCCCCACTCCCTCACACTCCCACCCACACACCCGCCCCCACTTCAGGTAACCCCTACCCCCCCCCCCCCCCTTAAGTAGTGGTAAGTCTGCATTGACAGGTAGGCGTGGGTAGTGTGGTGACATCAGGGAGCCTAGGTGGTGTAATGGATAGCACACTGTCCCAGAGCGCAAAGAAATGTGGGTTCGAGTCCCGCTCTAGGCGCAATATTTCCCATTTTCATCACCCCCCACGACAATATCTTCTCTCCTTCAACGTATAGAAACACATGCTGTATGTTGCTTTCACAGTTTAACTAACATACCTACTCACCCAAATATGGAGTATTATTTGCAACTCTACCCCTTGATTGTATTAGGTACTCTCCAGTCATATAACACATAATAGTTGTACTTGGATAATAATAATAATAATATTAAAATATCTGGAATATATATATTATACTCCACATAGTTGGATAATAATGAATGATATCGATAATTTATTATATACTCCAAATTTCATTAGTATCCAACTACAATAACTGTACGTAATTGATCATTGTAACCGAAAACCTCCCTAATATATCTGACCATTCCAATTTACGGCAGAAGAGAACACTGACACAAGACATTATTCCATGAAAATTTACTTAATATCTTGTTTAACAAACAGAGAGACTGAGAAATATGTGCATTCCACTGAATATGTGAGTAACCGAATGAGGTTGTACGTCCTAGTAACATTTCAGAGAGGCCAGAAAGGAATAGGTGCTGATATAGTGATAGTACACTGCAATATATAGTGCTGCCAGTGCGATGTTATTGTCGTAGTCTGTGCTGACCTCTCCGGCACGGAGCCACACCGCCCCCCACCCCTTCTCCTCCTGCCCTCCGTCCTCCCGCACCCTTCTCCTCCTCTCCTCCCCACTTGCCCACCCCTTTTCCTCCTACCCCCTATCCCCGCCCTTCTGCTCCTGCCCACCCCCTCCCACACCCATTCTCCTCCTCCCATCCCTCCTTCCCTCCCCTTCTCATCCTGCCCTCCCCATTCCCACCCATTCTCCCCTTTCCCTGCCCCCTTCTCCTCCTCCGGTCGCCACCCCTTCTGCTCCTCCCCCTTCCACACCCCTTCTCATCCTTCGCCCCCTTCCCCACCCCTTCTCCCTCCTCCCCTCCCCCGCCACCACCCCTTCTACTCCAGCCCTCCCCCGCCACCACCCCTTCTCCTCCAGCCCTCCCGCTCCCAACCCCGTCTCCTCCTCCCCTCCCCTCCCAATCCCAATCCCCGACCCCTTCTCCCCTCTCCCCCCCCCTTCCCCCACCCTCTTCCTCCAGCTCTCCCCTCCACCACACCTTCTCCTCTAGCCCTCCCCATACCTTCCCCCCTCTCCTCCCCTTCCCCTCCACCACCCCTTCTCCTCCTCCCCTCCCCTCCACCACCCCTTCTCCTCCTCCCCTCCCCTTCCCACCTCTTCTCCTCCGCCTCCCCCTCCCCCACCCCTTCTCCTCCTCCCGTCCTCCATCCCCCTCCCCTTCTCTTCCTCCCATCCCCCACCCCCTTCTCCTCCTCTCCTCCTCCCTTCCCCCACCCCACCCCTTCTCCTCCTCCCCTCGCCCTCCACCACCCCTTCTCCGCCTCCCCTCCCCCTTCCAACCTCTTCTCCTCCGCATCCCGACCCCTTTTCCTCCTCCAGTCCCCCCCCACCCCTTCTCTTCTTCCTATCCCCCACTCACCACCCCTCCCCCTCCCTTCTCTCCGACCCCTCCCACCCTGGAGTTTCCGGTAGGTACTAAGTCCACCGACAATTGGCGCCAAAAAAAGATCCCTCCCCCTAAAAAACACAAAAACAATTCTAACATCAGCGAGCAATCCAATATTGCTAATTTCCTAGACTGTTGTTGTTCACAATAAATATTTGGTGATTTGTTCATGAAACCTCCACCAGGGGGAGAACGACCTGATAATGGCGCCGAGCCAGGGGCAAAAAGGGAGGAAGGGAGATGTGTGGGGGCGGGGCGAGGGGGAGACCCACCCTGGAGGAGTTGATAGGCGTGACCTGACCCCTAGCGGACTCACCTGGTACTAACAGCATCAAGTCATGCTTACCATCGACATGTGAACATGCGAGGCGGGACGGAATGGCCGAGTGGTTAGAGTTTAGACTTTCTGCCATATTTCTTTTTCCCAGATGTGGTTCATCGTCATAATCTGCATCACTTCAAATTGAAGTAACTTTTATTTTAAAAGATGAACTTGGGAGTTATTTGAAGTAGGCAGAGCTTGTGGAACTCATATGGGTATCTTTTAACCTGTTTTAACTTGTTTGCAAATAGAGCAGCATAATACAGGAACACCAAACTGCGATAAATGCTTAACTGCCTGTCACACTATGCCGGATTGAGCAACAGACAGAATTGTCTAGTCCGGTGGTGATAAGTATCAAAATGTATTAAAATGTGTCAAAGTGTTGCGACATCGGGTCTACAAATGGACATGAAATGGACATGAAACGGACATGAACGGATAGCCAACGGATGAAACAAAATTAAACCGGACAAGAACCGTAGACGTCAGTCCGGCGGCATCCATTCCTAGTTTTGTGCATGTTCAAAACTTGTACGGACACAAACCGGACATTGTTAATTTTCTGTCCGGTTCCCCCAATCCGGTGATGTGTGACAGGGCCTTTAAAGTTGCATATTCGGATAAAAGCATCAAATTTTCTAAACCAAAACTATTATCTCGATTTCATCCCACATATTTAACTTACTAATTCTATACTAATGAACTTATTAAGCACGTGTTGCCACATAGAACATGTTACGGCGGAAGCTTTTGGCATGCTTGCCAAAGTTAAGTTTCCATGTTCGCACTTCAAATATATCCAGAGTTAGCCATTAAAAGAAATTGCTTCAAACTAAGGTAATGTAGATTATAACGATCAACCTGATATATTTATCTCAGAAAATGACAGAAACTCAAAACCATCGGACGATGTAACTCTAATCAGTGCACCAGTATCTAAGCTTGCCTTGTATGATCAAATCTAGGTAAGTGCGTTGGTTTAACAAATTTGATGCTTTCATCAGATTACGCAACTTTACATGAAACACGATGATTCAATTCTGATCAGCTATGCAGTCAGTGCCCATGACAGTAGAGCACACAATACACATACCGTATATGTCCCAATAGAAGCACGCTACCCAATAGAAGCACACCCTATATTTCAAGATTGAAAGCACGCACAAATTTACGATCATATTCAGACTGAATGCAAATAAAATAAGACAATCCCACTTTATTTCAGAGGCACGACAAAAACTAATAAAAATTTACGATCATTTTCAGACTGAATGCACATAAAATAAGACAATCCCACGTTATTTTAGAGGCATGACAAAAACAAATAAAAATTTACTATCATATTCAGACTGAATGGACATAAAATAAGACAATCCCACTTTATTTCAGAGGCACGACAAAAACAAATCCATGAAATTTTTTAACTTTGAATAGACACGCATCCATGTGTCTGCACTAGCGCAGTGCACATCTATTGGGACATATACGGTAGTTAGCTTGTGGATGCTTCTCACTTCTACTGCAAAGTAGACCATAATGAAGGAGACAGAATGCATGTACTTACGGCGTGTCTGTAACTTCACCAATTGCTTACCTGCAAATAACAATC